>VZRV01005195.1:100310-159239 GCA_013398115.1 Falcunculus frontatus
AAAAAAAAAAAAAAATAAAAACAACCCACAGACATTTCACATTTGAATAGAAAGGATTAATGATTTCTACCTAATAAGACATCCAAAATCCAGAAAATAAACCAAGAGTCATGATATTGTGAACTAAATATGTAGAGACCTGATTAAAGCCAAGATATACGTCTTCAGTGGTATCCTCTACCAATCAGGGTCTCCCACACATCACAGTTATCACTATCTTTATGCTGCTACCACATTTATACTACTATCTTTGTGCTGCCATTTACTAAATGGGCATGAGAACATTTTATCAGTTATCCTATAGAGACAGCAACCAAAATTGATTATGCTTTTGTTGGTGTAATGATGGTCATAGATTAGGATGGGGCCAAAGGACTGGGGCAACTGGGTACATCTAATAGATGTCAGTGCTAGCTAATATGTTTGAAAAGATACCATCCAAAGAAAAGACAAATAATAAAATCCTGAAGTCTGTTTATGGCAACTAATCCTCATCAAATTACTGCTAATTAATGGTTCAAAATGAGTTAGAACATCCAGATCCCATTTTACTGGGCAACATTATAAGATTCTCTTTTTTTCCCTGATACGTCTGAAGAGAGAGTTTAATGAAATTCCTCCCCCTTCTCCAGACTCCCAAAAAACTCCAAAAAAACCCCAAAAACCAAGCAAACAAAAAGAAAACAAAGAAAAAAATCTAGCATGCAAGCCCTCTGAGATAGGGAGAATACTTGGGGTCTTGACAAAAAATGAATCACTTTGGAAACCTAAATAGCAAAAATACGTTAAAAACAGCAACTTGTTTATGACTGAGAACTCTGTCTAAAGCAGCACTTTCAGAAAACACCAAAGTAGAGAAAGAAAAGGGAAATAAAATGGTTAAGAAAAAAATCTGGTTCCTGGAGATACTATTACGAGTGCCTAGGGGAAAAATATAACATTTTTTAAAATTAGGTACCGTTTTCCAAACAATCTTTTTCTGTATCCTAACAGTTTCTTGGTGCAAGATGTGCACTGCCAGAACTATCTTATTTTCCAGGGCTTCTGATGGGAAAAGATATTATGCTATAATGAATCTAACAATCTTATATCCTCTATTTATAATGGACCCAGAATGCTCCAAAAATAATTGGAGTAGTTTCTTAACTTCAAGTCTTCTACCATTACCAGTGCTTAGCAGCAAAGAGAATTGAACAGTTTACTAAGTAATAACATGAAAACTCAAAGAAAAACTTTCCAACATACTGTCAAGTTTCATCAGGCATTGAGTGATTAAAGTTCAGTTCAGACTGTGGTTAGCTGAGGCAATCTTCTGGACTTGTTTATCAGAGGTATGGGAGGTTAGCCACTATATATTAAAATACTGCATTGAAATAGAGCCTGGTGGAATGCAGAAAGACTGAACTGAGCTAAACAAATCTCATTAAGGGGATCAAAATTTACATATTTTCCAAATATCACTTGTAGATCAAATCTTTCCCAGGAAATTCGTTAAGTCTTATTCTTAATATAAAAATTACCTTGATAAGGAAAAACAGATCAGCAACACTAGCCAAAACCCTAATGTTGCAATAATACCTGATTCAGCATTTGTGCATCTTTAACGTGCAAAACAAAAACAAGTCGTGCATCTACCTCAAAATTAATTAACCTCTAATTAGCCCTGAATACATATCCATGGTAGATTTCCATTTTGCTGCCTTTCCCACAGGCAGAGTCACCCTCCTCTCCCAAGTTCTGTTCTTCCTTTGAATAAGACTCTTTTGAATGGGGTTTTCATACCATAGACCCTATCTGAGCAATTACAAAATCTACTCAAATGTCTTCATTTGCAAGACAATTAATTTAAGTCTAATGTATTTAAAGGTTGCATAGAAGCAACACTTCCAGGTCAATTTGTTGATTTCTTAAACATCCATGGGCATTTCAGGTTTGCATTTGTTCAGGGTTCCTGCATAAACAATCTGAAATGGCTGTGTATTTGTGTCACACTTACCATGTTTGCTGTGGCTTTATAAAAGCACTGATGAAAGGCTTATTATAAATACGTTTAATCTGATTTTTTTTGTTCCTAACAGCTCCAGTAGACAAGAATTATAACTCCCAGCTACTCTAACTACATTTCTCTGTAGCTGTACTTGCCAAAAGACTGTTCACCTGTACATGATTTCAACAGATACAATTCACAGAAATAACGTTATGAATGGACCTAATTTCTAAAATCTCTAAAAAATAAGGGTTTAATCCATCAAGATTTCTGATGGAAACAGGAGGGCTCCCCTTTCATATCATTTGTTTATGATTACCTAGCATTTCAAATTCCAATTTCTGATATAACATTTATTTCAATTCTTGTATGTTTAAAAAAAAAACACAAACAAAAACCCCCAACCACAGGCAGGAAACCCACAAATAAATAAAAACAAAGCCCCCACAAATATATAGGAGATCAAGATTCTGTTTATTCTGACACAAAGTAAAAATGATCCTAAAGAATATTTAGGGCATCTTTTACATCATGAAAAAAGACCAAAACCCAACCCCAAACAAACAATTAAAGGGGTTTTTTTCTGCTTTTTTTTTAGCCTCAGGAGATGCAATTTGCTGTTCCTTTCTCAAATAAAATACAAGTCCATTGACTGCAACATGAAAATTTCCAAGAACTCATTTGTTCAAGAACACATTTTGGGTGTTTACTAGGTGCTTGAGCTAATGGAAAAATAAGTTTGGAACACTGAAATTCAATTTCGTAATTTATGATCTACCATATCTACTCCTTTAAAGATGCTTATGCCTCAGCAGAACTGATACATTTAGGGAAGTAAGGCAATAGAAACACTTCGAATTTGAGGCACAATTTCATTCCAGAGTTTTACAGCAGCCTATGTGTTATCCTCTTTCTTTCACTAGTAGATATTAAAGTACTTCACAAAAGAGATCAGTCCTGTTAACCTCAACTTCCAGATGGGCAGAGATATTCACACTGGAATACAGTTTTACCCAACAGGATATGGTTTGGCCCTCCCACACACTAAGGCGCTTCATATACAACCTACCACGTTGTATTCTTGTTTTGTTTTCCTGGCTACAAACTTGACGTCAAATGCACAAATAGAGGTAATACATGCAGGAACTATATGGAAGCCAACTGTAACTCAAATTCGTGGTGCAGTGGAATTGGAGCCTTTAGGAACCGAGTTTTCTGGGTTTACAGAAATAATAAAAAGTTATCTATCAACAATACACTAGGAGTTAACAGAAGAGTACACATCATCTCCCACATCTCTCACAAAAAAGAAGAAAACCTGATTTTATCTAATCAGAAGTGTCCTCATTCTTCATACTCTGGTGTTGTGTCTAATGCCATGGGGAAATGCACAGTGAGGGTGTCATGTTTGTGCATGCCTGTGACAGTACATTGTCAGATAGCCCTCAGGAGACACCTTTGCCTCTTGGGTGCCACAGATGTGCGGGCAACAAAACAAAGGGCATCAGATGTTGTCATTCAAGGAGTGCACTTATGCCACTGCTGGCAACATAAGGTTTAACATTCTTGAAAAATGCTTTGATATTGACTTGAGGTTAGAGAATTAATTAAACACTATAAAAGGCAATTGCTGAGAGGTGCCTAACAGTTCTTTCTTCTAAAATTGCATATTACCCTCAGAGAAAGTTTCCAGGTAGACACATGGAAGGTGTTCTGTCGGGGAAAAGAAGAATGGTCAATAAAAACAAGTTTCTCCTATTAGCCAAAAATTATCTATGTACATCAGCCAGTTCAATTGCCAGTCTTTACAGCCACAACAAATACAAGCTTCTTTGGAAAGGTGGGGAGATTAAACAGTGTTTGTGATACTTGTTAAGTATTTCTTGACAAAGTACTTCAGTGTGATGATAATTTGTGGTAGAAAACAAAGGCAAATCCCATCCTTACTTTAACTAAAACACACTGTGTCTCACCAATTGCAGCTCTGAGAGCCGTTGATGCCTTAGGTTTTAACTTTTGTATTTTTAAATCCTGTACTGCTTACAGTGTAACTCTGAAGTTCCTTGTAGCCTGTAATTCCTACTCTCTCATACTAGGTAGACATAACAAAGCCTCTCCGGGCTTTGCCTTCAAGGACAACCAGGCTGGTTTTAGGCCCAAAATGTGTAAACTAAAAATTCTAAGGGGGGCAAGCTGAGGGGCGTTACATCGCTAAAACTGGGGCTTTAATTGGAGAATTAACCCTGATATGCAAATGGTCCAAACCTATA
Organism: Falcunculus frontatus; assembly: GCA_013398115.1. Classification (NCBI taxonomy): domain Eukaryota; kingdom Metazoa; phylum Chordata; class Aves; order Passeriformes; genus Falcunculus; species Falcunculus frontatus. Next base: position 104,568 of record VZRV01005195.1, read on the forward strand.
AAAGTGTGAAGAACTCGTGACCTGGGGTCCATCTTGGGGTCCAATTTTTGAGGCAGCCTCTGGCTCCCCCAGGGTGTACCTTGAAGGTCCTTCAAATAAATACCTATCTTTATTCCCTTACTCTTGTCTAGTCTCTGTTTCTAGGTGGCTGGAGGAGGCATCACCATCAGCTACTCCATTTATTTCAGAAAGGACTGTTAGGAACCTCTGATGGAAAATGCCTCATTTCATTCAAGTTACTCTGCAAACCAAGTCCCTGATGTTCACAAGCATGAATGAACCCTGAAATAGCCCAAGCAAGAACATTTCATTCTTAGGCTATTTCTAAATATAAGTACCTGTCTTCTTTAAAATCTTGTTTTAAGAAAGGAGTGGGAAATTCCTGTGGAAAGGTTAGCACTCTGGTAAACTCATAAAACACTGATGGTTTCTGTGGCTTGCTGAGACCACAGGCACTTCCACATCATGACTGTGCTATGGTTATTACCAATCCAAAATTAAAATACTTACTCTGAAAAGGGATCATTTTGCTGTTTCATGCTGTCAAATGAACCTGTAGGTGGGCAATGATATTTCACTGGGGGCTGAAGGTGAACGAAAATGGAATTAAGCTGAATGCTAAATTCAGCAGTATTATAGAAAACCAGGGTCTCTGAAATGAAAACAGATGAATCTTGCAATGACTAAGTATTGGCTTAGTAGCCTGAATGCTTCACCAATTTCATCTTTTTTACCAATACTATATAAGGAAAGTCTCCCAGCTCAGTTCCTGCCAGTCAAATAGGTGCTGAGTAACCAACTCCAGACCAGTCTGGTGGTGTAGAGATAGCAGTGAAATGGCCTTATTAATATGGCATGAAGATTTCAAGGGACAAAATAATCATTTAAAGTATCCCGTTTTCTCTTTAGCAGAAGGCTACCTAGCTTGCAGTATATGGGGCATCACCCCATTTTACCTCTTCTGTTGTAGTGATAGGAGGGCATTTTGCCACTGCCACTTCTACTAACCTATCTCCAAATCAGAAATGAATTAACCAACAGCACTGCAAGGATAGAGTTAGCAGAACCTTCACTAGTCATTTCAGCGAGATTAATTGACAGGGTATTTTAAAACCCATTTTGACAGCAAGACGAGTTGAAACAAGGGACTGTCCTGTCTCTGTTTTCTCTGTGCTTGTAGAAGTGTTGGATACCATGTTCTACAGTGAGGAGGGAGGCAGCAGAGCTGAAAAGTTGCTCCTTCCCCAAGCATATCAGGGCGATATATGGAAATCTTTACCCAGGCACAGGATGAATAGAAAGGAAGCCATGAAAGCTGAAAGCAGACACATCCCAGCAAATTACTCTCTTACTGCAAGACAGCCACTCCTGGAGAGCACAGGAACAACAAGGCATGTCTGGTGGTACCTGGGCGCAGCTCATTCACCTGGCAGCAGAACACGTTTCAGGCTCTTAAGAGCAGGAATGCAACGACTAGCATTTTTGCTAGATAATGGCTTCCTAGTAGGGAAAAAAAGGGGGTTGTTTCTTGTTATTTTTAAATCCACTCCACTTTTCCCACTTTTTTAATAAAAATGTTTTATAGATGAACATGGGAGATGCCTTACAAGAAAAGAGCTGTTTGCAGGATCATTGCTCTGCTGTTCCTCACCAGAGCTGTTTGCAGAGAAGAGTGGCTGTGAACACTTTTACATGAGCAAGCTGTAAATTTCTATCACACTTTACCAGACTAGAATTCAATCTGAGTACACTGTCAAAGGAGGGCTGATGGCAGGCAAGTAATTCACTCCCTGTTCCAGGCTGTTTGCTTCCAGCAAGTCCATTTCACAGGATAGTTAACAGATCCTCTCATGATAAGGATGACTGCTCAAAGCACTTAGGCTGATGTTGTTTTAATACCAAATCTATATTGAGGTGGTTGACACAAGTAGCGACATAAAAAGTAGCTTACAAAGGCTAGTGGAGTGGAACAAGACATGAAACCTAATATCAACATTCCTTTGTTTCCGAAAGGCCTAAGAAATCTCTTGATGCTGTGCGTATTTCTTGAATACACAGCATTTTAGTTACAGCAAATGTAATTATGATTGCAGATTAATTTGCTGGGTAAAGATTTCACTTCGAAATTATTTTTTCAATTCTTGTAACTCTTGCACACCTAACATATTCTCAGTAACATTTATATGGTATAAGATTATTGCACTTTGTTTCCTTGAGAGAAAACCACCTGAAAAAGGGAAAATAAATCCCTTGATATGACCAGTTTATTGCACATGTCCCAATTTTATATGTTATGTTTTTGTATATATAATAAATATTTATAATGTAAGGAAATTAAATATTATACAAAGCTTCTACCAAGATATTTTCAAGCATTATTGATGAAAGTCAAAGAGAGTTCAAACAATTCTCCAACAGTAATTTTTCCTCCTGTTTTCCAAAAGGGCTTTTGACTTGGGCAATCATATTTGAAATCTTCCTGGCTGTTTTCACAAGCATTTCTGGAAAATCTCCTCTTTCTCCTGCCCTGAAGGTCCTTTAAACTTCTTTTCTTCTTGGATCCTTTGAATTCTTTTCCAGGCCACTACATATGTGAACACAGCAGAACTCCCATAATGTGTGGTTTGCCCTAATTATCAGAAGTCCTGAGTATTGTGATAGCTGATTCATGAGCCACTTCTTGACCAGAATGAAAAAAAATACATTAGCTGAATTAATTTGGTTTTAAGTTCTTTCTGCAGCCTTTATTTTCACAAAGATATACACACACAGTTCCATGTCACTTGGTCAGTAGAGAATGAGTCACTTGTTGTTACGCTGCTCACACTTTCACCCTCTACTTGCATTAGCAATTAAAAAGTATTAATTGAGCATATGGATTGCACTGAAGGTCAAGACCTGTTTTAACTCATACCTAACTATTTGTTAGGAGCAACCATTGAGTTGTACCATCATTATGGTATCTATATGTCTAATAAAAACATATATTGATTGCTTTCATTAATATTTCCTTGTTGCATCAACTGCCTATAAACTGCACTTTCCTGTCACCATGGAAGAGGGACAGTGCAGAAACCCAAAATGTCAATGGTGGCCACCATACTTTGGTTAAAGATCATGGAGATAAGTACATCTCATGTCAAAATAATTATTAAGTTTTGGCAGTTTCCCAGAATTTTGAGAGATCGTTCACAAAGTGACTCGGCCAATTATTATTTGGGGTCTTTCAAGTATATGGCAGTTTGTCCGTGAACAAATTTCCAAATGTTCCCACATATCTAAAATGCTGTGTTCATAGCCCAATTAGTTTAGGGTCAAAATTGCATTCTCTCCACACCCTCCACCAAACCCTGTGAACTGAGTAGAGAACAACAGTTTTAAGCTTCAAATCTGCAAATGCCTCCTGCGATTTTGCAAAAGCAAAAATCTAACTCTGGGCATGGCAATTAGTCGGGGGATACCTGTGTTTGTCAGCCAAGCATTCACACTATTAACCTGTTTGCAATTGCAGTTAACATGTTCACTGAACATACAAACATCAGATCCGTAACATGCAGTTCCCTGAGCAACTGCTGTTTATCCCAGAAATGATCAGTAGAAAGGAGTGAACTCAGAACCGTTGTGCTGAGTTCTGCCAAAATCATCAAGGCGGTTAAAAACAAAGGGGAGGAGGAAGAAAAAACAAAGAAGGTTTATGCGGAAAAAATGCTTACACAGTCGCAAGAGGGACACATAGTCATGACAGGTGACCTATATGCTTCCAACCACATGCAAATTATTTGGTCTGTTACACTCGGGGAAGGAAAAAAATATCTGCATACACACTGCATACTTCTACCTTACACTAGGGTCAAACCAAAACAGATGACAAATGTCAGCACTCACATGAGATATTGAGCAGCAACTCTAAAACGCCTGAGAGGCCATGCCTTTTTTCTTCTTCACCTCAGGTCAAATGAGCTTACATCCTTACAGGAATCACGACAGGCAAGTGCCGCATTGAAGTTCCACTAGAACTAAGGTAATGATGTTGGAAGACTGTTGAACAGCTTCCAACACCTACATTAGTGAAACTATGAAGACATTCTCACATTCTAAAAAAGCTCATGGCCTCAGTTAAGTTGGAATATAGTTCTCTGTGGCCATCAGTCTGAACTTGTCACAGCTCCTATAGGAACTGAATCACAAAGCATCTGGGGGGAAGCAGAATCCCAAAAAAGCCAGTGAGTCATCCTACAGTGTCCTGTTACTTCAGGGGGCGAGCACTATTCCCAGTAGTCATGACAGTGAGCAAGCCTGACTTGTCCACCTGATTTTTTCCAACACTGAACTTGGAAACCTGCAAGAAATCTTACTCATGGTGGTGGGCTTAGGGATTGGTAGAACTGATTTAGAATCTGTTGGAGTTTAGGAGCAGCAGTCTTCAGAACCAAGCAAATCATGCAGTGAATTTATTGTTTAATAAATTTTTATGTTCTCTGGTTGGCTTGGGAATTCCCCACAGGAACCTAAGGGACCTTCTGCACCTACTTCAAGAGGCTTGATATTAACTTTGTTTTTACTAATTTTTTTTCAGTATCTAAATAAATAAAAGTAACAAAACAACACTTTCGTCTGTGTTTCAAGAGTAGCAGTTGACACAATCATGTTTTCATCTTACATGCTGTATTCCTTCAGCATATATCTAGTTGTCCAACTCTGAAGAAATGAAGAAAAATTAAATGAAGAGAAAAAAAATTCTTTTCCTGTAAACAGTATAGAGCTTCTCCAATAACTCACTATCATAGCACTACTTCCCTCCCTACTGATATTTTGGTACTGACAATGCAGTGCAAATTAAGAGAAGAAAGCCTTTCTGCAGACAGAATCTTACAGAGTTGGACTGAAGCTCCAGCAGGACATTAAAGAAGCTACTCTAGAAAATAAAAAATGTGTATAACTATAACAGACATTTAAAAGGAATACATCTCCCAGCCATATCATCTTCCTTCACAAGTGAAGTCTGCAGAACAATTTATGAACATTAGCCTTTTGCAACTCCCACTTGCTTTCTGAATTTCTTCTTCGGAGTGGATCTGAGTGACAGAAAACACAAACTGCATGTGACCCCTGTGTACTGGAAAGAAATGTAGAAAGCAGCAGCAGCACCAACCAGGCCCCTTTCCTCTACCCACTGAAACAAGTCCTGGCATGACCCTGATGTTGTAAGTTTATAATTAATACTCAAAAAAAGAAGGTTATATATCAAACCCAATCCAAAATATGAAAATGAAGAAGGTTGTCAGGCTGTGAAGCTAAATTATCAAGCTTCTCACAGCTGGGCTGGGTGGATTTGAGAATCCCTTAGAGTCAGCATCAACCATCACTGATGCACAAGCACAGCACAGTTTGAAGAGATTTGTGCTTAATTTGTAATTAAAGGCTTGCAACTCATAAAACAGAAAGAAGGAGAGAAAGAAATAAAGCTTGTCTGCAGACAAATAGATTCCAGCCTACCTGCTTTTTGTACTTCTGTCCATAACTCTGGTAGCTGGTGCTTTGCTGTGCCGATGAAACTATAGTTGAATTGATTGTCTCAGTTGCTAAGGAAACCAAAGGGATGATGCTAATGGATACTATTTATGACACTGGGAACCTTAGAAAACATTTGCCATGAAAAGATGGTGTCACAAGTTAGTTAAAAGCTACATTGAGTCTTAGCATAGAAAAGAGAACTAGAGAGGGTTTTTTCCTCTCTGTCTTCTCTCTGACATTTTATTTTTTTTATCAGATACTTACAGCTTTATTCTTGGTTTGACTGTCAGCACCACTTTATAGTCATTCTTCTAGCTTTATTTCAAAACACAGGAGTTAGATCAAACACATTAATTCTAATTCTAAGCAATGGAGTCCAAGATTGTTTTAAAGCATCACATGTGATGCAAAATAGGATTTGAGTTTGGGAATGTTCTCCAGAAGACAGAATTTTTGAATCAAAAACATTGGATTTGAGGTGCTTCTACCTTTGCTCTTATGAACTGTAAGTTATGGAAGATTTTCCTAATAGATGCAGCAGATCTCATAAACCAAACTGTTATGTTACAAATTATTATATTTTTAGGAACCAGTGTTTATATTTTAAAAAATTAATCTCCATTAAAAAGAGACAGGCTTTCTAAAAACATTAAAAAAGCAGCAGGGAACTGTAAGTTATTTTTTCTTTTTCCACAAGCTATATGTTCACAGCATGAGTCATGTATCAAAAACAACCACACAAGTCTGAACTTATACCAGTGAAGGATCAAGCTCCAGGCACTTATTTATTTACAGAAGGCCCGAGGAGTTATTTCTGCACTGGAGTCACAGATGACCCATAGTCAGGCACCTTGTTGTCATGGAAATCTCACATCACCACTCTCTGCCTTGTTCCCATCCAAGATCCTCCTTTGCATCCCTGGTGATCCCTGCTTGTCACAGCTTTCCTGGGTCCCTCATTTTGGGCAGGCAGCAGCTGCTAGCATGACTGGAGCACATTTAACCCTGTCTGGCACTTCCAGTCATAGGAAGGTCCAGAAAACTGATTTTTTAGGATTATGATTCTTGACTGAACATCTTCTGCTGCCTTACATTCTCATGCACACAGACCTCCAAAGTTGTGTCTCATTGCTTAATTAGTGTTACAAAGTAAACAGAGAAACTCGTGCCCTTCTGTGCTGGTGAGAGAGTAGGAAGTCGCAGCCAATTAACAAGAATTTGTTCCTGAAGAAAGGAAAGAGAAATAAAATCCAGTGACTAGTCATTCTCATGGGAGAGCCATTCACTGAGGCAATTCAGTGACAGCTCCTAAGGTGCATCCAGAACAAAGCAATATAAAACCCAAAAAAACCCCACAAGCCAATGCCCCAAAATGTTGAAAGGCACAGGGAAGCATACACTCCACCTGAGCACACAGTCATAGGATCTCTTGATCCTATGACTTGAGTTTGAAGGGACCCATAGGGATCAGAGCCCAACTCCCTGCTCTTTGCAGGATCACCTAAAACTAAACCATATGGCTTTAGATGGTTTTTGCAAAATCTCTGCAGCTGAAAATCTCTGCATAATGGGCAACAATTATTCCTCTTTTTCTTTTTTTTCTGTTGCACCTATGCTTCTACTTTAGACTCTTCACTTCAGGATCATACATCTATTTACACATGAAAAATACTGCTCTTTCCTAATAGAGCAGATAGGAACAAGGGCCTATGTCACTTTACCGTGATAAGTCCTTGCCTGGAATCTAGGAGATGAACGGGACTTTCCATGCTTGTTGATTTCAGATAGTTATTTATTAGGTCTTATAAGAGAAACAGAGTCACTGATGTGACCCTGAACATTACAGAGAGAGTATGCAAGGGAGAAGCCAGCGGGAAAAGCCGAATTATCAAGATTACACCGTCTTTTAAAGGTAAATTATCCAATGAACACCTAAAACAAAAGATATTTTTACTTTTCTACCAATGCTCATTAAATAACTTTGTCACATGAAGAGGAACTGCAGAACTTTTCATCCAGTCCTCTGAATCCACTTCTGCCACAGAATATAGAGTTGTAGAAGAAGAGAAAAAGGTCTAGATAACAACAACAATCCTCCATATTGGCATTTTTGTTACTTATCTATTTACTATTTTAACAAATCCAACACCTCTAAATTTTTCACCCTGTGACAGTTTCATATAATATTCTAACAGCTAGTTCATAATGGTGTACTTTCTAATTCTTCCCAGAGGGTAGGTAATTTTTTCCATGGACAAAGGTCAAATACTGTGCTTTCCAGGGGGGTAAAACCCTTCAAAACAGGCAGAGAAATATTCCCTGTACTCTGGACTCTGACAGGCCTAAAACAAATAACATAGGAATCTGAAAATTTACTGGAAAAAGTACGAGACAAGAGTACATTATACCATCCCAACAAACACAGAGCATTAAAATCACATAAAGCACTTCCCTTGGCATGACCTGGCTACAGACATTGACCCTTGGTGATATCTGAAAACATAAAAAAAAATAATAATAGTGATTATTCTTCATACAAGTAGAAAATTCAGTTTTCAGAAAGATATCTCAATTTTACCCTGCCTGTAAGCATTAGAACTGCAACCTATCAAGATACACCTATTTGAAGTAATTTCAGTAAGAGACCATGAGCATCACAGTGTAAGTGAAGAGGGAAAAAAAAGTTGTGACATTTCCAAGTCAGCTCTAGGCAAAACCATTTGAAGAAAACACCTTCTCGCAACTGCCCAGTGCTGCTGTTCACATTTAATCTCCTCTGTGGCCTCAGGAGAGAAATCTAAAAACAGTGTTCCTGACACTTTTACAGCCTGTGAAATTTAAATAGCTCTCTTTCTGTTTCAGATTAAAGGATTTTTTTCAGTAGTACTAGTAGTCCCAGCACTGAAAATTAGCCCATTCCAATTAAGGTTTTAACTAGAAGTAATGTCTCCCTTCAGGGAATACATGACATTTTAGATTAAGAAACATTCCAGCTAACAAGCCTATAAATCTTCCCAATTAACTGTATTCTCTACTAGTTTATGAGTCTTCTGTTCAGTTTGACAATCCTAATCTCCCAGAATGCAGAAAAGGATGAGACCTCTGCGAGAGTTGCTTTCCACTTGTAGTGGAAAGGGATACAGACACCCTCCCAGACCATACTTTTATTTGACAGATCTGAGCCAAATGGCACATCAAAGCCTGGGACTCTTCACTGCTGTCAGGTGAAAAGGTTTTCAGTCAGCCAAAAGCCTCTGTGACGCACTTCTCACTCTCTATAAGGAAGCTCTGTGGCAGCATCACTAGAAACACAGCACCAAGTGATTCTCTCACAGAAGCACTTTGCACACTTCTTCATGGATTATTCTTTTACTAATCAAACAGTCAGGGTTTGTCCTAGGAGGCAGTGTCACACAGTGGTGATTGGGGGTGCCAGGTAAGGTAGGCCGAAGGAGAAAGCAAGCACATGTACACCTGTCAGCAGCATTAAATGTAACCTTTCTTCTATATAGATGGGTTTATTTCCCTTTAATATGTTAAGAGGGTAGCTGAAAAGAACTTCTAAATAGGAGATATAAAAGAGACATCTGAAAAAGTCACAAACAGGGAGAAACAAGCCAAGAGCACAGAAAAAAAACCAGACTATCTGAAGAGATCACTGTGTTTTTTGAAAGACAAATGTCAAAAGCTATCATCCTAAATTGGATGAGGCAGGCTGGGGTACTACCAGACACACTAAAACAGAGCCAGCTGAAAGACCACGTTGGTTAACTGAGTGTGATCACGGAAACATGGAATGGTTGAGGTTGGAAGATCTCTGGAGATCATGTAGTCCAAACCCCCTGTTAAGGCAGCTTCACATCCAGGTGAGTTTCTGGTATCTCCAGAGAAGGACACTCCACCACCTCTCTGGGCAGCATATTCCAGACTCTCTCACTCTCATGGGAAAGTGAGTTTCAGTTTATGCCCATTTCCCCTTGTCCTGTCACCAGGCACCACTGGAAAGAGCCTGATCCCATCATCTTGAAACCCACCCTTAAGATATTTGTAAGCACTGATAAGATCCCCTTTTGGTCATCTCTTCTCCAGGCAAACTGGCCCAGCTCCCTCAGCCTTTCCTCATAAGAGAGAGGCTCCAGTCCCCCATCCATCTTTACAGCCCTCTGCTGGACCTGCTTCAGTAGTTTCTTCTCTTCCCTGAACTGCAAAGCCCAGAACTGGGCAAAGAACTCCAGATGTGGCCTCTCTAGGGCTAAGTAGAGGAGCAGAATCACCTTCCTCATCCTGCTGGCAATGCTCTTCCTGATGTACACCAGGGTACCACTGGTTTTCTTGGCCACCAGGCCACTGCTGGCTCATGACCAGCTTGTTGTCCCCCGGGACCCCCAGGTCCTTCTCCACAGAGCTATTTTCCAATAGGTAAGTCCCCAGCCTGTTGTGGCACCTGGGGTTGTTCCTCTCTCAAATGCAGGACCCTGCACTCGCCTTTGTTGAACTTCATTTGATTTCTCACCACCCAACTTTCCAGCCTGTCCCGGTCTCACTGAATGAGAGCGCAGCACTCTGGTGTGCCAGACATTCCTACAAGTTTTTCATCATCAGAACCTCTGCTCACAACACTCTGAGCTCTGCCATTCAGCCAGTTCTCAATCCACCTCACTGCCCACTAACCCAGCCCACACTTCCCGAGATCACCTATGAGGATGTTACAAGAGACAGTGTGGAAAGCCTTGTTGAAGTCAAGGTAGACAACACGCACTGCTCTCCCCCACCTACCCAGCCAATCATTCCATCTTAGAATAGAAACACTTCCCCTGGTAAGTCCGTGCTGACTGCTCTTGATAACCTTTTCCTCTACATGTTTAGAGATGACATCCATAATGAGTTGCTCATCACTTTTCCTCACCATAATGAAGGTAAGACTGACTGACCTATAGTTTCCTGAGTCCTCCTTCTTGTTTTTTGAAGACTGGAGTAACACTGGCTTTTCTCCAGTCCTCAGGCACCTCTTCAGTACTCCATGACCTTTCAAAGATGATAAAGAGCAGCTTAGCTATAACATCTGCTATTGCCTCAGCACTCATGTGTGTATCCCATCGGGGCCTATGGATTTGTGGGTATGTAACATTTGGGCCCATAGATTTGTGGTAGTCAGGTCAGCCTAAATGACCTCTAAAGTGATTCTCCTCAACCAAGGGAAGGTCTTCCTTTCTCCAGACTTTCTCCCTTCCCTCCAGGGTCTGGCATTCACAAGGGCTGGCCTTAGCAGTAAAGACTAAGACAAAGACGGCATTCAGTAACTGTCTTCCCTATCTCCTTTGTTGCCAGGGCACTCATCTCATTCAGCAAGAGGTTCTCATTTTACCTAGTGTTCTTTTTGCTACTAACGTACTGAAAGGAGCTCTTCTTGTTGTCCTTGTCACGTCCCTGCATACCCTGACAACATCCCTGTGTTTCTCCTAATTGGTTTGCCTCTTTTTCCACATTTTTTAAACTTCATTTGCCATGATCTCCTTGCTAAGCCATGAAGATTTTCTACACCCTTTGTGCATCCCTATGAGTAAGGAATCATGCAATCTTTACCTTGGAGGAAGTGATGCCCTAATATTAACCAATTCTCTTGGACCCCCCATAATTCAGAGGTGTACGATGTGGTGGAATTTGAGGCCATTTCCATGGAATAGTGTGCTTTGGAACTAGAAGGTGTTAGCACCTATGCTGGCTCACAACACAGAGAGCAACAGTGCACTGTCCCACAGGTACAACCATAAAAGCACAAACAAAATATTTCACAGAGACATTTAAAAAGAAAATTTTGCTAATGTAAAAGGAAAACAAAGTCATTTTCCCAAGGCTATTGTCCCAGGCCGAACTACTGGGTAGTGTTGTGGAAAGAAAGAAAAAAAAACCCAACAAAACACAGCGCATGTCCTCTGAAAATGCACCATGTGTCACTACCTTCCATAAGGGTAGCATGAAGCAGTTTCTGCAGTGTGGCCTTTGCAAACCAAACAATATTAGTCTACCACAATTGACAACATACCTGTGCTCCCAGCTCTAGGGCCACTGCAGCTGATCTCCATTAACAAAAGTAAGACAAAAGCATCCCTTCCCAAGAAGCTCAAGACTGCAAAAAAAGTCAGGCAGTAAAGAAAGGGAGTATTCTGCAATCCTTTTCACTCACATCCTGAATCCACAGGTCTTAAGACTCTCTGTACATCAGGGTTGCCCCTCGAGCAAACTATATTTAATAGATCCTGGACAGAAAGTAGAAGAGACAAACAGATTCCTCATTTAAAACAAACAAACAAAACAACCGAAAAACAAACCACAAACACAAAAAAAACCCAAAAAAACCCCAAAACCCAACACCACAACTCGTTCTGGTAACAACAGAAATGCACCACCAGGTAAGTGAGTTTGTGTTTACAAAACCTCTAATGCTCAATTAGGTCTGTTTAGCACTGTGCATTACTTGCTGATCTTAATGCAGCTTCTTCTATTGATCAAACTGCAGCAACTGCTATTGCTGCCATGTAAAAATCTGTACAGTGATAGAAACCTTTCCACATAAGAGCCTAAATAAGAGTGTTTGCCTCATTAGTCAGGAAACACTGTCATGCTCTAATTAATTTGTAGGAGGCAGAAAATGTATAACATATGGCTCTACTCTTACAGAATCAAGGAAAAAAAATAAAACATGTTTACTTGTATTTCCAACACTAAGAGAACATCTCTACACATTTTCCAAGTATTTACCACCTCTTCCAGAGGCACATACACATCTTTTGTAGGTACCATTCACTCTGATGTTCAACACAATGGAATGTCAGACCCAAAGGCAGACCACATGCATGACTCATTAAAACAATTATGGTCATTAAAAATCCAAATAAAAAAAAAAGAATAATTTAGGATAAAGGTTTCTAGTTAATCCCTACCATGATTATAATATCAAGGATTCTTTTATTAACCAAAAACAATGCAAATATTAAGTCATATTTCAGCACACAACAAAGCAAGAAAAACAGCATAAGAGATTTAACATTTCTAGCAACAAAGGTCTGGAAACTGCTTTGGGTCAGTGAGTCCCACACGTTGTTAAAATTTAAGCCTCACTTTAATAAGTGAATAAATGAGAACAACAAAAAAAAATCAAAGCAGCCATGGTCTGTATTAAGTTTTGGGAGTGTAGTTTTCAAAGTAGGGAAATCATGTATAGGGAAATCATGAATCTTGCCTGGATAGGGAAATCATGAATTGGGAAGTCATTACAGTCTCAGGACAGTTGTTTTGTGGGACACTGCCCAACATCTAGGCTCCAAGGTGTAACACAGGATCCCATTATTCCCCCAACTGACAAGGAAGGAGCCACAATACATTGTGGAAATGATGTGGACCTACCTAAGGGGAAAGGAACATCAGGGGTATGGCACACCTCCTTGTCAATGGTCAAACCAACTGGCAGGTAATTAGCTTAAAACCATATCCTTTAAGAAGGTTCTTCTGTTTCCCTCTTGTCAGAGGCCTTTATTACTTAATAAAAGATGTTTCTATAAGCTGCATATGAAGCAATTTGCTTGTAACAAAATTTTTCCCGCCCCTGAGGTCTTCCTAGCAAGTTCTTCCACCCATTGTGAGTTGCAGAGCCTCACCTAAGCAGAGAGGAAAGTTCCCTTGTGGGAGCTGGAAGAAGGACAGAGCAGCGCCCACCCCAGCAGCCTACTTCCTTTGAAAATATATAAAATTTGGAGCATATGATGGGTTTACAGTTATTGCTTCCCACAGTAAGTGGCAAATCCCCAGAAGTAATCTCCAACCTTAATGTGGAGATGGGGTGAACTGCTAAAAGTGATGGGGCAGAGCAGAAGCATCACAGAGGGTTCCCAGTGTTCCAGGACCCAAGAGGTTGGAATTGCTCCCCACATCACAGATCAGCCAATAACCAGTGGATTTGCCTATGCAGAGCACTGGGCCTTCATCTACTGGTTTTCCAACACGGAGGGAAATATTTAGTGCCCCAGCTCTTACTGATCTGCAGATATAAGTGTCTTGGTCTGAAAAGAAATCATAAAAATGTCATTTTCTCACTCCTTGTGCATGCACTCATACACACACCTAGTCTCTTTTCTCCTTCCACACATTTTTGTGACTCTTGAGGACTGCAGCTTGATCTCAAGACTCTTTTTATACAGGGGACAATGAACATATACGACAGGAAAAACAAGAGACAATAAAGCAAGAAAAAGTGAAGTAAAAGCAGCAAACTAAAGAAAAACACTTCACATGAGAAGTCTGTAGCTCTTCTGAAAACAACCTTGAGATTAACTACCCCATTTTACAGTTCTAAGTTTGAGGCTTGCTATAGTGGCACTTCATATCTCTCAAGGCAAAATTGATCACTTTCCCCAATTTCCTGTAGACTGAGATATAGCAGAAAATGCATTCCTCACCCCAGTGTGCAGACAGTATGATACTTACTTGTTGAACAGAAAAGAGCACTAAATCATATTATTTCTTGAAAAAACTCAGACAAGTAAAGCACACACAAATGTTATTTTGATTTCCTTTGGCCCATTAGGATGCCACTATAAAGTTTCCAACTGGAAGAACAATCTTTTCTCCCCTTTCTTTTTCTCAAAATAAATTAGAGAAAAAGCTGTCACTTGATTTCACCAGGAAAACATTGCACTTGTCCATACTGACTAGTTCCTACTACTGGAAACTTTAATAGGAGGGGCAGCATGTCAAAAATGTTTCTTGTCAAGAGAGAAAAGAAATGAACAAAAAGATGCTACACTGAAGGGAGAAAAAGTTGTTTAGATTTCATATCAAAACCTTAAATTTTCAAATTAAAACAATATTTATTAAAGCAGACGTGATTCCCTTGGTAGGGAAGATGCACTGATAAGCTGGGGAAATAATTTTGCAATATCTGGAAAGACCTTGGAAAACTACAACTTTGAGTCCCACGAGGTTACTTTTCATACCACTGAAAATAATTTATTAATTTTCTCCCCCCAAGTCTTTCATCAGGCCTTTGGCAGTAGTCAACTGCCACTCGTGAAAAGGCAGGAGGCAGAGTCAAGTGCCCAAATCCTCACAATAAACAAGGCCCACTTGGTTCACACAACAAGGTTCAGAAGGTGCTCATTGGAAGGAAAACAGGAGTCAGGACACCACTCAGGTTTCTTCATTGTGAAAAAAGCAAGGTGATTGAAGTGTGAAAATGCATGAGGGTGAAGGATTGCCATCTGCCACCTCTCCCCCACAGAACATCATTTTCAAAATCCTCCCAACATACAGTCTCTAGATCTCATCCCAGCTTTTCCTCATGTATACCACCCACACCGGCAGGTGCTTCCAGCATTCTTCACCAGATAGTTCTTGTATGAGCAACTCAACTCATAGGTGCTCAAGAAGGAAGAATTAACAGTAGCTCTTATTCCTGATACCTCAAAAAAGAGCGAACCGATTTTGAGTCAGGAAACAAGGATGAGGGAAGTGGAAAAGCTAAAGGCAGAAGAGAGGCTGGCTGTGAAAGACGGGCAGTTTGGAACTAAAAATTGCTGACGTGCATTTTTACCCTTGAAAATGAGTGCATGAGAAATCCTAGTCAGTGGCCTTAATCCTCTCAATTACACCCAATCCCAGGAGGATCGCTGGTGCCCAAGGGAAGTGCCAAGGTCCAATGCCATGAGGATTTGACACCTTATGTCCCAAATACTAGCAGAACTCTGTGAGATTTAAATCATATTGGGAAATCAAAAATGCACAGCAGCATCAGGATCAAACAAATGTGCAAGAACAAGGATTTTATTTTTTTGTGTGCATGGTTGGGTTTTGTTGGGGTTTTGTTTGGTTGGTTTGGTTTTGCGGGGGAGAGCCGGAGGGGAAGGGAGGGGTTTTTTGTTTTAATTTTATTTCTCAAATGTGCTGTTCACATCTCAGCCATGACAGCTGCCCACATCAGTGAAGCTGCCTGGGTGTTGTAATGCTTCCAAGATGACATGTTCCATGCTTCACTTAAATGTGATTATATATATGGGCAGCATAATCCTGAAGGAGCGAATTAGGGACACACACTCCCTCCATATTGTCTACAGAGGACAACATGAGGTTTTTTTATTCTAGCGCTGTGAGCTTAAGAGTCACACCTCCTCGGTGATCATCACAACAGCCACAGACTTGCTCTTGGGCTGGAAGCATTATTTCCTCATGCTTTCCATAGTCGCAGCATACATACATTGAATATTTCTGTACTATATGATGCCAGTACAGCTTCACAGCTCTTCCACAGTTACAAGACCTTCCTGACCTCTAACACAATTATAACTGTCACTCCTTTTCTGCCTCCTCCCTTTTTTCCATGATTGTCTTTCGTTCAATATGAATTTTCTTCCATCAGTGCCCATGGTAACATCCATAGAATTAGCTCCAGGCTAGACAGTAGCTGTGAACAGCTCCCTAACCATGGAAACCTGCCAGCATTTATCTCAAATATAAGATGTTCCACAGAAGCAAAAAGCACAACAGCACTTCTTTAACTCTTCTGCACCTCCTTAGCACATTGTGGTAGCCAGAGCAATTTGTAAACACGGCAAACAGCCTGTCTTTCCTTTTTACATTTATAAGCATAAAGATATACCTTAATGGTATGTTCAAATATTCTAGGACAATAAATTAAACTAAATAGTTACCTTCACATTAGCCATCAAATAATACGAGAGTCACATTGCTGTCAAAGATGCTATTGGGATAAAGCTGTACAACACGCAGTCTGCCTCATGATGAAGAATACACGGAAACTGTTTTACACTGGAACATTTTGAAGATGCACACTGAACATTTAAAACTTGCAGCAGCTACGAATATGAATTTTGGGTATAGGTGGATTGACTGTATTTTTTTTTAGGTAACTAGGTATGAAATTGGGGTGAAGTATGACACAATCATATTCCATAGAATTAATGTTGATAGCTTGAAATCCTGCAGTGATTTCTTTTAAAACAATCACCAATTGTCTCCCGGAGTGTCTGTTTACTGAGAACATCAAATAATTAAGTTTGCAGTGGTGAATCAGAATGAGTAGCAGACCCAGACTTATTTGGGAAGCAATTAAACTATAATTAGACTAGAAAACATTGAATGCAATAAAACACAGATATGCATGCTGTTAGGTGGTTCCACACAGGGAGAGAGAAACATTCAGTACACAGCAGAGTAGTCTGCCTTGATCTGCATGGGTGGGTGTCAAGTCCAGATCTATATGCATCTATTCTTTAGATGCAAGAAAGTCCACGCCTGGCTGCTCCATGATGCTCAGTTTCTCCTCTCCTTCAATCAATTTAAGATAACTTTTGCCCAAGAACACAGAGGTTCACATCCCTAACTTAACCTCAGCCACCATTGAACAGCCTTTGCCTTTACGTTACTTACTTTCGTTTGAATGCTTTCTACTATTACATGGAATGCTTGGGCACCTGTAAAAATACTTCTCCTTTCTAAATCCCTGCCAATTTTCAGGTTATAAGCCTGTGGATGCATCAAGCCTTGTACAAAAGGTTTTATCACAGAGACTTGCTAATAGCTGTGTTTTAACATTTCTGCATTCAAGACTGCTTACCAGAACAAGATAACCATAGTTGACAATATCACTGATAATTAGGAGGCTTTATTTTTGGCTCCCCAAAATGTGCAAGATCAAACACATTTTGTATAATCTAAGGTATGAATTTAAACTGGTATACCATAGCAGTGTAAAACTTGCACATGCAACTCCAACAACATTTTCCCATCAATCTTTCACATAGGGTTGGGTGGATCTACCTAATCTATGTAATTACTCATATCATAGAATGGTTTTGGTTGGAAAATACCAAAGGACCTTGACATTCATCTGGTTCCAACCTCCCTGTCATGGGTCACTAGACCAGGCTGCTCAATGCCCCATCCAGCCTGGCTTTGAACAATTCCAGGGATGGGACATCCATAATCTCTAAGGTCAATCCGGTCCACAGCAAAGAATTTCTTCCCAAAATCTAATATAAATCCATCCTCTTTCAGTTTGAAGCCATTCTCCCCTTCCATGTCCTATCACTAACCATCCTTGTAAAAAGTTCCTCTCCAGCTCTTTTGTAGGTCCGTTTTAGGTACTGGAAGGCTGCAATAAGGTCTCCTCATAGCTGAGCAACCCCAAATCCCTCAGCCTGGTCTTCATAGGAAAGGTGCTTCAGCCCTCTGATCATTTTCTTGGCCCTCCTCTGGACTTGCTCTAACAGGACCGTATCCTTACATTGGGGGCCTGAGAGCTGAATGCTGTACTCCAGGTAGAATCCATGAGTGGAGTACTGGGGGTTGCATTTAGTTTTCTGGGCTGTAAGCGCACCTTGCTGCCTCATGTTGAGCTTCTTGTCCCCCAACGTGCCCAAGTCCTTCTCCTCAGGACTTCTCTCAATCCATTTTTTGCCCAGCCTGTATTTGTGTTTGGGATTGCCCCGACTGAGGTGGAGGACCTCACACCGGTTTTGTTGAATTTCATGAGGTTTGCATGGGCCCACCTTTCAGGCCTGTCAAGGTCCCTCCGGATGGCACCCCTTCCCTCCAGCATGTCAACTGCACCACACAGCTTGGTGTCATCAACAAACTTGCTGCAGGTGTGTCACTCCTCTTGTCTATACTGCCAACAAGGATGTTACACATCATTGGTCTCCACGCAAACCCAGGAATGCCACTCAGCACCAGCCTGGAGCCATTGACCACAATCCTTTGAGCATAGTCTTCCAGCCAATTCCTTATACACTGAGTGGTCCATCTGTGTTTGTTTTGCACGGCCCGGTTTTTGGTAACGGGACGGCCACGAAGGTGGCTTCCATGAGAAGCTGCTGGAAGCTTCCACCATGTCCAGCAGAGCCTATCCCCGATGGCTCTGAAGATGGACATGCTGCTGGCCAAGCCTGGGCCAATGAGAGATGATGGCAATGCCTCTGTGATAACAAATTTAAGAAGAAAATCAAAACAAAGGGGGGTGGAGTTTTAATTCCAGCCAGAGAAGAGGAGGAGGAGAGAACATGTGAGAGAAAACAACATGGAGACACCAAGGTCAGTGAAGAAGGAGGGGTAGGAGGTGCTCCAGGTGCCGGAGCCGAGATTCCTCTGCAGGCCGTGGTGATGACCATGGTGAAGCAGCTGTGCCCCTGCAGCCCATGGGGGATGCAGAGATCCACCTGCAGCCCGTGGGGGAGGTGCCCATGCCAGAGTGGGTGGATACCTGGAGGAGGCTGTGTTCCCGTGGAAGACCCAGTGGAGAGAGAGGGCCCCTGCTTCCAGGCTGGAGCAGCCTGTCCTTGGAGAACTGCATCTCATGGAAGCATGACTCACGCCACAGCAGTTTTGGAAGGACTGTTTGCCCATGGGAGGGACTCACATTGCAGCAGTTTTGGGAGGACTTCTGCTTGTGAGAGTGGACCCCCACTGGAGAAGTTCATGGAGAACTGTCTCCTGTGGGAGGGACCCCACGATCCCACAGGTGAAGGACTCCTCTCCTTGAGCAGTAGAACAAGATCTCAGGTGACAAACTGACCAAAACCCCCATGCCCTGTCTCCCTGTGCTGCTGGTGGGAAGGAGGGAGGGGTTGGGGGAAGAAAAGGTGTTTTTAAGGGCTTATTTTACTTCTCATTATCCTCCTCTGATTTTGTTAGTAATAAATTCACTTTGTACTTCTAAGTTGAGACTGTTTTGCCCTTGGAGTGTTTTCTCCCAGTCCTTATCTCAGCTCAGGAACCCTTCATTAAATTTTTCTCTCCTCTGCCCAGCTGTGGCAGGGGAGGGTGAGTAAGTCACTTTCATGGGTGCCTGGCATTTGGCCAGTGTCAAACCACAACAGCCACCAAACTTGCCAGTCATGATTTGTCCTTAGTGAAACTGTGTTGACTGTCACCAATTGTGGTGGTGCGTTCCCCCCACCCCCTCCTTTCCAGGCTGCAGTGTGATCTGAGAAATCCTTGTTAGGCCTTGGCCTTGAAAACAGCACCTGGGCTCAGCTCTTTCCAAGCTTATCAGAAATACTGTCTGCTTCCAAGTTCCTGCTTGTTGCTAACAAGCTCCTGTTTTCCTTATGACCAGCCTTGGAAAATATTCCTCTTGCCTGAATGGCATAACATCCCTGTTCTCACACTTACAAAGAAAATGCCCACCCAAACTGTGGCCAGTTTGAAACTTTGCTATGACTAAAGCCCACTCTCTAGTGGCCCTATAAACAGCTGTCCAAAATGGGGTCCTTTGAGCTCTCCCGGGCCACAGCAGGCCTGCAACCAGCAACCTCCATCTGAGTGGGACCCTCTCAGAGCCAGCAAACCCTTAGGTTTGCTATACCTGGAGGATCGCCGAAGCACGACATGTCCTGGGCTGATATCTCGCTCCTCAAGACCCGATCCTTCACTCATCAGGAGATGCAAAAGCACCCAAAGTGAGTATTTCCCTGACCTCTGAGGGGAATTTTTCATGGGTACCTTGCTTGCACTGACTGTTTCTGTCTGCATGCATGCCGCTGCGCATATGCTATAGCAAATCTGAGAGAAATACTGCTTTCTTAGATGTTTAAGTGCCTCAGATATCTACATATCCAGGCCTGCAAGGTTATAGTTATAATCTTACTTAAATGCTGCTAAGTGTTGTTCTGTTGCTGAGTTGTTAAACATAAGTTATAAGGTAAGCTAAATGTTCTTCTGTCAAGTTGCTAAGTATAACTTTGAAGTTATGTTAGGTTAAATGCTATTTAGTGTTATTTCTCTCTTAGATTGTTACAGATTCCTTCACTTAGATTATAAGTGAAGTTGAGTATAAGTTAAGTGTTTTCCCTATGTTTAATTACTAGGCTTAAGGTATAAGTTAAAGTACTGTTAAGTTTTAAGCTGTTAAGCTTTTGGGCTGTGTTCCTTTTTATCCTTGCCCTGACTGTCCTTTCGTCACTGGTACTGGTCACACACATACACCCCTAGGTAGTTCTCGGTTCATTTCTACTTTGATTGCCTGGATTTTGTTTGTTTTTTTCATCGTTGCTTCCTTTCCCTTGTTCTGCCTTAGCTGTCCTGTAAGTAATAGAGTGAATCTTGCCAACAAACTCATCATGCTGTGTCACTTAATATTAAATCTGACTTTTGCTCGTACTCTTGCTAATGATTTTTTAAGCAATCTCGGACACACTCATTTGTGACCCCAATCACCTCCTTGTTTTCCAGGTGCCTTAGCAGAGTTTCCAGAAGGCTCTGATTCTTGGTCTTGCCAGGCACCAGGGTGAGACTAACTGGTCTGTAGTTTCCTGGGTCTTTCTTTTTTCCCTTTTTAAAAATAGAGGTTATGTTTCTCCTTTTCCAGTCAATGAGAACTTGACCAGACTGCCATGACTTCTCATATACCATTGATAATGCCTTAGCTGCTTCATCTGCCCCCAGGACCCACAGATGTATCTCATCTGGTGCCATGGACTCATGCACTGTCAGGTTCCTCAGATGTTCTCCAACCTTATATTCTCCCAGTTCCTGCTTTTGCCTTTTGTGACTTGGATGGCATGGCTGGAGCACTTGCTGGTGAAGATCCGGGCAAAAAAGCCTCAGCCTTTTCCATGTCCTGGGTAACAAGGTCTTTCCCTTCCTTCCAGAGAGGGCCCACATTTTCCCAAGTTTTCCTTGTATCACTGACAAACCTATAGAAGTTCTTCTTGCATCCCTTGATGTCCCTGGCTAGATTGGATTCTACTGGAGCTTTAGCTTTCTTAACCTGATCTGTGGCAGCTTGGGCAATTTCTTCGGATTCCTCCCAGGCTATCTGTCCTTGCTTCCACTCTCTGTAGGCTGCCTTTATGTGTTTGAGTTTGTCCAGGAGCTCCTTGGTCATACCTGCAGGTCTCCTGGCATTTTTGCCTGACTTCCTCTTTACTAGGATGCATCACTTCTGAGCTTGGATGAGGTGATCCTTGAATACTAACAAGTTTTCTTGGTCCTCTCTTCCCTCCAGGGCTTTATCCCATGGTACTCTACCAAACAGATCCCTGAGGAGGCCAAAGTCTGCTCTCCTGAATTCCAGGGTAGTGAGCTTGATGTGTGCCCTCTTTGCTGCTCTAAGGATCTCAAACTCCACCATTTCATGGTCGCCACAGACAAGGCTCCCCTTGAGTTTCACATTCCCCACCAGCGCCCCCTTGTGAGAAGCATCAAGTCATTGCTCAGTGGAAATTAGGAGATTTTCCATCACAAAAAGCAAGGTGCCATCATTTGTCCAATCCACAGCATCTTGTCACACTTCAAAAAAGAAAAACTTGCTGTCTCCCTGCATGTTTTGCAGGACTGTAACTTCTGACTAGGGTGTAAAAAGCTCCAATGCAGCACCACAGAAAGGTGGTCTGTTCCCTTCCAGAACGATATACAAGCAGAGTTTATCCTGAAAGTGAAATGACAGAGAGGGCTTCAGTAGCAGAGCAGTGGTTTCACTTGTATTATTGTTAGTCCTGTGACAGTCAGTCATTTTTTTTATACCCCAGTAATGTCACAGGACTATTACCAATTTGTGCTTGGTCAGCAATTCAATATTCTCAGCTGTTTTCCTTCAAGTCATTCCTAACAGCCTCTGACTCACCAAGGAGAACTAAATATAACTTCTACTTCATTCACTGCTGCTACAGATGTGAGAGGAAAGCAAGTAGCGGCAGACCACAGGGGTCCTAACCACACCACCACTTAAACTCGCAAGCTTCACATAAACCCCACTGGTTTCCTTCAAATGCTCAGTGAGATGGACACCACAATCTTACAAACAGTTGTAGAATTTGTAGTGTCAAGGTAACTGCAAAAAGTGGTATGTCTGTAGTATGTAGCACTTCACTAATTATTGTCTGGGTAATGAAGCTGAACCTTTTTACATAGCTTAATGTTACTGCAGCATTTTGCTTGAGGTGCGTAAACACTCAAAGAACATGAAATCTCTTTAGCAGTTTCCGGGGTGGGGGGGTGGGTAATATCCAAGTACCAAGTTTTAATTATATCCAAGATATAATTAAAATCTCAATTTCATGCTCTTCCAAGAATCTAGTCTCTAATGATTTTACAGAACAAAACCTACCAGTCAGACGAGAGAGATTTTCCCTAAGTAACAGAACCAGAATATCACGACAAAAATTAATCTTATATTCTACAAATTCCAAGAACAGAAAGCAGCAATAAAGGAAAACAGAGTGTCACTATAGGGCTTGAAGGAGAAGGGCTTATGATTACATTTTTCAAAGCCAGCAATAAAATTTAAAATCATCTTAGTGAATTAAATATCTCAAAAACGACATAGAAGTAGCTCTGTTCCCTCTGATTTCTGTAAAACCAACATCCTTGGAATAAGATGCAGTAGTTATGAAAAACTCCTCCTGGGTATTCTTTCTCTAAAGTAGTCGGAAATTCAGTATAACTCCTAAAATTATATATATATATATATAAAAGCAAACACAAAGTCAGTAGCAGTTTTAAGCATCTGGACTTGGATTTTATGTGTTACTTTATGTAAACCAAGTAAATTACAAGTCCTTGATATATTGTGCAGCCTGCAACCTACCCTTTCATCAGGTTTAGGCTGCATGCATTTGTTTTAAATTTAGAAAGTGGTCCACTTAACCTTGAACCTAAGGAACAGCTATCATGTGGATAATTGATTTTGGTTACTTTCTTAGTTGTTTTTCCTGTGAATACAGCAGGAGCATGTGTCCCTTTGACTTTCAAAACACAAAATTCCAAGTTAACACCTTTCGTGTTTCTGCCCTTTCCTGTTAACACCTCTTCCATTAAAAGCCTCTTCGATAAAAAGCGTCAGGGATTGAGGCTGGCTCGGGTACACATAAGACTGATTAATCACCAAGAACAGAGAGGCTACCAGCCAAAGGACTTTGATGGAGGATGTGCACACTCCTTACAGTGCAGTTGAGCTGTGCTGCAAACTACTGGGGATGGAGACAGCATAGCTTACGCTACAGAGAGTATTGCTACATGAGAAATCTTAAACCCAGCCTCAAGCAGTTCAGACTAAGCTGTGGCTACCTTCACTGCCACATCCATCACTTCATTTTTGGCATCTTTTATCCCAAAGGCATCCTAGCTGTAAACACCTGCATGCCCACAAAAGCCTTTCATTTCCTCTGCCGAGGAAAACTGCATTCTCATTTCACTTTTAAAGCTTGTCTCGAAATCCTCTTCACAGTGATCAAGGTCATGCACAACAGATTCCAGTGCTTAAATTTTCAAAAGGGCATAGTTTTGTATCCACTTGCACTTACTAAAATTCACATCTTTCTTCTATCACCTGAGAAGTGGGAAGCCAGTTGCTTAAAGCATATAAAGCAAGAAAGGAAGCATGGCTTTTGAGGGGACTGGTGTCACATACCCTCATATCCATACAGCCTTCTGTCAATGGATTTGTTCGAGGCCTGCTTCCGTATTTCACTTATGTTCTTTCAAGTGTCTCACAGATAAGGACCAGAGGGAGGTACAACTCCCTGTTCCACAGGGGCTCAGTGTGCAAGAGCTCATGGAGTGCTGGCAGAACGTCATGCATCCTTCTCCAGGTCCAGTGAGCACCAAAAGCATCACGGTAAAACTGTGTGCAACCTAATTTCTTACACTAGAGGTTTCTGAGCTTAAAATCAAAAGCCATTCACTCTGTGTTGGAAAAAATAAATCTTCTGATGCAGAGCAGCTGGGAGGGTTGGGAAGTTTCACATAGGAGGGCTGAGCAAGCTGTATGCAGGGACTGCATACTGAAATGCAGTGGGTCTGTGGTATTAAGAGGGCATTAGTGATGCTCATAATAGCCCTTACTGAGAATAGGGAAAAAACAAAAAAAAAAGAAGCAAAAGCCACAAGCTTTAAATATTAACATGCTTGAGTATCAACTCAAGAAAATCTTTGCTGTGAGCAGAGAAACTCTCTTACTGCAGGACACGTTTCTAAAAGCTGACTAACCAAAAGAGTGGGATAATAATCTTACAGCAAACTGGGTATTTTCAAAACTAGTCCAGTCTGAACAGGAACTGGAGAGTCCTTGAGAGTTCTGCTAAAATCCACTGTGAGAAGCAATAAGAAAGTATTTTCAGAAGGCACCTAGGAGGTATAAGAATCGATGAATCTTAACTTTTATACGTTCCATGGTTCATACATCGATTTATTCTAGTACATGGGACTGAGAACCTTGAATCAGATATTTAGGCACCTGTGCCACAGGAGGAGAGTGTCTGAGGAGACAGAGGTGGATCTCAAGGGGCTAGAACAGCCTGTTGAGATATTCAGCATTTTATGAATTCCATTTTCAGGAAACAAAGGAACAATTTATGCTCGAATTCAGGGCTCTTCAGTCATTGTTCTAAAGCCTTGGAAGGCCTCATACTCAGATTTCTCAGGGGTATTTTAAGCATTTAAATCCCATTATCATGTATGAGCTTTCACAGATCAGCAGCTCAGCATGTAATGCAGGGGATTTTCAAGCACGCCTTTCTCCCAATAGCTCCTGTGTGAGTTAGTCATGAAAAAAAAAAAAGTAGGACAGGACTAATTATAGAATAAAACCTGACAGGGGTGGTCTGAAAGTTTTTCTTTGGAATAATAATTTTAAGAACAACTATATTTAACTGCATAGCTGAATTCAGTTAAAAATAGTCCCTATTACTCGAGACAAACTCTTGCTGTGCAGTTATGTCCTGTTCTCTGTAGTCTTAGCAGGCAGATGATTTTCCCCATTTTTGTAGCAGTCTTGAAACCTTATGCCCCAACTTCAGTTACTGCTTTAAACAGAGCACAATACCTCCACACTTCCCTTGGAGGGCATATTTAAGCTATAGTTTTACTACCTCTGAATCTCCAACACACTCACTCTGGATATTTCCAGACTAATCATAAGAATTCAGCAATGCCCCATCATTGCCAAGAGGAGTATTATCTTGTATGTAACTGTACTGTGCAGAAGCTTTGGAATGGCATCTTCCCTGTGAAAGAGTGTCATACTGATGATTAGTTATGGCTTTATCTGTGTTAGCTCTTTTCTAGGTCCTCTATTTCCACTTCCTTTTCAGTTTTATTCCACCATTTTAAACATCAGGCCTCAAATTTACCATTTCCCTGTCCTCTGAGATGACACCCATCCTTATAATCTCTAACAATAGAGATAATCCTCTTATAATCTTTATGAGGTAGCTGCCAATGGTATGAGACCTGCTTTGATTCACTCTTTGACCACCCCAGTATGAAAATATTCCAGTTCTAAGGAACTTGATTTGGCCTTTTGAAAAGCACCCTTGAAAAAACAGTGCTTAGAACAGAGTAGATGTCCCATTACAATCCCAAGGAGTGACTGCAGTCATACAAATGCACTCAAGCCAGACACAACCCTGGTTATCCGGCTCAGTTTCCATGTTCTTGATGAGCCACCACATTCTTACCAAGGGTCATTGGCACCTGCTTCACGGCTTAGAAACTAGGTCCTAAGTGACCATAGCTACACATTCTTCCTGATGTAAAAACACTACAATATTTAGCTCCCAGATCTTCCCGCAGATATCTCTTGAACCATTGGAAATGGGAACTTCCACATTAGCCCAGGTGAGATCTGTAGTCATGACTGAACAACACAAAACATAAGATGGGCACTAAGCCACAGGGTGAATATTCTTCTTATATATTCTTCTCTCACATCTAGGGGAGAAAAAGGTTAACAGAACACAGTATAGGTGTTTTCAAAAGAAAACTACATTTATTGTATGTTATTTAAGATTAGTAAATGGGTATGCCTCTAAACGTATCAACTCATGTCAAAAATTAAAGTGCGCAGAAACTAAGAGCAGGCAGCAAAGACAGAGGAAAGCAATGAGAAATGCTCTGTTGTGACCTCACCACCTGAGGAAGGTGTTAATGCCTAACAAAAGATATCTCTGTGGTAAACCACTGAGCTCTTAAAATTATAACTTCACAGTAGCCTGGACAAGGTAATTTACAACTTCAATACTTCCAGGACTCAGGCAGAATCTTGGTGCAATTAAGCAATTTATTTCTCAATTAGCAATGAATTTAACAAACACAAGAGACAGAAGAAAATATGAAAGTGTGGGTTTTTAAAAAGTGAGACAATTGAGGAGTACACAAAGTGGTAAGTTGTGTTCAGGTCTACCAAGTCAGACTAGGATCCATTTGCAAGCATCTTAGCGAGGGAAAGGTGATCCCCTCTATAACTGGTGAAGAAATCAAATATGCGAAGGCCTCAAGAGACAAACCATCCTCACACTTCATATAGCCAACACTTCATCAAACAAAACTGTGTTGGAGCCCTTCAAGGCTCCTTCCAATACACTCCGACCATGAGGGCTATTTTCTCCAGCCACAGCTGATTGATAAGTTCCTCTAGGCTCAGAGCTGACAGAAAGTCAAGTTCCTCCTGATTCAGACAGAAGATGTGGATGCGAACATGGAAACAGCAGAAGGAGGATGTCAGTGAACAAAAAACTCTGGAGTAGAACTACCATCCCCCTACAGCCATGTCTCTAATAGTGATCCAGCAAGGGCACAGATATGGACACCCTCTCATGACACTGCTTACTGTCACACTGACCCCATTTTGACTCATGCCACCCAGAATTTAAGGACATAACCCCAGAGCATGCTTCTTATATGCAGCATGGATAGTGGGGAAAAATGGGCATCGACATGCACATGGCCCTACAGACAAAAGCCAGGCCAGGCCAAGTTGCCCTCAAGACCACACAGTAAAGGACCTGGACCATTTTATTTACTGATAGACACGTAACTGAGAATGATTTGGGTTGGAAGGGACCTTACACTACCTTATAGAAGTACTAGGAACTGCAGAGACAATTGCATCCGCTACTAAGAGATGCCAAGTGCTATAAAAACTATAACAGTTTCCTTGGTCTAAAAAAAGCCTAACGTCCTTTTATTTTTGACATGGATGAGTCAGCAGATAGGAAAGGCAATTCCCAAATATAGTGCCTTGCACCAGAGGACACAGCAAGAAGAAAATTTGATCAAGGCTTCCTCCCTTACAGAGATCACATTGCTTGTGATGAGCTGCATCAGTCAAACACTATTGTCCATCACCTGCCCTTTCTTATAAGGTCCCTGGAGTGTTCCAACAGTGAGGGAAAGAGTCTTTTGTTTGATATGAGATGAGATGACACCCACTAACTTTCTGATGTGGGGTACCCAGCTGGAACAAATAAGTAGCTGTCTGTATTGTCACACACACACGTAGGTCTCACACTAAAAGCATACTCTCTGGATCATTTCGAGTTTTCCCTAGTGAAAGTTTCTTGGGCAGGCATTCCAGAAAAGATACTTAATGCTACACTGCTCAAAATTGACACTGTGTTCTGAAAATTTCGTTGAACTACAGGTCTTTTCTAACTTTTGGCTGTATTTCAGTTCTGTGAGATGTAACAATCCCATAGTAGTCCAAGCCAATCCCTGGCTTGCCACGTTTTTCTGAAACAATACTCAGGGTCCAGTCACCTTGAATCATAAGCCTCTCTGCAAGATGAAGGGTATTGCAAAGCAGTTCACATTTTAGAGAATTTCTGGCTTTATGGCCACAGGTCCCAGAAGATGAGATTCATCTCAGTTCTACCACCTTCAAGCAGAGCTATATCAATTTACTCCAAAGAGGGGTATGATACAAGTGAATACTTTTGGACTCCTTCCTTATGAAACAGCCATGAAAAAAGTTATGGTTTTAAGAGTTAGTGACAAAGATTCTAGGATTAGGACATCATTGTATTGGTAACTCGGTGGGTATTCTTACACATTTCTCCTTAAAAACACCAAGCTGAAATTACCTTCACTAACATTTGAGAGCAATTTTTGTGTAATGACTTATACAATGTAGGCAGTTTCCTCTTTTGCAAGGCATCTACATACCCAGGAAAAGGAATGTTCTTATGAATATAAAAATGTGACCATCAGACCCTAAAACATGTCTTGCACAACTGTTTTTTTGAACATAAATATCAGATAAATTGTGTAAGTCATAGTGTAAAGTGAACCTCATTTGTAAGTACACTCCAAATACTTTGCAAACTGCTGTGTCTCACTAGAATGCAGCAACGGGTTTGAATAGGAGTGTGGATTACCAAAATTTACCATAACATTCAGTGTCAGTATTAAGCAGACTAGAATCAGATTTTAGGAACACAATTGAATAAGCCTGTGTAAGGCTGAACATAAATCATGTCATCTATAATAACCATCACCTCAGATGACCTTGACAAAGCAACCAGCCATTTTCCACTCCTTAAGTCATTGCCTGGACTAAGAACATAAAAATCTTGAGCTATTTCCATGGATTTCAAAATGATTTGAACCTTCAGTTTTGGACCCTGTTTCTCCTATCTTCAGGATAACATTTGTCCATTTCCATAAAGCTGTACAGTTACTAACATGTAATGAGAAATCACTACAGTATACAATCAGGTAATTTAACAAATGATAGATCGATTCAGGCCTCCAAATCCATGGGTATCAAACTACTTAGTCCTATTTCGATCACTGTCTCTATTCATTTCCAGTTTTAACTCACTCAAAATACACCAGACACTGAGTATATTTGTATGCCAATTGATTGTGCTACAAAAGGATGGGATGTATTTTTGAAGGACGTGTGCTAAGGTACCCAAAATGCTAAAAAATAAGTCCTCATAGTTGCATCTTTCCCCAGTCTGCAATCCCAAGTCATTAAGTACACAATCTATGGCTATTTGTTGAGCTAAGTGTCTACTGTGATGTACGAACACATAGTCAGAAATACATCTTCCCTCTTGAGAAGCACATTAATTATCTCAGTGCCACCCACGGTTCGGGGTGTTCTCAGATACAAGAACAGTGGGTATGAGAACCCCTTCCCCCAAAGATGTGCCCTTAATAAATGAAGCAATCAAAACAGTCAGGCATCAATATCAAGCACCTCAGATATTCTTTTTTCCCCACAGCCTTAGAGCACAGCACCCAGTATCTCTTGCGAAACACCTTTAAGGCTCCTTAAGTAAACATACAATCCAACAGGTAGCATGTTCTAGGGAGAGAAGACATCAGAAGCATATAAATATCTGGTCCAATTAAACAAAAACTGATAGCAAACTCCAATTTGGCTTAGCATTAATGGAATTCAGTAGAGGCGTTTCCTAATTTACCTCATAGTTTCCAAGATCAGGATCACAGAGAAACATGCAAAAATTATAACAGAAGAATGCCCCCACATTACTAAAGCAGATACACGTAAAAAAGAGCAAGTTCTTTGCTGACCTCTCTATATCAACTTTTTCCTCATCAATAAGAGCACAGCATGAACATTATTAACATACAAGAGGAATAAGAGTCAAAACAAACTGCATCTCAAGAGAGGAAATCATAGCAGCAGCAGATGGAGGCTGCAGTAAACATTAAAGATGCTGGCAAGACCCAGTTCTCTCCTCTGGCTTTTTTGAAGGAATATTTATTCAGAGTTGAACATATGAACATAATGGTCAACTTACAACGAAAGTATATTCTCTTGAGAAGGACCACTGGCAAGTGCACAAACTCAGTGCAGCAGTATTTTATAGCCAACTCACACAACCAGCAGATGAGCTTCCTTCCTTCCAGCACTCTCAGGGACTAAGCTTGCTCCTGTAAGTAACTTTACTTTTGTTTGGCAACATGCAATTTAAATCAAGGCTTGAGAAGTTAATACACACCAAAGAACAGAAAGAGCTGCTACCAACAGTTTACACGCATCAGTTTGCAAGTCTACAACCCTCCTATTGACTTTACCACAAAAGAAGTTGAGCTTCTCGTCCCTTCATAGGCCAGGCAGCACACATGAGTGATCATCATTATAGAGCACTCCTGAAGCTGGGTTTAAATAGGGTAATTGATTAAATACCTATTAACTGGAAGTTAAAGGGCACAAGAGTATTCATCATGCATTCAGGAGCCCCTTGAGCTATGGTGGCAGTAGGTTTTAATTGGGTTTTCAGTTGAGGCAGTTCCCCTTTTATGATTTATAATGAAGAAACAAACTAGTCTTATTTTGAAATGCTAATTCATTATGTAGTGTAAGATTATTTAAATAAACCAAAAAAAAACCAAAACAACAAAAACCCACAAATAAAAACCCCACAAAACCCTAAAATGAATCAAAAAGACCTCCACAACCACCAAAACCCTGCTGTGGTTAAAGAAAGGATCTGAAGAAGCTATCTAACCTCTCTGCCAAAGAAAGTCTGGAATGCCTTCTCACTCCACTTAATCTCTGTGTAGCAATTCTAAATGCATTCTAGTAAACTCCCTCAATACAACAGGTACTAGAAGCATTTGAAAATGTTCCTGGCCTAAAGCTTGAGGGAGTCTGAGATTGAGGAGTGTTACAAGGCTATTCTTCCTCATAACTGAATTGGAATTGCATTTAGATGCCATTACTACAACACTCAGGAAGGAAGTCCAATTTCTTGGCAAAACATTTTTATCACCTCCACCGATACAATTAAGGTTCAAAGAGAAGTTTTATTCCAAACAGCCACCTAAGCTAAGGAAGCATTTAAGGCTGAGTCAGCGGTGAAATGTAAACTCCGTTGTCATTGTGGGGAATTTTTCCATTGACTCCAATGGAACTACACTATTGCCCAAGAGGTAATAAGAGGTGTTACCATCTCTTAAAGTAACACTGAAAAGCATAAAAGTGTCTTCTTGTCTTCTGCATAATTCAGAATATACAATAATAATAATACTATCTCAGACAGCTTCTGAATGAGGCCTGTTATTTCTTGTGGACTCAGGCATCTTCCAAAAAGACCGCCAATCTTGATTATGAAATTGGACAAAGAATCTAGCAAACTCCTAGGCAAATTGCTAAAACAATTAGTTAGCCTTACGGTTAGAACCATGTTCCTCATTTCTAGCCTGCATTAGCACTGCACTAATTTTGAGCACCTTTATCACAATACATTATTTTCTCTAAAACTACAGTTATTTGCTACCAGAAATTGCCTCTACTACAACAGCCACAGTGTTGATTACAGCAATGAAAATGCTATAAATCAGCTAAAAAGTCTCCCCTATAAAAACCATAGTCCATTCAATGTAATTAAACAAATTATGACCAAGATGCACCCTAACAACAGCAAAATCATTTAATCACTGGAATAAGTAACCAAGAAAGTCATTACCCCCACCACAGCCAGAGAAACAAAGGGCTTTGAGGTTTCATTACAAAACACAAACGTTTATTTTGGACTGACAAAAAATGAGAGGTTTTGCTTCATTTGAGACTATTAAATTTCTTTGTATTACTTTTTCTCTCTCTGTCTTGGTCCATTTATTAAACAAAACCAAAGCAAACTATTTTTAATGGAAGAATCAAAGGATTAAGTTTCAAACTAGAAATATTTTGACATTTCAATTGTTACTTGAAATATTTGATTTTGAATAGTGTTTTAACAAAACGCTTTTTTCAAAATCTTTCTTTTCTCCTTCCACGTTCTGTTTTCTCCACTGAACCAAACAAAAAGATATTTCCTTTCTCCAACCTTCCAGAAACATTTTTTCTTCAGTGAATTTACAATCTGTCAAAATAAAATTATGTCCTCATTTATAGAATAGGCAAAAGTCATTCCAAAAGTGGGAGAACAGAATTATTGCCCTTGGTGATGAGAGATGTTGAATAGCCAAGTATAATGGTATCTTTCAGCCTTGAAATTGATAACCTAGGCAAAAAGAATCAGAGAACATTTTTTGAATGCTGGATACATCAATCATGAATGGAAGATCCTAGTTTTTCCACTGCTAGCTGTAGAACATTCAAATTGCACTCAAAACCCCTAATAAAAAGGCACAGTTGATGATACAGTCTAAGTTCCAGGCTATGTCAGTACCCACCAGACCATATCAGTGACATCATGATCATCTTACCATCAAGTAAAAAATCACTGGGACATTATTCACTGTAGAGTATGAATTGGTAAAAAAAAACCTAACAAAAATAAACGAACAACCCCCAAAATAAACAAACAAACAAAACTAATCAAAACCACATCAATTTCCTCAGATTTAAAAAAAAGGCGCTCAAATGTATTATTTAGATAACTACATCTCATTGATTTAAAAGGGCTTAGCTCTCTTAAATGAGATACCACTGCCTGAATAATTAGATCCCAATGCAGTTTTGAAGATTTGTCTCTTAATCTTCAATATTTTCAGCACAAAACACCCAGAACCATCAGCTGTCCCGAGCTATTAAACAAGGGAATAGAATGAAAAAGTGACTTAATTGCCAGGTAAACATTCATTCTTCAGAGAATATAGTATCATATAACACCAAGGAAGCAAACAGAAGGAAAGAGACATCGAAACATATTTTGTTCGGGTGTTGTATGCTATTTCCTCATGAAGTCTGCACACAACTGTTTTGAGGTCGAAGATCCTAGAGAGAAAAGGAGCTCTGCTGAATTAGCTCTACCAGCTGCAGAGCACCATGCCTACAGTGAAACATGGTCATAGAATCCAAAAGGGTTTTAAAACCCTGTTGGCATAAGCAGATTTGTATCAACCAATCTGTCCTTGTTACATATTCACAAATGCAGCAAAGTTTTAAATGTCCCACATGGATGTCGGAGGATTATGTCAAAAGTCTGATACTGACACTGGACCCTTGCTGGCTTATACATTGAAGAGCTTACAGGTGTCAGTGAGAGTGGAACTGGTCTGCCTATGATTGTTGTCTGTTTACTTTTGAACATCATCAGTGAGTTGAGGTGAACAGTGTCACCACAGAACTTTGACTATTTTTTAGTTCAGAAATAATAGTGTTATCTCGAATGGTCTCTTGAGGGTACCTGCCTGTAATCCCACCAGCCCCATGCCCTCTGAAAGCACATCAGGATCAAAGGTGGAATGAAATTTTTACTGGACTGGCTATAAAGAAGGTAACATTTTCCTTGTGTCTCTAGTCAAACACCTTGGATGGATTTGACATGCTTATTTTCTCATAACATCTATAAATCATAGGAACAATCAGTGTATGCTCACCTCCATAAATATATAGTCGATTGCAAAAGCTGAGATGGCACTTATCCTTCTCACTGCTCTCCGGGAAGCAATTGTTTGGAAAGACTTTTATTGCTAAAATGTAGCAGTGTTTTCTGAAGAAGAAATATGGACTAAGAGACAATCAATGACAGCCTGGCAATTGATGCTTGGTATAATGGCTAATTACATTACAAAAACACTGTGGCTGCACTGTTTCAGAGAACAAAAACAAAGAACTCCTTGAACCAGAAGATGCCTTTGCACAGAGGTCTTCACAGCATCCTCCAGACAATGTGGTTCCTTCCTGAGAGCAGCCACTCTCAGACACTGCCAGTATACATGGGCAACAGCACCATCACAGTGTTATCCTTCCCATCTTTGGTCTTATAATCAATATATGTCTTTTAAAACTGTGTTTCTGTTGATTACACAGTATTTGTGTACTACCTTCACTCTGCCCTGCTCTTAAGATTTGTATTACACATAATGGTATAGAAGAGCCCAACCACAGAGCGGTTTCATTATAAACTTACAATGGCTGCTTTATAAAAGCCAACCAGTTTATCAAAAGATGATAGGAAGCAGTATAATGACTTCTGGAATAGAGATCAGACAGATAAAATACTAAGACTCCAGAGGATTTTGAGAGCAGTTATTAATGCCGTCCTCATGACTCTCAGCGTTCACAGTACAGGTCAAGTTTTCAGTTGCTCCCTTTTCCATGTGGGCACTAAAGCACAGAAGAACTTGGTACATTGCATATGGAGCAACTTTAGCAACCTCCCCTCCAGGAATAGAATGCACCGGCATGTGAAAGTTACTAAAAGACCCTTTGGTTCAAACATTTTTCCTCACAGGCACACAGGAATACAGCAGAGACAGAAACTCATCTGATGTAGCCTAACCCACTCAAACACAGTAACTCACACACGTGGCAGCTGCAGCTCAGCCTGCCCAGAAACTCAGCCCCTGGCTGGCTGTCCCACTGGGGGCAGAGCACTATGGAAAGTCTTCCCTTGGCAGGGGTGCTGTGCACTTGAACGTACCTTACACCACACCTCCTCACGAAGAAATGGAATTTCTTAGAATGATTCTGAACAGTTTCCCCTCACCTGCCCTTGGCTTTGAATTGCTCTTCCCCTAAGAAACCAAATTTTAAAAATTCACCCAAGTTCCTGGGCACTGATCCTCATAGGCAGTGTATTTTAAAGCAGCACAGCCGTCTAGCGGTAGTAGTAGCTGCTGCTGAGAAGAAAATACTCTCTGCTGCACACATTTGCTGTCCAACACTTGACACTTCTAGAAAATGGTGGGTTTGATATTTTGCTGCTTCATGTGGGTCTAAATTAAGGGGTTTTGCCTCTAAACCATGTAGACACACTGCACTTGCAAAGCTTATTTGGAAACAACCAGGCCTAAGAGCAAGAAAGTTTCTTATTGAAAACTGGAAACACAAACATGATAAACGGAGGCAGTCTCTGAATGAAGATGGGTCACTGAAATGCTTCTGATTCCAACTGCCTATTCCTCTTCGCTCAGCCTCCCCTCACAGGCAAATGTTCACTGACTCATGTGAGCTCCCTGTCACATCTTCAATCACTTGAGTACGTGCATTTTGGATTGCACAGCTCCTAAATATTTCCTGGGATTGTGATCTTTGAATTCACCAGCACCAACAGGAATGAAAGAGAGAACTAACAATTCCTAGCCCATATATTTTCAGCGCAAGATAGAAAAAAAGCACCTGGATTTATGATTTTGATTGTCAAGAAAGCATCTTCTGTACTTCTGGCTCAGGGGACAAGAACAAATCTATATCCAAAGATGGCAATAGCAGAATATGACAAATTATGACAATTAATCATTTTTTTCTAGCTAGAACACTTTGAACAAAGCACTTGGGAACACAGCAATGTCTGACAAACAAGTAGCCAAGCACTGATTTCTGGACAATAGCAACAGACAAATCACCTCATATAAAACAGGAATGCAGCAGCTGACAGCATGTCTAGAGTCTGAGAAAGACACCTCTTTAATTCATAAACCATGCTCTGCATCAGAAGATTTGAAAAATAAAATACTCTTTATAATACACTTCCCAGCTCTAGAACAGCACTACAGGTCCAAACTGACCTCTGCCTTTTTGCCCCATTCTTCCCCAGTGTTTCGGACCCCTTAAGATCACCTCCTTAATGGCAGGACAGTTCCTTGAGGAGACTCCAAGCCAGAAGAAGGGCAGTCAGATCTTAGTTATCAGTCCTGCTCCCTGTGGATTTGTGTCAACTGCAGATTTTCCAGAAGAGGAAGTGTTATGGGCCTTGCTCTCCAGATGGAGGTGAGCCAGTCATTAGGAAGGTAAGGACAGGCAACTGTGTCAATAATGTCATTACAGCAGAACTATTCAGGCCACAGCTTTCCACAAAATGTGAAACAGAAGAACAGCCTCTGGAATCTTGCCATCACCATTAAGCAAATAGGAACAGACATCTGCAACTCACTGAACTTGAGTCTCACACCAATTTCTGCAATTTGTGACAGGAGAAACCTGTTTTACAGAAGCTGTAATTTCTCCAATTCAGCACAGGGTCCCAGGAGCTACCTAAGCTGTGTTCATCAAACCAGCTGATAAAATCACTTCAACTCTCAGTAAGAGAGAAGCTGTAAACTCTACGGCAACCAACACCACCACCTACAGAAGTTCTTGACAGGATTTTTTCTTCAGCATTCTCACTACTGTCCATTATAAACCTTTAGAACAGCAGATGGAAGATAAAGAAAGCACTAGACTTGGGTTTCCTCTCCACCAGGGGAAAAAAAACCAAACCCGTATCTACAGCTTGAGGTAGAATATTGCACTTCCTCTCCATGCCACTACCAGGTGAAGCCCTCAGGATAAACATAATCTAAGTTTTTTGAAAGCTGGTAACTGAGGAAAGACCTACATATGGAAACTCCTTCATATAACAGCAGCTCAAACCCTGAGTCACACCATGACCTATAGGTCATGCTATTCTAAAACATCTTTGCACTGATGTTATCTATTTCAAGGCTAAAGAGGACACTTACACTCTTCTGTTCAATGTTTCTCATAACCAAACTCAGCTACACTTCTAGAACAGCTCTGATCTCAGGCTGAGTTTAAAGTTTTCCTAATGTGCCAAAAGTGCACTAAAATCACCTTATGATATCACCAATGGTTAAACTTCAGGGATGTTAATTTGGAGTTCACAGATCAATTTCTGCATTACTGCAAATATTCCCACTGCTAAAACATTAATTTGTCTTGGTTAGCTGAGCATGTAACTTCTGAGTCAGGAAACAAAACTGGGCTAGCACAGGTATTTAATGTTCTTTTTATTTATTGCTTTTGTCAATAGGTAAGTGAGTAAAAGAAGCTTTGTAAACAGAGGAAGGACTGATCATGTAGACTAATTGCTTTTTCTGTAGAAGACATCTTCCTGATCTGAGATAAAGTAGCATTCAGCTGTAACTGCTATACTACATGTAAATCTGGTGTTAGCTTTACAGGACAATTAATCACAGAATCTCTTTTAAGACTGACAGCCCATCTGGCTTTTCATTTATCACCTCACTGTATTTTCCTGTTTTTTTCACAGATAGTTGTCAGCTTATTACGTGCTAGCTGCTGTGGGCTGGGGTATGCTTATTAGACTCACTGAACAGCACACTGCTGTGAAGTAGCACTGCTCAGGTCAGGGGAACACTTTTGGCATTACTCATTGCCTGAAACAAGAAAGGCGTAACAATTTTGGAAGGACAAGATGAAATGCACTGAAACCAGCATTTCTTCCTCCAAATCTAATCCCTTACTTGCTCTTTTTTTAGTAGCTATTTTTATGATTCTTAGTTTGCAACTACCCAAACTCACTGTCATCATCAAATGCAGGTTTTTTTCCAAAGAAGCTTGGGCTATTAATGAAACCATTACTCTCACCTTCTTCATTACATACTATAGTGATTTAAGCACCTTAAAAATACCTTATTTTTCCTTTGGCTAATACTACCCCATTTTGCTTTAATGCACTTCCACTTTTTCTGCATGCAACAACACTCTGTGCATATTTCAGTGCAGCATACGGATATGAGTCTTTAGAACTCTTGCCCTTTGCATTCTCATTATTTTTTCAGAGGAATTACGTATTTCCTCTTCATGGGATACACTTTAGCATCTCCAGCTCTTGGTGCCTTGTCATGCTAACTCTTTCCTCAGTAGCTTTCTTAGAACCCCAAACTTGCTTTCTTGAAACCTTTTCCCACTGAAAAACCAACCTGTTGCTGTCGGACGCCAACGCCTGGCCCTCATCCTCACCCTGTCTCCCTGAGGAGACTCTCGGTCTCCTGCTGACCGACCCCAGATCCATTTCCCCAGCCCCCAGATCTCAGTGCCTTGTCCTTCGCAGGACACTGTCTGTCACGTCTGTCCACTCGGCTGGACAGAGAGCACAGCAATAGGTCTCTGCTGTTTTCGATGCCGACTAAAAGGGGGAGGTGGTGTAGAGAGCGCGATCAGAGGCCTCTGCGCCTACACCCAGAGGAGACCGCGGTGACCTTGGCGTGCAGCCCGCTCCGCGCCCCGCGGCGGCGGCTCAGTGCGCAGGCACGGCGCGGGAGCGAGCGGCGCTCCGGGCCGTACATAATAC
Organism: Falcunculus frontatus; assembly: GCA_013398115.1. Classification (NCBI taxonomy): domain Eukaryota; kingdom Metazoa; phylum Chordata; class Aves; order Passeriformes; genus Falcunculus; species Falcunculus frontatus. Next base: position 142,832 of record VZRV01005195.1, read on the forward strand.
GTGCTGTCTGGGGCCGGCGCGGCGCAGAGCGGAGATGGGGCCGGGCCGGGACAGCCGCAGCTAGCGCCGCCAGCGCGGGGGCTCGTCGGCCGAGGGCAGCGCCGGGAGGGACAGGTAACCGCGGGGCCGCCGCTCCTGCCCCTCGGCAAACTTGGGCTCGGCACTTCGGCGGGGGCTTCTTTGGCCGCCGGCGGGCTCACGGCGGGGGGACGGCGCGGAGCATCCCGTGGAAGGCACTGGCCGCCCGGCGGGACGGGGGCTACGGCACAGCTCCGGGCTTCGCCTCCGGGTCGGGGGGACTCCGCTCTCCCCGGGCAGGCTGGTGCCGCGCTGCCCCACCACGGCCGGGGGTCGGGGAGGGGGCGGCCGGACCCGGCTTTCTGCTGCTCCCGGGGCACCGCCGGGTCGGGGGGGCCGACATCTCGTCGTTGTTCGGGCGCTGCGGAGTTCTTCCGCTTCGGCCGGGAAACGGGAGATGGAGAGCATCCCGCTCCGGCGCCTGGTGGCGGCGAAGCGGGCGGGGCCGCCCCCCCCAGGAACACAGGAGAAGGTGCTGCTCGCACCCCCCGTGCAGGGCAGAGGTGCAGAAGTGGCTCCCGGAGGCAGCCGGGCATCCCGGCTATGCTTAGGGCAGCGGCAGCAGGTGCCCCTGGCAGCGCCGCAGCCCCGAGCGAGGACAGGATACCGGGACGGGCGGAGCGCGGCTCGGCCCAGCCGACGGCCCGGGAAGCGCTGGGAGCTCAGGGGACATCAGAAAGGCCACCTCGGAGACTGCTGTCAATGGCAGGCTGTTTATGCCAGTATTCCCCCTTCACAAGGAACGCTCTCTGTAGGTAAGGACTGGAAACAGGGCTCTTTGAACAGAAGGGTCAAAGTGTGTAAGTCTGAAGAAGGGGGAGGGCGACTTCGCCTGTGCCAACCATCAGCATTCGTGGCTTACATTCAGTGGCGGTGTGGTGTCACAGAGCAATGACACATCTTTATTTCCTTTTGTGCTGCTTTTTCAATGACAACTTCTTACATTTTTATTATTTTAAATGTGTTCAACCCTGGCTCAAGAAAGCAAAGTATTTGGAAAATTTATGGGGTAATTTTTCATGGAGCTTGCTCATTTTTTAATCTGTCTGTTCACCGATCCAATCACATCTCCCCAGATCAGCAGAGGATAGTAAAGCTCAAAGTAAACAGGACAGCTTTTGCCATGGAAACAAAAGTTGCTAGGGGATAGATTGCTACTATGCAGTGGTGTTCTCTGAAGCTGTGGTCCTACATCCCACATTGTCCTAGGCACCTAGGGTTTAGGCACTGAAAAAATGATTAAGCTACTTCTTTCAGCCTGGGTTCATGTTTTCAGATCGTGCGTAACACAAATTTGAGTAACAGGGACTCTCTTTTTAGCAAAAGTTTCCCAACATTTCAGTGTTTAGTTTCTCAGCCCTGAAGGCGAGACATGCAAATACACATCAACACTCAGGAGATCATAGCTACTGCAGTATTTATTCATCCAATGTAAATTGATGCTGTGACACACGTTTCCTTTTTACTTGTGGAGAACTGTTTTCTCTCTGTTTCAGTTCCTGTGTCTGATCTGTAAGTAGCAAGAACATTACATTTACATTGTAGCTGAGAGAAGAGACTATTTTAGCCCAGATTACTAGGCTGCTTCATATAGGGCTGGTAAGCTGCCTTCTCTCTTAAGGGGCAAGATATTTTGCAAAAGATAGAAGATTATGTATAAGTGAAAGAGTCTGACCATGAAGAAAATGTTCAGTAGAATTAATATTATGCAGTGCTTGAAAAGAATTAATGATTCCGGCAGTCCTTTTTCTTTTTTCCCTTCCATTTTAAAAAGTCATAGTACTTGATACTGTCACGACTCTTTCAAGCATAAGATCATTCTTTTGTTTTGTATTTCACCTTCCAGCTCTTATTTATCATTTTGTTCATATACCTGATCAAAACCACCTATTAGCCTTTTAGATTGCTAAAGAAAAATAATCTAAGTGTCATGTAAATGATTCCAAGCTGTGTGGTCCTCACAGGCAGTTCTTCATCAAGCTGTTAGAAGCACTGCATCCTCAGGGTTTTTGCCTGACTAAACCTACAGACAGTGCAATGAATGCAAGATCATGTTTATAAAGGTTTCTGTCATGTCACATTGGGTTTTCTTAAATTAATCACAATAATTAAAGTTGCTGGTTCAGACTCAGCAATGTGCTTCGCCTCCTTTCTGAATGCTCCTGGTGGCCGCTGGAGTATTACAAGCAAGCTTTGGCAGGCCGTTATCTGGTCATGTTGTTTCTGGTTCTTCCCTAGGTTGACCTTATGGAGTCGCTTACACCTGGGGAAAATATTACCATTCTGCTCATTATATGACGCTAAATTTGCTTACCTGACCTGAATGATTTAAGTTAGCAGAAGTTAAACATAATTTATTAAGAAGGTAGGGTTGATATGAGAATAAAGATCTTAGTAAGGACCCAAGAGAGTGAGTGTCTGCAGAACTTTAGCTGACCTCTTTAATTTATTCCATTTCTGATGTGTGAGATGGAATCTTTGTAGAAAAAAAAGTTATGGGTTGAGGGGTAGGGATGTAAAGTGTTCTTGTCATTGAGATGTGGGCGGTATGACCCTGCATGAGAGAGCTGGGGCAGCAATGGTAAACTACACAATTTTTTCCTCTTCTCCTTTCCCCCTAAGGTATGTTTATGAGGTGGGCAGAACTCTGATTTTATAAGAACTCCTCAGGGCTTGTGCTGTTAAAGACAGCAGCTAGCTGTTGAAATGGTGGCAGTGAGAAAAGAGGACTTCTTGTCCTCTGTTTTTGGGTAGGGAATAAACAGTTTTCCTGAGAAAAACAAAAAGAGCCTCCAAAAGTAGAATTACTTGCAGCTTTTCCCCACTGGGATAAGTGGGGATATAGTCCAGATCATATACTTATATACAAACCACAATTTTTTTTTTTTTTTGTACCTCAGAAAATGTTAGTATTCAAAACTTCATAGCATGGTAAAAAAGCACATCAAACTGTCCTGGTTTCAACTGGGATAGGGTTCATTTTTTTCTCAGTAGCCATTACAGTTCTGTGTTTGGGATTCAGTATGAGAAGTGTTGATAACACACTGATGTTTTCGTTGTTGCTTCATGCTTCCCTGAACCAACAATCTTCTCAGTGTCTCATGCTCTGCCAGTGAGAAGCTGCACAAAAAGCTGGGAGGAAGAATAGCCAAAGATGTGAGCTAGCCAAAGGGGTATTCCACACCAAAGAACATCATGCCCAGTAGAGAAACTGTGGGAATTACCAGGAAGGGGACAATGGCAGTTCGGGGACGAGGTTTGGCATTGTATTGGGTGGTGCAACTGTATTGTGTAACTGTATTGTGCATCACTTCTTTTTCTTGGGTTTTGTCTCTCCTTTTTTTATTTAGTATCAGTAGTATTATATTTTACTTTGTTCCGATGATTAAACTGTTCTTATCTCAACCTACAAGCTTTACTTTTGATTCTCCTTCCTCTTCTACCATGATGGAGGGGTAGAGGGTGGAGATGAGCGAGTGGCTGCAAGGTGCTTAGCTGCCAGTTGAGCTTAAAGCATGACACAAACAAATGTTTTTCAGTATATTAACTGTAGTTGGAAACATCAGTGTAAGCTACGTGCGACTTGACACAGGGTGGCCCCAGGGCCAGGCCCTCCCTGTTCGCCTGGTGAGCAGCTGGTGCTGCCCAGGAGTTTCCTGCTGTCTCAAGGTCTGTGTCCACCCTGCCTGTTTTTCCACCTTTCCTTGGAAGGCCAGCACATTGAGCACACTCTGACAGACACTGGTCCTGTATTATCAGCAGAGAGCAAGCCCATCCACAGAGTTGGAGAGCACGTCTTTAATTTCCTAAAGCTTCACAGTGGCTGAGGTGGAAAAGGGAAACTTGCAGAGGGTACAGAAGCAGTTTGGGGTTCAAAAAAGGGGCGCCTGACAGAAGCTGTGCTTGGCACTACCCCTGTTACTCTGCAAAGCTCAGTCACCAGCAATGTTCCCTCTGGTCCTTGGCGGGTCCCCCAGCAACACAGGGGCTGTCTTCTCCACTGGGTCATGACTTCTGTGAGAGCCTTGAAACCTCATCACCGTGTTGTAAGAGAGATATTTGCAACTATAAGATGCTGAGATCATGAAATCGTGAAATCCCAAACTAAATGCATATTAGATACGCAAAATAAATAAAACCCCAGGGTAATGGGTTTCTGTAAAGAGGAAAAAGCAAATCCCTCTTTGTTCCTGAGCCAAGAACACTAACAGATTCCTAGAGGCTGGAAGTTCACTGTTTATACCAGCATGGATTTCTAGCAGAGCCAGCCAAAAGATTCAGTCAGGCTGTTGCTATTCCCCACCAATATTTTCTGGATTCTCCTTGATTTGAATGCTTGCATACTCAGGTATTTCATACTCAGCAAGATCACCCATTTGCAAAGGGTAAAGGTCTGTAGGGCTTCGAAACTGGGAGGTCCCAGCTGCCATGAGCACATAAAAACCTCCCTCCCTCTAAGGGAAGTTGCTGTGGAAATCTGACGTACTGCTTGAAGCTGATATAAATTGAGCCATGACTTTCAGGTGCAAGTTCTGATTAACAGTTCCCTTTGGACTGAGGCTTTTTGAACTTTTTTAAAGAGAAGCCAGTGAGCCTAAGTAACTTTGAGCTATTGCTCAAGTTGTTTTTAGGGGCTAGTATTATTTCAATGAATTCGGTAGCATCACACCCACGCAAGCAAGTTCAGGCCTTGGACTTGCATAGTTAAATTACGGATTTTGTGTGTTAGGAGAACTTCCATGGAATTGAAAGAGTAAGAAACTTTGTTGGTAGTTTTCATAGCAGGCAAAATTCTGATTTTATTAAAGTCAACAGAAACTTGGGCATCAACTTCTCCAAGAGAGCAGTACTTGGCTGTAAGCTTAGTATTTCCATTTCAGTCTCACTGAGCAGATTGATGCTGTTATGGCATTCCATTTTATTTTTTTTTTTTTAACTATCCCTACCTAAGTACAAGTTATATACTCTTTTAATCTGTCCAGGACTTATTTTGCCTCTGTTTCCCATGGCCGTGAATGGCATAGCAATGCTTAGTCCTGCACTTCAAAAGCTCAAGAAAAAATATTTTAAAAAACCCCTCTTATCCAGTAGTTTGGAAAGTTCCTAAGGTGGCAAACTCTAGTTAACTGATAGTCTGGAAGAGAGGCACCATGAGCCCTTGAGGGATGCTGGATTTTGTCACCTGCCATATCCTGCTTTTTTCAGTCTCCATGGAAACACAGTAGAACAATAGTGTGAAAGATGGGGAGTGAGCCCCCTGCTTATGGGAGGGAATGTTCTCTGCAGCACCTCTGGGCTATGCTGTGCCAAGTCACTGAGTTCCTTGGGTTTGCTTGAGCTGAGTCACTGCATGCAGCTGTACCCAGCTCATTTCTTGTTTTGGAAAAAATTGAAGGAAAGATCTCTCCTGCGCCTTTTTTTTTTTTTTCATCACATCTGGACAGTTTGCAGCCATCTTTGCTGACCCACCACACCGATAATGATCTGCTTTGCATGAAACCTCTCGTTGCAGGTAGGAAGGATGAGCTCCTATGCTGACATCTGCGGGTCCAAGCATACGCAGGGCAGCACCGAGGGAGGATACCAACGCTATGGAGTTCGGTCCTACCTGCATCAGTTTTATGAGGACTGCACAGCTTCAATTTGGGAGTATGAGGATGATTTTCAGATCCAGAGATCGCCAAGCAGGTGGAGCTCTGTATTCTGGAAGGTACTGCCTGTTACTTTTTACTGGAGAGAGAGACTCCAATTTCAAGACTTTCCCTGTGTAACTCCTGGTATTTAGTACTCATTCAGAAAGGCCTTTCACTGCTCAGTTTTGCCTGAGGTGGCCAAATAACTATGTCTGAAAGCAGTGTGCTCTTACCAAAAGATGTCATCTCCCTGGGGTCTTTGGATCATCTAGTTTCTCTGTCCCAATGTCACTGAAATAGCAAAGTCTTTTCTGGAAACCCCACATACATCTGGAAAGTATAGTTTACCTCTGCTCTGCACCCATAGACGTCCTGCCAGATTGTTGGAAACAGACTGGTAGGTTAAGAGCAGAGTATGACTCAGGGATCAAGAAAACCAAAAGATCTCCATTAAGGTCGGGGAATTTGACAGAATATGAGAAGAGCAGAGGTTGAGTGGGGCCTGTGAGGCCATCCAAACCCTACCCCCTGATGATCCCTACCCCCAGCAACATTTTGGGTGAATAGAATTTTGTACTTACACTTGAAATACGCTATAAACACTCTGTGATCTGTTCATGTGGCAATAGCAACTTCCTTCTAATCCCTCCAAAGGAATGACATCTCACAAAGTAAAAGTAAGTGGTAGTTATGACAGACTACCAGCAGGGACTGAACTGTTGGTGATAACCACCAGCTAAAGCTAAAGAAATAATCAGTTACACAGCACTGGGGTTAAAATGTGATCCTCTCTCTGATGGGGCCTTTCAACATGAAATGCTATTTAGAGATAGCAATCCATATTCCATTGTTTCCAGAAATGTCAATACTCAGTTATATAAACATGAGTTGTAAAAGGGCAGTTTTTCCACTAGTTCTAGTAGGGCCTCATATGTCCTAAAAGAAAAATACCTGTCTTCTCCTAGGAGGGAGAACTTTATCTGCAAGACACAGTGAAGGATAAATGCCTTCTAGGAGCACTCCCCAAACAAAAACTAGAATGGGAAATGGAAAAACTGGAAATTAACTGGGAGTTTGTTTGTTTGTTTTCCAGGTCGGACTCATCTCTGGGATGGCTTTTATGCTGATAGGTGTAGCTGTTCTTGTAGTGGGTTTTCTCGTGCCACCGAAAATCGAAGCCCTTGGGAAGGATGACTTTGTTGTTGTGGATACTCGTGCTGTTCAGTTCAATGGGTCTCTTGACATATGCAAGCTGGCAGGAGCAATCTTGTTCTGTGTTGGAGGGTCCACCGTGGCAGCGTGTCTGCTGATGTCTGCTTTTGCTAAAAGTTACTCCAAAAAAGAGAAGTACCTCCAGCAAAGATTTAAAGAGAGAATAGCTGACATAAAAGCCCACGCAAACCCAGTCACAAAAGCGCCAGCACCAGGAGAATCAAAGATACCTGTCACTTTGTCCAGAGTTCAAAATGTCCAGCCTTTATCTGAAACCTGACCCTTCCCTTAGATTTTGTTTCTCTTGTAGATCACTTTAACTGGAAAATAACAGCCCTTGTTGGCATCTGTGCTAGTCAAGTAAAACATCGAGTGCTCTGCTATATAAACATGCAGCTAATGGGGGAGCTGCTCTGGTAAAAAATTAGGATTGGGAAAAAGGAAATTATGTGATTAGACCTGTGACTAATGTATTCAGTACATTTGAACCTTTTAATCTGTGTGGGTACAATAAGTTCTTGAAACAATTATTAGGTGTTTAGCTTATCAGATTGCATCCCTGGGAAACCTAGAGTGCACTTAAGATAGCTGTACCAGGAACACTCTCCATACCACTACTTAAAGTTTAGATGAATTTTCTATTTTTAAAATTCATTAATTTGTTTAATTTTTTTTTTTTTTTGCCTTTAAAATGCTGTTCAGTCTTACATGTCCCACCTGGTTCTGCTGTCTGGGAAGCCAAGATTCTGCCCTTGTAATTTGCACTTGTCCTCCTGTCACATGCTACAGTCTGGATCAAAGTAATACTGCACGGGTAAAACATATATGTCAGTGAGAGCCCTTAATTTGATGCTGGCACATGTCACTTCCCAGCAATGTTACTTTCTGGGAAAGGCAAGTTATACTTGATCTCGAGTTACAACTAACCTGTGCTAAAGTGCCACTTTTGTCTTAGTCATTGCCATGTTAGCAAAACCTACAAACAAAATAAAGATAAGGAATTCCTGTGGGAGGAGGAACATCATACCTGTGTGTCTTTGCTTTGATATTGTTTCTTTCATTATACTGTATTATGTTGAGGCTAATACAAAATGTTTTTGTTTTGTCTGGGTGAGGATGAATAAATGTGGTTTGACATGCCCAGTATTCTGTCAGTACATCAATGCCATGTTAGATGGTCTCAATGTACGTATCTAAAGACATTTTGAAATGCTGTTTATATTTTTATAGAGAATAGAAAAAGTTATGCTTAACCAGATACATTTGTGTCAATGCTTACCTAAAAACTTGTCCTTTCGTGGGAGACCCCTAATTATTTTCTCACCCAAGGCAATTATTTCACTGTCTTAATCTATGGATTTAAATTAAATTGTATAAAGAAAGATGTGACATTTGTACTCTCTGACAATACGTGCCACCTTATAGTTCTGTCTATTTTTTGAATGGATTGAATAAAATTCTAGGCGTGAGCCAGCCATGAATTTTGTGAAAATTTTCTTTCTAGTCAAATACATTTAAGAGCTCTGCTTGAAGCAGAAATCAGCAGTTGAAACTCACTGGTGTCTTAATGCAGTCTGTTTTCATCTTGCAGCAGCAAGGAAGCCACTTTGGTGCTGAATCAAACAGATTCTGCCACAATAATTGCAGGTATGTGGTAAGAGATGTGCTCTTTCCCTTGCTCATAAAACATTTTATGGTCTGTGACACTCAGTTCATACTTACAATATCAATAAGCCAGATCATATGTGTTTGGAAGTTTCAGCTGAATCTGCAATAATTACCATGGCTGACAACACCACAGGAAGTAAAATTTTCTTCTGCAAAGGAAGTTCCCCTCTTGGCAACACAATTGCAGAGTCCAAGCATTAGCACTGGAAAGATGAACAATCGAGAGCTCGTCACAGGTACAAGGTCACAGAGAATGGAAGAAAGTAGGTGGAAAGGCATCTGGCAAATCACTGGCACCCTTATATTAGAAATACAAAGGCACATTGCACCCCATACTTCAAAATCTCAGGGGAGCGATAGATGAAGCTGTGCTAAAGAGGAAAAGTTCAGAAGACTGGCAAGGTGAGAAGCTGTGTATTTATAAAGAAAGCCGTCAAGAACAGGGGTGAGGGGTACTGATTACTCACAAGGCACATGGAGACGCTGTCACTGCTGCTGTTTGTTAGCTACTCCAGGTGGAGAGGGTCCTCAGCATTTTCTGTCCAGGTTGCAGGAATGTTGTTTACTGCCACTGACTTTCACTGCTGTCGGGCTCTCGGTGTGTGGGTAGCAGAGTCAAGCTGTCCTGGCCTTTTCAACTGAGACTTTTTAATTGTGCATGGAGGAAATGTGACATTTTAGGTTTTATAGTGAAGTTCACAGAAGGGGATGAGAGTGAGGGCTCCTGTAGCTGCTACCGAGTCCCTTCTCTCCCCCTGCATTTTGTTAACACTGTACTGGAAGTCTGACTGAAAATCCAGCTGGAAAAGAAAGCAGAGGTTGGGCTAGTTCACCCAAACTGGCTGTATGGATACACAGTTCTCTTTAAAACACACCGCACCACACATGCAAGTGTCACTAAATTTTCATCCAGAGGACAACTGACCCAACAGGTAATTGATAGAGCAGATCCAAACATCAGGTGCTCAGTCACATTGCACAGAACTGGACATATTTTGACAGTTCAAAAGCAGATGAGTCATGGCATGGCATTACCCAGGTGCTAGGGGAAGAGAAACACTCTTGAGGATTTTACCAAACCTTGCTGGGATAGGAAACACACTGGGGATTTATCAGCAGCAGCAAAGCTGATAATGTCATGGCTAACGTTGACACACACGTTTCATCTCATTAAACCCTTGTTTCAGTTGCTTGGAGCTTTTCTGGAACCGAGACCTCCAGAGGCTGCAATCCTTCACAGCAGAGAATCAGTGCCACACACAGCTTTTGTAGAAATATTGAGCAGAAAATTGCTCTGTTACTATTAAGAAGCCACATACTGGAAAGATTAGGACACATCAGGAACATTTTTAAGATCCATTTTCTTGTGATGTTTTAACACCTTCACCCTTTGATGCAGGAGCTGAAGCATCAGCAAGAGGCGGTGGAAATGTACTGTGTGCTGTCTTATGGAAAATGCCTGTGATATGGCCTCCAGCTGTGGAGCAGCAAGAGGCAGTCATGTTCCCTGGGAAATTTCTAGTGAGGTTGAGGGCAATCTGTCCCAGCACATATCATTTCCCTACCACGTAACTTTTTCACTTTTCCCATCCCCACTAAATAGCAGCACACACTCGACTATGGGACTGCCTGGCACTTCCCCTTCAAGTACTGATGGCCATCAACTTTCCAGTAGACACATTAATGGAGACCCCAGTGCAAATAAAATATGGCTTAATCAGCCAAGCTCTTCTTTTTTCAACCCTTTAACCTCCCTGCTCCAGAGGTTCCTTTCAGTTTCTTCATGCTCATCTTATTTCTTGCCCCTCTTCTAACCTCATTTGGCTTGAAATCACAGTGCAACTCCTCCCAGCCCAACATTTTCTCTGCAATTGTAGAGAAAGAAATCACAATTTTCATCTGAGTGGTAATCACTGGCTTCGTTTTGGTTAATAGATGGTCTCCTGAAGGTTAGCTCTGCTTCCCCAGGACACTGTGCAGCAAAGGCTTCTGTTAGCATCTGTTCTGTCCTCCACTCTCCAGGCTGGCTCGATCCCATTATTTCCCATTTTTTCCCTGTGCATGGTGAATCACAGGCAAAAGGCAGAGACAGAAACATTCCTCCTCTTGAGCTGCCTGTAAGCAGATTTAATTCCCAGTTTCAGCTACAGTCTCAGCCTGCCATTTCCAAGTATGAGATTTTTAATCCTGCACAAGTACAAGCAAACAGCTCTTCATGAAAGCAGCAGCAGCAGAGTGGAGAGGCTGAAGAGAGAGAGGTTTGGCAAGGGGGAGCAGCAGCACAACCTGCACACCAGGGAGGCCACTCAGCCCCTGAGGACATGAAATGCAAAGGAGACAGCAAAAGACTGCAAGTACCCTACCAGGATGCACCTTCCCAGCAGCTTTCTAAAAAAGGGCTAAGAACGGAACAATTTTGGTAAAATAAGGGAATTAGCACTTGGGATTATTCAGCACTGATCAGTCATCCTGCCATTACACAGCAGGCTGCCATCTCAGCTCACTGAGTGCCAGGGGTAGAGAGACAAAAACATACAAGCTGCCTGAGCAGGCTGTGGAGGCACAGCCTCACCCCTTCCTTGTCCTACCCCTTACACAGCTGAAGGAAGCAACATCTCTACAGAGCATTACCCTGCACCAGCCATTTGGGGTTAACGCCCACGCACCTCTTAGAGAAACAATGTTTGACTTTTGCCAGTTCATCCCCACGGGACAGTTTGTCCCAGAGGAACATCCTTGTAAATAGGAAGACCCACCTAGTCTCTTCCTATATCCAATATTTAGAGACAATGTGTGATTCTCCTGGAGCCTTCTGGTCTCTGGGCAAACAATCCATCCACCCCCTCATTTTCTTTCAGTTCTTACCGGGGCGTGTGGCAGACCACACAGTGCGCATTTCCTGCATCAGTTCACTTGATGCACATTAAGCTGGCCAAAGCTCAGTTTTGCTGTCAGATAATTTACAGAGGTATTGGGATGAAAATAATCTCTGCATATTGACAGTAGGTGAGGCAAATATTTCTAACAGCCCTTCAGAGAAAAGAGCCAGCATCAAATAACATCTTTTATTGGTTTTTTCCTAATTATTTACAGCTGATTTTTGAAAGCACCCTTTTTGTCCATAATTTACCATTCACGGACATTTGCAAATATAGATGGGAGATCAGTTTTAAACAGTGCTAATAAGCTAGTCAATTTAACAATGTATGTTATGGTGCTCCAGCAATTTCAGCCTCAAAACTCATGGCACTCAAGGCTTCAGGCCTTTTCCTGGCTAAAGGCACCCTCCAGCCTGGGGCTAAAAGGATGTGTTGGTGCTGGTGGTGTTGTTCAGGGGGCGAGAGGTCTTTCTGGATTGTCATTATTTCCTGCCTCTGGTCACCTAATGCCTTGAGCATCTGCTGCCCTTCCCCTCCCTGCCTCCTCCAGGAACCTCGAGTCCTGACAATTCCTTCCAAAGCCTCCTCAGCAGCAGGGGTGAGGTGAGAGGGACCCCTGCCACACACATGTCTTGGAGGGGGTGCAAAATGTGCCTGCCTGAAGTGGCAGCATGGGGGAGGCAAGGCTGCAGCATGGGCAGGAGCAAGATGAAGGTGGAAAGAGGTGAGAGGGAAGGAATCCCCAGAGGGGAACTGGTGAAATGCAGCATTTCAAGCATCAGTGTGGTCATCTGCCAATGAATATCAGAAGAGACAATCAGTGAATATTGAAAACATAGAAAAACTTGCTGTCTAAAACCTGCGACCAAAACAATGTAAGTACAGTGGCTAAAATCTTCATGGAAGTAGACATTTAAACAAACCAAATCAACTTTTGACATCAATATTCTGGCCCGCACAGATGGCTAGACAAGCATGAGGACCTTATTGTTGGACAAGTGCATTATCTCTAGTTTGAGGACACATTTTTCCCTTTAGTATACTATGACAAAGAAATTTCTTCAGATAGCTCTTGCTCAGAACGGGCTCAGCTCTCGAATGACCCCTTGCAAAAGCACTTCTCCTGGAACTGGAGAAAGTTTGTGCCAAGACAAAAATCCTCACTTCAAAGACTGCTGAACAGAGCCACTATCTCCAAGGAGTATGAATCAGAGAGTGCCCCACTATCCCTCACATACAGGCTGACTGGGTCTCTGGCTCCCTGCTTTGTTAAGGGACAAATGAGTGGGTGCATCTGCACCTCCCCTTGCGTATCAGAGGTGACTGAGCAGGCCCTGAGCAAGGCACACCATCAATGCAAAGCAGAGCAGAGGCAGTCACTGAGACCCAGGAGAACCACAGGAGCCAGTGATAGCTTTTACCTCTAGCCTGTAGCTCAGCTTTTAGGGAAGAGCAGCTCCAGCACTCTTCCAAAAATCACCACAACAGCCATGTGAACTCCCACATGCCCTGAGAGCCAAGGTCTTAGACTTCCCCGGAGGGAGACATCACCATCTTATGCCAAGGGAGGAGTAGTAGGAGCTTGGTCCCTTGCAGTGAACACCAGTTAAAGAGAGATGATTGCAGCACTTGCAGCCAGCCCCTCTTTAGCTTAAAATCACAGCAGAATGGATGGTAAAGAACTTGTGCTGACCTCCAGGTGATCACAGCACTGGAAAGTGGTAAGTTGAGTTTGTTGGTTTAAACGTGTCTTGTGTTTAACCGTAGGTCTACATGAGACGTAGACAAATTTTTGCCCTGACACGGAGAATTGTCTGGGTCCTCTGCCCTTCCTCTGCCCTTCCAGCAGCAGTGACTGCCCTCTGAGGAGCACTTCAGCATTGCTCTCTGAACTAAAGTGCTCTCTCTTGAGGCACCATATATGTTTAGACTAAGGTATGAAAGGAAAACATTCTCCAGATCATACAGAAGTTCACCTCCTTGAACCACTGGCATAAACCATGTAGGCCTCAGCTCCAAAGCAGCTCCAGACCTGATAGCCAGATTGTTTTGTCTTTGCAGATGCATTCATGGCATCCATGTTGAGAAGGCTCTGGCCTCTAGTTGTCTGGTGTGCTGCCAAGTCTCCTCACACAGGCTGTCTGTGAGCAAGCCAGCAAGCAAGCATACACAAAGCGGGTCCCAATCCCCTCTCCAGGAGCAGCGCAGACCAGGCCATCAAGTCCTTATCTTTAAAACACCCAGCTGTGGATCACACTGATGTTGGTTTAGAAGAAACTCGAAGTGTACAACAAAGGATCTCCAGACCTGCTCTGGAAGGAGGCTGCTGGCCATGCTTCCTGTGCACGTCAGGCCTGTGCTGAGGCACACTCACAGCAAAGTGCAGAGAACAGCGGTGTCAGGGACTACAGACTGCATCCCATGTGTAAGGGAACTAATCTAGCACTGGCTTGTATGCAGGGCTGAGCAGTTAAAGAAGCAAAGCTGCTGGGAGCACCACATGGAGCCCAATACCCACGGACAATGATGCTGCTGACACATGCATCACTTCTTTTGGTACAGGAGCCCTCATAAGGCAGTCTTTCCTTGCTGGAGGCTTCCAGAGGAGTAGGCATTTGAGAGCAGTGGCAAACACCACTAGGTCAGTCAGCACACCATGATCTGCTTCCCACATGCACCAGCCAGGGCACTGCCCGGCACCTGCCCACCCCCAGCAGCCATGCTCAGGGGCCTTTTGCAGCACCATGGCTCTCCCTGCTGCGGAACAGCAGCAGAACATCCGAGTGTGGAGAGGTGCTAGTGAATGAAAAAAGTCTCAACACAAATATTAAGGCCTTTGAGATGAACTACCCACCCTTACTCCACCCCGGTCCCCTCCCAAAAAAACCCCAAACCCAAACAAACAACCCACACCTTTTATGCAAAAAACCCTCTGCTTCAGTTTCCCCACAGAAAATCATACTTGGGAAGTTCTTCAAGGGAAAGGCTCTAATCCCCATGAGCAGGCATGATGCTACTACAACAGATGTCAGCCTCCTTTTGCACACACACAGGACCATCTGCAAGCATCAGATGTGCCTGAGGGTGAGGCCCCCAGCCAGAGGCCCCCAAAAGGCTTAGCTACCTTACCTTCCCTGTCCTGGGATAAGCCACCTACAATAATGTGGTCAAGGTACTTTGAACAATGAACCCTTTGGTCATCTTGAACTAGGCCTTGTGCTGCATAAAGAGGAGAAATAGTCTTCACCCATGTCTCTTTCTTTGCAGAAAGAGACTACTTTTAAATAGTGGATGCAAATCCTAGCCCTTGTCTCACCAAGGTCGTTTCTGTTTGGTGCTAACTCTGCAGGGGTCAGTGGGAGCATAAGAGATGATGGGAAGGTGTAAAGCTCAGGTTACCCTAAGGATGCCTGTCTTGCATCAGCAATTTATAAGGGAAAAATAATATGGCACAGGCATGATTTTTAGAAGTATCTTTTCTTATAACCAAACTAGAAGAAGCAAACCTAGCAGAGAAACAGAAGGATGAGGAGATCGTATGCAGTGATGAAACCACAACCCGTGGCAGCAGAGGAAGCAAGGGCAATGTCTTTATGAGAATACCAAGCTGAATACCCAAAGCCCAGTGGCAGCATGACTGCTTATCTCTGACACCACCACTTCATCACTGAGACAGAGGAGTTTAAATCACTCAAATCTCTAGTTAAAACAGAGGTCCCTCCTAACTAATACAAGGAGAAAAGTCTATATATCACTGAAGTCTGAATACATTTTCTTCTCTGAAGAGCGGGAGAATTCACTCACCTATGTGAACACAAATCCGAAGGACCCACCCCCTAAGTAATTGCTAATAAAATAACAGTTCTCTCTTATCTCAAGCACTGATTTTGTCGAGCTCCTTGGTTCTATGACATTCAACTGGTTCATCCACAAAACTGCTTCAGCTGAAAGCTGGACTGCCTATTTCCCCCCCTGTGCCTGGCTGTTCCCATCTTCTCAAGCAGGAGTCCCAAAGACTCACACTACTTTACCTCTTCCCAAGAAGACCCAGTTCTCAGCCACTGGGATACTCAGTGTGGGAAAGTCTTGCTCAGCTAGAGAGGAAAGAGGAATTGGGATTTAATTTCTTAAAGACAAATATCTATAAGAATAATCTCGTTTTAAAGAAAAACATAATTTGCTTAAAAATAAATGGTGTACTACTGGGGGGAGATTTCAGCATTTTGACAGGAATTGTCTTACCAGGTGTTACATTTAAATTGGAATATGCAATTCTAGCAATGCTTTTTCATTCTACCATGTTGAACAGCTTTGAAGAAGGAGGAAATATAAATGGTTTCATATTTAAAAGCTTAAAATCTGAAGAGGATTTTTTAGTTTCTGATAGAGATAGGATGAGAAAGAAGAAAGAAAGAATAGCCCTAAACTAAGAATTGAAAGCAATGCAATGAGTTTTAAGAAATGTACTTTCCCTTAGATCTTTATAAAACTTTTTGTACAGTGTCTCAACATGGTACTCCACTATGGGGAAGAAGTCATGTTATTCCAAAAGGTGAGTACAAGCTGCTCTTTGCTGCCAAGCAGGGGTGCCTTGATGGCCTGGAGAAAGGGGCTGGCAGAAACCTGCAGCTCAGCCACGGCAAGAGCCAAGTACTGCACCCAGGTATTAAGAACCGGTTTAAACACAGAAGAGCAAAGAAAATTTAAGTCTCTGTGAATAAAATAGATCGAACCCAGAAAAGGTCAAAATGTACCCCAAAACTTGATTAAAACCAAATGAGGTTAGGCATTGGTGTCAAAAAAGTTGATATATTTCATTTAATAGTAAAAGAGGGAAAGGGAGGGAGGGAGGGAAGGAGGGAAGGAGGGAAGGAAGGAAGGAAGGAAGGAAGGAAGGAAGGAAGGAAGGAAGGAAAGGAAGGAAAGGAAGGAAAGGAA
>VZRV01005195.1:159265-410740 GCA_013398115.1 Falcunculus frontatus
GGAAGGAAGGAAGGAAGGAGAAAGAAAACAAGAGGTGTGCATGGGGGGTGGACGGGGAGAGAGTGACAGGGGTTAGGTAGAAACATATCACCCTTCCAAGGCTCCCAGTGACATCTTGTTGCTCCCTGTCTTGTTGGTCTTCTTGGTGGTGAGGGTCCCCCACCTCCCCCTGCCAAAAAGTATAGAATCCAATGGATTAATGTACGCTTGGGCCAGGTGGGAATGCCCACACGCCTTCCCTGGGGAGGGCAAGTTTGACACTGTCCCTTGCAATACTGTGGATCTGTTGCATCATGTTACAGTACTCTGGTGCAGGGTCTGGGGACCCCTTGTTGGGGGGACCTTTGATGGGCCATGACACCCCCTCTGCTGTCCCTCACATGGATGTGGCTTTTCCCAGGGTGAAGGGGCCCCACAGCTGAGCTCCTCTACACAGCAGAGGATGGGTGTTCACTACTTCTGACCAGTGGTTTTTCACCACACACCCGAAACCTCTCCTCCCCTCACTCTTTGGTGTGAGGGTCTGTGGAAGCCTGACAGCTAATAGCCTTGGGGCTGTGGTCTCCACCCCGAAGGTGCTAAGCTTGATCCCTCTGTGAATGTATTCTTTTCTCCCTGCACCTGAGTCTACTTTATCTTATCTCCATCAACATGCAGTCCAGGGCCTTAGTCAGGGAGTGGTGGTCTTCTCAGTAGATTTTATACAGTTTTGCTCTAATAGGCAAAAGTCCTTCATGAACATGTTTAAGCCATGAATTATAACATTTCACTCTCCCACACCAGGGAGGGACAAGCCCTTGCAGCAGCAGATGCTGGGGCACAGCCAAGGTCTGAAGCAGCTGTGCGAACACCTGGGTCATGGAGGACTCCAGGATGAGCCCCAATTTGAAGGTGTCAAAGCGGCCTTGGGGCAAAGGTGGCTTACAGAGCCCTGGGCTGCAGTAGGCAAAGCCTTGGCAGCAGGTGGAGGGAGGTGACCCTTCCCCTCCTCTACGTCCAGCTCTGGGGTCCCCACGCAAGACACACACTGACCATACTGAAGAGAAGTCCTGTGCCAGTGCCTTCCTCAGCTCCACCCCAGTGCCCATTGGAAGGACAGTCAGTGGGAGCCAACAGCCACCAGAGACAGCAGGAGGCACGGAGCAGAGCTGCCAGGAGGCATGCACTCTGTGATTTCCATATGCAGAGCCTGGCCAGGGAGTGGGCAGCCTGCCAGCAGGGAGGGATGGGGGCACCTTCACATCCTAGATCCCTTGGTCTAGGCTGGTGGAGGGCCTGGCAGAGATGCAAAGGGCTGCCTTTCACCCTCTTCGGGCTGTGGCCCCAAAATGAGCAGCCAGTGGGGTGAGCTGGTGTAGGAGGGGTGAGGGAGGGATGAAAGGTCCTGCAGTGACTCTGAAGGAGTGGAGAGACTTGGGACATATGTTGCCAACATATCCATGCTGGCAGTGGTGGGAGGAAAAACCTGCCTTGCAGGGCAGAGAGCTCAGGAGGGCAGAGGGTCCCAGTTCTGCCACGCTCAGGCTGTAGGTGCCGGGTGGAGGCTCATCCATGGCTTTCTAAGCACAGCCTGGTTCTTGCAAGACAGTCTCAAGCAAGGTCCTCTGACAGCCCCATCTGGCAATGGTGTGGGACTTCGCCGCTCACCAGGTTAATAATAAAGATCTTTCAATATTTTGGTATCATGTGTTTCACTAAAGACTTGTACTTTCTTGAATTTTCCAAATCCTGTCCATTTCCTTATGGCCCCCATAGCTTTCAGTAGCTCCCAGGCCAGTATTTCCTTTTTACTTCTGTGTTTCAAAAATTCTGAGTTTGGTTCACTGAAGTGTACACACAACATAAGAAAATGTCACCCTTTTTATGAGGTTATTACTAGATTCTGATATATTTTCTTGTATAATTATAGCAAATTTCAGATAGACAATAATACTTTCCCCATCACTAGCATTATAAGAAGATTAAACTATAAATATGAACATGATTTATGTGTGCAGTGGTTGGGAGCACACAGCAAATGCCTTCAGTTACAGCGTTCACACACGTCTGTAAGCTGATGGATACAAATGTGCACACACACAATAATCTACAAAGAGCAGATGGCTCCACTGTCTATTGACATGTCCACAGCACTTCTTTTGATTAAAACTTGGATTGAAGGCTGTCAGCCACCCAAAACAAAACATCCTCGAGTGCAGCCCATTCAATCATTCTGATTGCAACTACTTAATAAACACACCCTTCCTGGAGACACTTCCTTTGGTACTTTCACTTATTATCTAACAGTTGTTTTAATGTACATTTGGGATAATAAGTCAAAATACCCAAGCAACAATCCTTTCCCTGTATTTTCAAGTGATCAGAATACTCACACTTATTCTTTTATTCTTCTGCACACAGGTTTATTTCACTGTACTCTGGATGAAACTGAGTGGGGATCATATTTTCCTTATTTTTACCCATTTGTTTCCACAAACTAACTTTATTTTGGCTCTGATGTCAAGGCACCAAAACTTTAGTTAAAACTGAATGAAAACCACAGTCCTATGGAATTTAAGCCTATGCTTTAATGCTTTGCTGAATTAGGAATCTCAGCAGGGAGACACGTAGAAGTTTGGTAATTTTCCCAGGAATTGCCAGTGAACAGATAAAACTCATGTGATTGTTGAGTATTGCCTGAACAGCACACACATACCTATAACCCAGGCCTAACCTGAACTGAGACATTAAAAAGCTCCCTGGGCAAGTTTAACTGTGCCATTAGTCTTAGATGTGTAACTATGTAACTGCTAAATTGTCAACATATTTTCTTTCGCAGAAAAAAAACCCTACCAAACTACCAAATCATTTTCTTTCCTTTTTTTTTTTTTTTTAAGTTTTAGTTATGGGAGAATCCTATCAGCTGCAAAATCACCAAATTTATAGTCAGTAACCCACAGACAGATTTACCATCAAACAGGCCTTGATACGAGAGAAAACACAGGAATACCTGTACTAGTTCTCTTTAATAAGAAATTATTTTTTAAAAATAAAAGCAAAACAAGAAAACTATTCTTAAAAGAACCCTCAGAATTGTTGCACATAAGCTTAATAAAATAACATTATACAAACTTTACAAAATAATATATTTCTAAAGCGAAACTGAGTTAAGCCATCACACACAGCAGATCCAGACAGAAAAACTATTAGCAAGACCACCAGTATCATTCTTGTTTAATTTCTACTTAAATATCAGAATTATTTGTTAGGCATAAACTAGTTTCCCTAAACAAAAGAAACTGATAAAAAATTCATGTTGTCAGTGTTTCAAGGTGACTGATAAAATGTTTATATCTCTATTTCCAAAAAGTCTGATTTGCTTTTCTGAAGAAATATATCCTGTCTTTCTTAGAAGAGAACAGCGGACGAAACATTTTCAAAATTGAATGACACTCATAGGGATTTCATGTTCCTATGAAGGAAAATGATAACATTACATTTCCCTGGAATTTAGTTTAATCTTTTAAATTATTCTTATTGATATTTGTAAATCTTTTAAACATGGAAAATACCAAACTTTTGGGGAAAGGGAAGAAATGACAGAAACTGCTGGCAGACAGAAGCTATAAATAGAAACCAACAATAAAGGCGCCTATGTCATTTTACCTCACTGTCACCCACAGTTATTTTATTCATTCTGGGTTGGGGTTTGGGTTTTTTTGTTTTTTTTTTTTGGTTTTTTGTTTTGTTTTTCGGGGGTTTTTTGTTTGTTTGTTTGGTTTTGGTTTGGTTTGGTTTTTGTTTTGGTTTTTGGTTTTTTTTTTTGGTGGGGGAGAGTTGGTTGATTTTTACTTCTGCCTAACTGTAAATGTCCTTTTAAATCCCAGAGAAATTAAATGTATTTGCACATAGGCTTAATTGCTGTCACAAAAAAAGGAAGCATACATACTTTGGTTAAAAGCTTTGCTAAATTAGGAGCTTGTTTTGAACTGATCACAAATGCAATATTCTCTTCGATCTTTGCCAGACAGCTCAACAGAAGCTACAGGTTTCATAGACAATTCAGAGATGCCACAGGGCAAACTGTTCTAACCCTGTTCATACGGTTTTTAACATGATGTCTTTTATACTTACATTGCCAAAGCACACAAATATGCTGAAGGATCTCCACATATTTCTATTAAATTTGAAAAATATATCTAATAACTGGTAGAAGAAGGGAAGATGTTTGAGTTTCAGTTATGACAAGTGTTTCTCCACATTCCTTAAACAGTGCTTCAAGTTCATTTTGTTCATAAATGTAATTCTTGTCTTAATGACATGGAATCAACAAAAATGACATTTAGTTTCTTGTAGTAATAATTTACTAGCATTAACGATAAGGAAACCCACTGTTTCTTTTGTATAATTAATAAAATTATGCTCAGGGCTGTACTTCTATGAACTACAAATTACTCCCATTACAAACAGAGAAATGATAAGAGCAATGGAATCAGTGTCATTAAGAGAACTAATACCGTGGATCAACGCCTTATTCACTAATGCATATTAAGCCACAGCCTATCAGGAGACAGCTTGCTCAAAAGGATGATGACACACTTCCAACCATTAAGGCTATGCAAAGGGTTCATAAATGCAATAATTGTTCCTGACTTTTACAGAAAGCTGGTGGGTTCATCCTGATGTCTCACATATTAAAATGGCTCCATCAACAGAAATGGTTTCATGGAAATTTTAGTCTGAATCCAGGCACGTTCTTTTTCTTAGTTTATCAGTAAATTAAGTTTCTCTTAGACTGAATTAAAAATCCATCCAAATTCAACTTTTTAAACTAATCTACAACATACTCTTCCTTTATTTTTTGTTCATCATGACAATAATTCACTGTTTAGTGAATCAGTGCAGGACAACCAACAAAACTTTGTGTTTTAAACGGAAACTAGCTGCAGTATTGTAGGCTGTCCCCATAGTGAGTCATAGTGCTGAATAAGTGCTATTTATGTATGCAAAAAATGAATAATTCTAATTAATATACTGGAAATCCACTATTTAGTAATATTAGAACTGGCCCCTCATTATAGTAAACCATTTTCTGCGGCATAAATCCATTAAGTGAGGAACATATTCTAGTTCATATTCTAGTTATATCTTAATGTTATGCCTGAAAAGCATACACATCATGTGGAATTTTAGAGGAAAAACGACGTATGTCCTAATTAAAAGGTAAAAATTAGTTTCTTTTTCTGAAAAAAATGACAAAGAAGTTTTGACATTGAATCTGGGTGGGTCTCTTTTCCTTTTCCTGGAACAGTGTAATTTTTATGGTTATTCTATTACTGCTAACTACCTCATACCACACAATAGTTCATTTATTTCTAATACTACTATAAAGTACTCTTGTATTTCCCCCCTCAAATCCTATCAGAAAATCTCACCTCGTAAAAATAATTCTATGTTCTTCTAGTAGATATAAATGCTTGTTTTTCATCAGTCCATAGAGCATCATCATCTCACGACTCATTACGTGGGTACTCCACCTCCCTTCCTAATCTAAGTTACCAATCACAAAAAATAGCATGCTTTATATTTAAAGTGTTATCGTCTTTCATTTTCTGCTCATTATATTTTTCCTGTCTATGCAACTGCCACATAGTCATTGCTCTGGTCGTTCTTTTCACTTTCCTGTGGGCTGGCGATTATCACCCTTGGATTTGTGGATGTTTTTTCAAGACCGGGATCAACCTTGAGAAAAAGGACAGGCACTGTTAGCATCATTGGGTATCAGATATTTCGCTTCATTTCAATATAGCATTAGCACTTCATATTAAAATTTCCACAAGGTGTTCTTAATGTGAAAAAAATGTTTTCCAGTAGTGATCATCTTAACATTTTCATTTATTTTATACTTATATGTCTTCCAGAGGAGAAAGCACTCACATTAGAAGTTCCCCCCTACACTTCTTTCATCAAAGCATCCAGTTACCCACATATTCATTTAAAGTGAATGCTCACCCACTTTCTCCATTTCCATAAATAACTTCAGCTTATCTAAAACAAAAAAAAAATTCAACTATATGAAGCACAAAATAAACTCAGAGCCCAAGAAAATATCATGTTACTCAGCTCTCTCAATTGAAAAATATTCTTGTGTGCCATACAGAAACAGCAGAAAGCCCAGTTGCAAAGTGCAAGAAACCATTCCCAGTGTCACAGGAAGCAGAGGAAGAGACTGTTTTTCAGCAGCCTGTAGGCAGGGAATGCACAGCAATCTGCTCTACTTCTGACACTCATGAATCCCACTCTTCCCAGACCTGGATTCTCCCCATCAAACAAAAAACTTTGTTTTCCACACTCTGTTAGCTGGTCAGTTCATCTGGCAGTCAGGGGAGTCCTCCTTATTTATGTGGGCTGCATCCCTCCATCTAAGCCAACAGCATGTTACCATGTATCCTAAATGAACAGGATTTTTGCTTTTAGACCGACTAAAGCCCCTTGCTTAGAAGGGTCTTGCTCATTTCACATATTTTTCAATTTCTAAGGAAAAGAGATGAAACTTCCACAAAGCAATGGCAAAAGCTCTTTATGAAATGCAATTTCTGTGAAAGTCAATTCATCAAAATAATGAGGCACTGTGGTGTCATGAACACACCCTTCTGCTCTGTCCTAAAAGACAAAGTAGTGTGGAAATATATGATTCTGCTTTTCTGGAAACTGCAAGAATTTTTTTCATTACTTTTTTTCAAAATTCAGCATACTAAGGAAAGCAGAAGATGCAGATTCATCAAATAGTGAGAAACATCTGCTTTCTCAGTTGGAGGGCATATAATGTAATTACTGACATAACTGATCTATACAGACGGAAAACAACTTCTCCACAAACCGAAGTTCTCATAAATGGTCTCAGAAATTAACTACTTAGAGACCAAATGAGAAGCATAAGGCTGAGATGAATGAGGTACAGAAACAAAAGAAAAACAGTTTGAAAGAATAAACACTCACCTGGTTCTGACTGCCAGAATCCTCTTTTATTTCTTCTTCAGTTTGAAGATCACCTTGGTAGTTCAAATGCTCCATTCCCTCACCATTTCCCTCATTGTTCTTGCCATTTAAATGGATAAGTTCCTCTTCCTCTGCTTGGTCAACATTCTGTGTTTCTCCTGGTTCATCTTCATAATTTTCACTTAATTTCTTTTTGTTTTCTTCCACTTCAATTCTTTCTTTAACAGTTTCCCCACTTTCCTCTCCATTCACTTCTGGATATTCTTCGTCTCCTTTATATGTGTCCTCTCCCCTGTCATTTTCCTCTTCTACATTTTCTTCTTCATCTACAGTTTCTGCTGGTCTCTGGTGAAAGGAAAAGCAGCAGCATTATGAGGCATTTTAAATCAGAATGCTCCATGCGATTCTGAAATGTGATAGACATCAAATTCACAATTGCATCATTACTGAGGAGTAAGTATGCTAATTTGAGGTTTGTCTACACGGACAGAAAATTATGCTCCTGTACTTACCCCCTGTAATGCCCTTTTAGTCTTCATTTACAAAACGTCTTGGTGAGATTTAAGTTTATCTCACAGGGTTTAATCCATTTGACCACACTGGAATGAGCTAGATTTAATTGATACAGCAACAGCTTACTCTGTTCCAGCTGTTCTGGGTTCTCTGACTTTCTAGCATTTAGTACACACTTGTTTATAAAGTCCTGTCACAATAAAATATATATTACTAGCCCACAAACTGTTCCCCAAGAAGCATTTTACCTATGCACCAGGCCATGCCACACCCATCGGTCTTGTCTTCTTTGTATACATAGAAAAGTAGTCACAAAGATGAGATAGACCTACTACTGGTCACTTCCAAGACATCATTTCGCTTCCCAAAAATCCCTGTGAAGGGTGGCTTGGTTAGGATTTGCTGAACATTTGGCAGCAAGTTTTTCTTACACAGAATTGGACCAGCAGCCAGAAGGAACAAGATCTTGCCTCACCTTGTAGAAAAGTTACCAGAAACTCACTACAGATAAAGCTGCTGGCAGCATCATCTCATGACAGCCTGGGAGACAGATGCCAGACAAACTGTCTGGGTTTTGTCATTTGCCTTCCAGTTTCAGCTTTGAAGAGTCACCTGACCATTCAGTCAACCAATGCTCCCACTTGCCAAGATTACTTACGTACTTGTGTTGAGGTATGAATGAAAATAAAGTGAAAAAATCCCACAGGAACGACAAGATGTCTGCCTCCCACCCAGCCTCATCAGACTCTAAATCTAAAGCAAACAAGCTGAGAACAATAGATTATCTCTTAATCAAAATTGTTTGAAATTTTACTGTCCTTGATGCCATGATGCTTTTTGTTTTTTATATATACGCCCCTTTACATACTCTTTTGTATAACTCTTATGTATTCTTAAGGGCCTATTAGCCCACATACTTCTAATTGTTCAGGTTTGATAACCAGCATAGGCCCAGTATTCCATTTAGCCAGGAGACCAAACATCTTAGAAGGCTCAGACACCAAGATCTTCTCTGGAACACATTTTGTAAAATAAGATAGGCCTGTCCAGGGAGAGAAAGGTCCTCGGGGAGGGGGGTTCACTCAGCCTCCCATTGGGGAATCTTTGATAGATATGCTAATTGGTAAAGCCTATAATTTTGTACCCAAACTATTGTGTGTGTGCATTTCGGGGTGTGCATCTCGGGGGGTGCCCACAGGGGTGCACTTTGGTGTGCATTTGGATGTGCATTCCAGCGTGCTCCACCTGGATGGGGTCCACCAAAGATCCTTAAAATAAATACCAAGGTAAAATCCCTTTTTCCCTTCTAACCGTGTTTGGCTCTTGATTTTAAGACCAAGAAAAGGCATCATCCTCAGTAGCTCCTTTATGCAAGCAGGTATCTGCTACAGAGAAGTAAGTCATCTTCTAAAAATTTCTTTGCCTCACTAATCCTAACATTTCAAAAGAATTCTCTCATCACCTTCAATATAGTAATAAAAGATTGAAGCCTCTTGATGAAACATCTTGATTTTGCTTTGATATCTAAGTAGCAACATAAGACAACTTTATTATGCCAGTTCACAATGCCACATTGGCACAGCTGCAAAAAGGACAAGTTATTGTGTTGCAATAATCCACAGAGTAAGAAATTACTAGGAACACTACATGGTTACATGACCAGGTAAATAATGGCTCCATTAGTGATTTTTGCAGTACAGTCATTTCTATGTGTTTTTTATTCAAGCCTTTCTGACTCACTTTCATCTAGTAACATCAAACTGGCCTCATTACCACTAAAATAAAACTTTAACAAGCCAAGTCTTTACAGAAACCTTCAAAGAAGGCACCATCCAAAGCAAACTTGATCCAACCTTGGTAACCTGAAGCACATAAAGATAGCAAAGAATCTGTAGATCCATAAATTCTCAGAAGTTACCTGCTAGCCTTAGGCATGTTATCTACTAATTTGCTTTCAGTCTGCTAAGGAAATTAGCAGCTCTGGATTCTGAGCAGATACAGGGGAAGGTGGGAAAATTAAATGCACCAGACACCACTAGCTAAAAATGTGTTTGGTTTTACTTAATGACACCTGCTTGCTATGACATTACACACACCAAATGGAGAGAGGATAAGAAAAGTCAACACAGACTTTATCAGCGTTGTAGTTATCCAAGATACTACAATTTCCAGCAGAAGAGAATATATGCCCTTGCCTGCATGGCTTTAGTATGGTGGCTCATTCTGGACTGCAGAAGAAAGTGTGTAGGCTTTACACCATGGTGTAGACATATGTATCCCAATGCTTTAACTGGTTGCACTGCTGTGGAAGCAGTCTTTGGCATGGAAGCACAATGGACATTTGAGGGACAGTGACTTCCTAAAGTGCTACAGTAGTTAGACTCATTTGACCTTATCTGTCTAAAATAGGTGTGGATGCAAATTTTTTGAGAGTTAAATCTAAGCAACATAGAAAGTAAACACAGCAGTATTGAACTGTGCCCAGAAACTCACTGAAAGCTCACAGAGCACAGAACTAGCATGAAAAAACATTCAAATTCCAACTAATTTAACTTGACCAACCAAGCTAAATTGCAGGAAAAATAATACTAGAAAACAAGATGAATAAAACAACTCCCATCAGTGCAAGTATAATGTTTTCACAGTAATTGAAAATTTCAAGATAGCTGAGCCTATTACGACAATGTTATTACTATTACAGACAAAAATAAAAAGTCATGTTTTCAGCTTATAATTGGAAAGTAAAATGCATTCTTCATTTAATCTCCTTTCAAGCTACACTACATAAGAACGGACATCTCAAACAAGTTAAAAATCAACACTGATCTAGTGGAAAAGACCTTTCATAAGGTAATCTAAAATGTAGTACGGTTCCCTCTGCACGCAGAGTCAAAGGTAGCCCTTAAAATGTGAATATGACCATTGACTGTGCGTTTCAGAATGCACAGCAGACCTCAGACAGGACTGTAGGGAGGAAACTGAAGGCCAAAATCTCCCACCAAACAGTAGATTGCTCTTTACATAAAAAAAGTGGGATACTTTTTACTTAGATCTTTTTGACCTACTCCCTATGCATAAATTAGCATTCTCTATTTTAGGTACACCTTCTTCACTGAGAAAGAGGAATACTTAGCAAATTTTGTATTTTTCATATTTAGGGAAGGAGAATGTTTATCTGCATATATGCATGCAGGGAGGAAAACAGAAAAAGGGAGAAAACCATAGGTCTTAATAGTCCAAAGCCTGCAAATGCTGTACATGCTTAACTTTACCTTCTTGAACAGTTTCAGTGATAGCAGTGAATCTGAAATAGTGAACTAAAGCCTACATTAAAGTACTTGGTGGATCAGGGTGTAATTTAAAGTCCCCTGGAGTCATTTGGAACCTTTTCATTGAATTTGATGCAGTCCAACAATCCCTCCACCTACGACTGTACAAATTGCCTATTATATATGCACCAAAGTTACCACAAACTGTGCTCGCTCAGTCAGAGTAAATCAGGATGGGCACACTGAAAGCAAAATTGATGGAGATCTACCTATATTTGCAGAAATTATCAGAATCAAGTCAGCAACGACCTTGTATACTGACAGGAAAGCAGTGACATTTCCCATCTTAGTTTTTAGCTATTCCTCACTCACCTTTTAAATAACCAAAATACTCTCAGTCAGAGCTTCCTGTATGGAATGCATTGGATGGATAGCCAAGACAGATGTGGGAGTGTGCTGCTCTTCTTGTTGCTCAGAAGTCAAGACTTCAGCCTTTGGCCATTGTCCTGGCTCGCAGGAAGTTGTCCCTCACATCCACGATTCCTGTAAAAGCTCAGGGCATCTCAAATCCAGAGAAACAGCTCTGGATATATCTCCAGGCCTGACTGCCTGAGGTCTATCACCTCTTTGTAACACAGTTATCAAAAGGATATCAAGAATCATAACAGAGAACAAGAGGCATGTCAAAAATTCATGTTGGAAGCAACCAGCCAGTTGTAGCCCAGTGTAACTAAACATGGATACTGTAATGAACTACAGAATAAATGTCCCTGCATTACTTTAGTCCTGTCTACACACCTCAAAAAACAACAGCACAACTTGAACTCGGATTGGAGAAGCATTCCTATTCCTTAAGGTAATTTTCACAATCAAGTGAGTTCTAGAAGAGGGAGCTTTTCCAGTCACTGTGCTAGATTATCCCCATTCCTCCTACAGCCAGAACTAATCATAGTAAGGTCTGTAATTTTGTCTTTTGAATGGTTGAAAGAAAATAGGAAGTAACCTTCCCTTTTGTATTGCTGGCTGCATCTTTTAAGCAAAGATGATGCTTTTGCAGTTTCATGGTTGAAAGCACATTAGTTAAAATACCTAGTTTTCAAACTACACCTTCATGAATGTGGGAACAATTCTTTGCTTGTCATGGACTAGCAATAAAAAGACTCAGTGACAAAAGACTTGTATATGTACATTGACAAGCATATTCAACCGAAGGCTCATGGCAAAACTGAAACAATTCTCAGCTTCTTGCTGGAAACATGGGCCCAGCTCGCCTTCTGGAAACCTCCTGACTTAGCTAACAGGTTGATGAGGAACAGAGCCAATTTCATTTCACATTCAAGAAATATGATTGCTTGACAGTATTTTTAATCTCAGCAAAAACAGAGTGTTTAAAAAAGAAAGATGTATTCCAATTACACTCATTACGCTATCATTCATTAAGAGCTACATTACCAAATGCCATCATCACTCAAAAGCAGTAAGTCAGGAAATCTTCAGACATTGAAGCATTTGGCTTCTTTTCCTCTCGGGATGCTAATGTAAACCTCTCAGAAGGTTTGTGTATGACTGACACTGAAAAGTGCAGTATCACAAATCATTTAAGGCAGAAATTATTTTGTACCATTAATATAAAACATAATTTTGCTTTACTGAAGTCGTTTGGAAATGTTTACTTGGCTAATGGTCACAGTAGACAAACAATGAGGTAGACAACAAAAATCTTAATGGTTATGAAGAGCAGCATGAATACATCTCACAAATGCAGCAACAGGAACACTTGACTTTGATTGCACCAAAGCTCTCCAGAACAGAGCTCCCCTGCTCCAACTCAGGAATGTTTTGTGGCAGCACCGCACAGATTCCAACAGCGAAACATTTTGTTCCTGAACCAGAAAGTGTTGCTAAGTGACAGGAGTCCTCTTCTCTTCCACATCATTTACAAAACCCAGGCTCTTGAAAACAAGCAAATGAATAGTTAAGGTTCAACTGTCTTACACTTCCCACATAGTTCCCACATTCGCACAAAATGCACTGTTGTTCCTGAAGGTAAAAAGTCTTTATCCCCACAACAGTTAAACTCCAACTTTTTTATGACATGGGTGCATTATATTTTCGGGTTTTTTTTACAACACACGCAGCACCTGAATCCACAAAGTCTAATTTTTCATAACATCACAGCACCCAGAAGTCTAACTAGAATGAATGGAAACTAAAGAACTGGAAGTGTAGAAAAAACAGCTTTTCAAACTCCCTTCATCAGTTTCATTATGTAGTAACTGGAAGCATACTTTATTTCTTAATCACAATACAGCCATGATAGAGAAGTCAACATCTTTGAGCACTGCCCTCTGGGGCCCCCAGCATAAGAGGGACATAGACCTCTCCTATGAAGACAGACTCAGAGACGTGGGGGTGTTCAGTCTGGAGAAGAGACGGCTGCAGAGAGACCTTATAGCACCTTCCAGAGCCTAAAGGGGGACTTTGTAAAATCTGGAGAGAGTATTTTTACCAGGGCGTGTAGTGATAGGACCAGGGGCAATGACTTCAAACTGACAAAGGGCAGGGTTATATTGGCTATTAAGAAGAAATTCTTTACTGTGAGGGTGCTGACAAACTGGAACAGGTTCCCCAGAGAAGCTGTGGATGCCCCATCCTTGGAAATGTTCCAGACCAGAATAATGATGCACTGAGCAACCCGGTCCAGTGAAAGATGTCCCTGTCTGTGGTGGAGGGGTTGAAATGAGATGATTTTTAAGGTCCTTTTCAACCCAAACCATATAACGATTTTATGATCTGATCGGATCTTTACTTTTCTAATATGTACCTAAGTCAAAAAAACTTTTTTCCATCTACTTCAGTGACACTTACGTTTATTTTTTTCCCCACAACATTTGGGGAAAAATATCCTACTGAGACTGCAAAAATACACAAAAAAATTTTTCCAGAACCAGGTTCTTCAATAATTAATTTGAAATGCCCTGTAAGTTCAGCAATTTGAGAAACTGCCTGCTCTAAGATTGCTTAAATTTTTGAAAACAAGGTTTTCAAAACCTTTCAAAAGAGGAAACTTATCTCAAAGTGGTATCAAAACTAGTTTTACAAGAGATTTGCATTTGCAGGCTTCACTCAGAAGAAGTGAAGGCCCTTCAACTGTCGGCCACACAGGCCTCTAAAGACAAGATGAGGAATTGCTACTTCAGAAATCACAGTCACCCAATGCAGAAACTGAGGAAAGATCTCCCTTCTCATTCTGAACTGCAAGGAACCCATTAGAGTAAGTTTCCCTATCTCACAGAGACAAACAATAACAACATTAAGTGTAAATCAGTGGAGCTGAAAGAAGAACATGCAGTGGAAAATATTATCTGCTGGCTTGTCAGCACTCAAATTCATAAGGCTTAAATTACAGCTGCATCATTTGTAGTGAAATTTGAGTACAAGAAGTTCTGCATGTCTTGTTTCCAAATGCCATTTTGAAATCCTTTCTGATGTACTGCAAAATGTTTCCTCATGAAAAGTTGAGCCTTTTAAACAAAGAATGTCTCTTCAAGCAGTCAGCCTGTTTTAATGTTGAATCAATGTAAACTTTAACATCTTGCCTTCAGCAATGGAGAAGATAAACATTTTATTCTGCTCACTGAGGTGAATCTTGGGTCTCTAAAGCAAAATGTATACTCCATAATGAAAACTGCAAATGAAAGGTGCAAATTTTCCACTAGTGATGATACACTCCAGCTCCAGCTCCAGCTCACCTAGGGGAGATAGACAATCTTGCATCACATCACAGCCCAGGAAATGGGAAATAATGACTGGAGGACTGCATTAATCAGTGGACATGTCTGTAAAAATGGAAAGCAAATGGATAACGAAAGAACCAAGAATGTGAACATCTACAGAAGAAACCCAAACCAGTGCCTGTTAGATGAATTTATCATCCACTAATTTTTACAAATAAAAACAAAAGGAGAGAAGCAGATGGGGATTATGAATCTGGAGGGGGAAAATAACCCAAAGAACAAACCAAAACTGAAACACAAACAGACTCTTTCTACATCACATCTTAATAGCCAGTATTATATACCCCATGGCAAAGAAAGCTGGCACAACAACATGCCTGAATTCCTTATAGGGTCATGCACTGGAAAACTTTGGATCTCATAACTCTCATGCTTACTCCACCTCCCAAGGGCTCAGCATGGGAGAAGAACAACCACGCTTATGGAAATGGATAAACCAGTGCAAACTTGCAGTGTTATTTCAGTATTATCATTACAAACTGCTGCTTTTGTATTTTACAACTTACATAGAATGAAAGAAAACAGAGTAGTTTTTTTCTGAAAGCTTTCAAAGTTAGAATTTTTTCTCTTGGAGTTACTTTGAATATATTTGCATTATTACCAGCAAATTCAAAGTAACACACTTAATTACCATCTCCAATAAGAAACTACTATTGTTTTTCTGCCTCCCTGTCAAGAACTGCAACAAAACCACCTTGTTCCCTTGCTTTTTGCACAATTGATTTCATAGTCTGTCATCAGTCCCCATGAATGTTGACACAGTGATGCAAACAACCAACCTGGAGTAAGCCTGCATGTCAAAAGAAGAAACTAATCATTCTGTATTTGGGAGCTGAAGTCTTGGTACAGAATATAGAACAGAAAGGTCTGGTTTGGATTAAGGCAAAATACTAATTTTTTTCTTCCTTGATGTTCAATTACAACTGTCAGCTAGTCTGGAGTAAAGCAAATCCTGTTCTTTTAATGTGTTTTCAGCTGGCAGACAGCATTTTTCAGAGCAGGACATAAGCGAGAGTCTAGCCAGTGTACCACTAGGTTTAGTTAATGGCTAATCTGGCATTTGTTCAACTGTGTACTTCAAACAGCAAGACAGGGAAGGTGCATAAAAAGAAAAAAATATGAAGCTCTATCTTCACCACCTCATTAATGTGGCTGATGGAAATTACAGCCTATCAGAAGTGTCAGCATTCTAGTGAAAGCTGGCATGTAAATATTTATGCATTGCGCAAGATAGTGAAGCCCTGGCTGGCTGTCCTTTCCCATATTTCTAGCAATAACAGAAACTGCAGTGCAGATAAGAAAAAGCTAAAAAGCTTTATATCACAGAATTTAAAACAATTTTAAATGGTCATTAATAAGAACCTGAACACGTAAAATGCTGTATGCTTCTAAGGTTTGAGTGACCTTAGTTATCTGGGAATAAAAAGTACTCTGTGCTACTCAGAAGGACATGGCTTCTTGCCAGATTACCAAGGAAACTATACATGAAGTTTTAACATTATATATAAACCATGGCTTGTGTTGCAACAAATGTTGTTGCTTTGTTTGGCTTCTATGGAAACCTGAAAATCAGATTATTCATAGTGTGCATGACTGATTTTTTAATATTTTTTTTCCCATCAAATACACCTGCTTCCAGTTCCTTGCCCAGATAGCAAAATCTGTCGGTAGCAAGTAAAAAATATTTCTATCTGAAGATGATGAATGGACCTTGGTACATGAGCTTAGAAGTATCCAGCAGGTTCCTAGCATTGCAAGCTTGCCAGCATATCGGATGCTCATTGCCAACTGTGTGAACAGTTCCACTGCCAAACAGAGTAGTAGAGAGTTTTTCCCCTCCCTAGGGATGGTCACCATCCGCTGGCTGAGGAAAACTGGTGAGACACACAGAGCTACTGCCTGTGCTGTAGGTTCGCTGTGGAGAAGTAAGGCAGCTGTCTCCAGGGTTGGATTTCATATGAATTGCAGTCAGTCTAAAAACTAAGGCCTGACAACCCAATTTACACAGCCAAATGTTCTACACTACCCAGGGGAATTCTTTATACACCTTCAGAGGCCAATAAACAGGCTAATAATTTCTGAATTTGATTATCACACTGTCGAGACCAGAGCAGGATGTGCTTCAGGATGTCATAAGAAACAAAGATTAAGACAACAGCCGGCATGTTCTTCCCCAATGTCAGTGCTATCAGTACAATGCAACACATCCTAATTATCCTGACACCTCACCAGGACAACCACAATTAACAGGGCTGATGAGCCCAACAGCATTCAGCATATAAGACTCTGAGGCTGGGGCAGGTATGTGCTGTGAAAAGACACAGCTGCAGCATTCCTTTTATCAGGGACCAAGATAGTCATGTTCTTGTCGCCTCTATCGCCCGATTCACGTGTCTTCAAGAACAATGCCTACAAAATAGGTGAGCAACATTCCTTCCCATTAAAGTGAATAAATAATGAGCATGATCTTTCTTAGCAACAGGAGCCTAAGACAAAATCCATATTTTTTTCAGATGGTATAGTGCCATTCTTCAAAGTGGCTAATAAGTTCATAAAACATCTATTTCCCCTCAGATATGTTTTTCTAAAGCAGAACACAAGCTAAAGGTGTGTATGACTAGTATTCTTTTACACAATACAAATAAATTGAAAAAAATCAGCCAACTAAATAGTAAGCAATTAAATAGTGTCATAAGCTCTAGCCCCTAAACTTTTTAGTTTGTTGCTGTGCTGAACTTTCTCCTGTTTGTAAATATCTCTCTTCTGCTGAGAAGGACTCAAAGATTGACAAATACTCTAGATGCAACCTCAGAGATGTTGAGTCAACAAAGATAATTAGTGACCTTGATGTGCTGGCTGTGCTTTTACTAGCCCAGTCTGCACAGTCCACCTCCTCCCCACAGGGAGCACTGCTGACTCAACTTGCCAGCCACAGGAGCTGCATGGCCCTTTCTGCAGCTCCTTTCTAGCCCATCTGTGTCAAGACAGTACTGAGACAGCTACTGCATTACAGGTGCCCAACTTTGTACCACTCTTTCTTGTTGAACTGCATGAGGCTCAAGTCATCCTATTCCTTCAAGCTGTTGAGATTGCTCTGAAAGACAGCCCTGCATATCACCTGATAATGACAGCTGGGCCTGAATAAGGCTGTGTCCCATGCCATCATCTACATTACCCACAAACATATTATAATGTCTCAGATCCAATATCAAACCCTGAGGACCAGCATCTGTAAATAGGTGCCAGTTAAATCTCAACCAGCTGACCTTTTAAATCACCAAACCAGCCAGTTTTTCACCTACCTTTCAGCCCACAAACCCAGTCCCCACCCTCATTAAGGGTACTTTCCTCCCCATATCTACCACCCTTCTTACAATTTCTCATACAAATATGGAAGTCTATACTGAAGGCAAGATAAAGGACAATAACTGCTCTCCTTTCCTCCACAGAGCCAGTTATTTCATCACTGAGGCAATGAGATTGGTAAAGTACGATCTGTCCATAGTAAATCTATGCTGGTTATTCCCAATCACATGCACCATTTTTAATTTCTCAACAAGCTTTGTCTCTCTCAGTTCCATTTCTGCATATCCAGGCAATGTTTCCATACTACTCTTTGGGAGTCTATCCCCTCTTCTACCTCTTCTAGTGTGAGGTCAGGAGTCCTCTGCTCAAACT
Organism: Falcunculus frontatus; assembly: GCA_013398115.1. Classification (NCBI taxonomy): domain Eukaryota; kingdom Metazoa; phylum Chordata; class Aves; order Passeriformes; genus Falcunculus; species Falcunculus frontatus. The sequence goes on from VZRV01005195.1 coordinate 177,501, forward strand.
GGCCTCCCGCTACGCCTGTTTGTTTCCTTGCACAATGGGGACGGTTCTTGTGGTTTGAGGAAGATTCTCTTGGAAATCAACCAGATCTCCTCAATTCCTCCACACTTCAGGGCAGCCTCACACAGGATCACACTGCCAGTTTCCCAACCAAGCCAAAGGCAACTCTCCTAACTTCTCGGAATTCATTTTGTTATTTTCCATCCTCCCTTTCTTCAGGGTCTTAAACTCTTACCATGTCATGGCCAGGGCAACTAAAGCTGCCACCATCACATCCCCACCAAGTTTCTATTTATTCTTGAGAAGCTAATCCAGCAGAATGCATCACCTAACCATGTCTGACACTACCTACATCAAAAACCTGTCTCCAATACACTCCAGAAATCTCCTGGATTGCTTAAGCTCCATCAGGTTGCCCCAGGTAACTGAAGTGTATTTACACACTTATCTTTAGTTCCTCCCATTTGTTTACAGTCTTACATTAACAACCAGTCCTCAGCTGACCACCAGTAAGTCATAAAAATGCCCAAGAATTCCTGATGTTTCTGGGATGATTTTTAGCCTGAGAAAACCTTTGGATAAACTGTGATTCCTTATACTAAAGCATGGATCAGAAATATTATTTTGTGGCCAAGGTGACTGGCCCCAAGCCATCACCGATAGACACCAAAAGCACAATGCAACAGCTTGTGCACTGGAAACAAAATTGAACAAGTTGGCAAATTCCTACAAACACATAAGATGAAAAAGAGGACTGTCTTAGAAGCAATTCGTTAGCAGAAAATACCCACATACTTTTTCAGCAAATAGTTAAGCAGTTCTACTCTTCTCTTCCTTGGAATAAGCTTCAATTTACCCATTCCCTGTGTAATTTCAGTCCACAGGAGTACAAATCAAAGTACAACAAGGGAGATATAATCTTATGTTTAGTTATCAAGACCTATTTATTGCACATACATTTTAGGATTAAAAAATTGGCCAACAAAGCACCATGTTGCTCCAACAGAACAAAGTGCTGTCAGCTTTAACAAAAATCAGATAAATCTGCACCTGTTGTGGTCCAGGACTGGAGGAATACTCCCTATCAGTATAAAGAGACTGCAATTCAGGTGAAGCCATTTGGTAGGATGTAACAGTAAGGAGGCCTGATTCTTTAAGGCTCTATAAGGGCTCTCAGAGCAATTCTGAAAATGACGAAAAGTTAACTGACATTTGACACACTAACACAGAAAGGAAGATTTGGTAAAGCTGCCACAAAAGAAGCAGTATCGGTGAGCTTACAGTCACGCCCACAGAATTATGCCGTACACTTGAAAGAAATTGAGGAAAGAAAAACAATACACAATCTGTAATCCTTAAAAAAAAAAAAAAAGCCATTTATTTAAAGCTCAGTCATTACCTGGTCCAGTGGAACTTCCACAAGAGTGTCTTCATCTTCTTGTACTTCGACTGCCCCCCACATTTCAGACCCCTCTTCTCTGGCTTTGTAAATATCTTCACCTATAACGGGAAAGAGAGAGTGGAGGGAAGTGAAGTCCAATGGTGACACAGTGTGGCTCAACTGCTGAACTGCACACTCAATTTAGCTTCTGAGAACAGCTTTCTGAGCTGACCCATCATTCTCCATACGGTTCTTTCAAGGAAGTCTTCAATCTCCCATTATTGTCAATTTGGTTTCCTTTCCTTTTAACAACGAATACTCTTACAACAAATACACCACTTGGGGAAGGGGGGAGAAAAGGAAAAGGGAAAGGGAACTGGATGAAGTCCTGGATCTGAAGTTCCTTCACTTCGGACAAAGGTCCAGAGTGAATCTGAACTTAATACATTATGACAACAACATAACACTTCTGTTTCTACAGTCAAGTATAGTATCCTTTAGTAATTAGTATCATAACATACATCTATCAAAAATTTCAGTCTCTGAATCAAAAACAAACATGCTGAACGAGGTCAGGGTTAAAATTAGGAGAAACAGTTGGATTACTTCTACTCCTCAACTCTGGGCACATGCAAGTAGAATTATGGCTGAAACTCCACATCTGCATTAAAAAAGTCCGTATTCCTGGCCAACAAGGATTAATGGTTACATTGGTATTCAATTTCGCAAAGATTTTACAACATTTAGTTTAAGTAATTTCTTTCCCCCAAGTGTAAGTAGTAGCTAGGGGGTCTTTGAAGTTTCCGACAGGTCTGTTGGTATCAGCTAATCAGGAAAGTGAAGATAGGTACATACAGAAAACAATTTCCAAGTGGCACACAATCCTCTCTGTTTTCCCCTGAACCAAAACCAGCCCAGAAACTAAAAGCACAGGTTACTCCAAATCATCTCTGTCCATTGATCTAGGAAAGATGAAGATGTGTCCATATCCAACGTAACATGTAACTGCAGTAAGAAGAAAAAATATTTCCACTGACTGCCTCTTAGTTCTTCATAAAAGGATCTGAACTTGGTAATATCAACTGACCATGCAAATTGATCTACATTGCTGGACGCTGTTAAAAAAACAGCTTTAGTGCAGCACAGAACCATTTGGGTGGAAAAATAATGACTAAAACCCCAAGACCTAGAGAAATCCTTCCTAGAGAAGTCCATCTGCATAAAAAATCAGCACTGACTACTCTGGAAGTTAAGTTTTCCAGTTACTTTCCCATCACTATGAGAGCCAACGGAAGAGTTTGCCCTGGGAACAAATTCTGAGGCACTGTATCACTGCAAATGGCTGACTGGATGGGAGGTGCCAGATGGCCTAGAAGTTCCCTGACAGCCACTGCCCAGAGGACCAGAAATGAAGGCTGTTCTCACAGTCTGAAATGAAGAGGCAGAAATGGGGTTGTCTATGGCACATCACAATGAAATTCCAAAGTGGTTCTGCATCTTAGGAGAGAGATTTCCTGATTGACAGAGCAGCTTGATTATCCAGGCATCAGTCCTGCTGGAGCCTCCCCACCCTACCAAAAGATTTATACTACTCATCCTCTGAGTATCCCCACTGGAAATACCAGAGGGCTCTTAGCATCATTGGCTGGATTCTTATCCTAAACATCCCACACATCTTTTTCAAGATCTCATCTTCCCATTTCACATGAAAATAATAATTTTCCTTTTTTCATTTTTCTTTTCTTGGGGTTTATTAAATATAATGCATATGCATGTACATTCCATTGAAACCAACTAAGGACATTCAATACTTGCTGGCAGGATGATTAATCTTGGACAATCTACCTGTATATATCTTATTACAAATCTACTTGTATATATCTTGTTTGACAAGACATACCAAAACATTGTTTGGGTTTTTTGACAAAATCAGCAATAAAAACATGGAGTAGTTGAGAATAACAACAAAATGCATCTGAACAGATGCTACTTGTACTTTTTCAAATAATCAATGCACTTCACATTTCCCATTTTTCTGAGCTCTCTAAGGGACAGAATGTTCTGTTCCTCTTACCCGGTGTTATCATTGTTGCCTCTCATCACAGACATTTGAGTTACAGATTTCCACCATATTCCGAGAGGAAAATGTAATGTGTTCCTTAAAAGCCACCATGAAGACTCTCCTATTTCAAGGCCTTCCCTCAAGTATGAAAGAAAATAACCTTGCCCTAGATTCCTTGGCTCACTGAACTGTAAAAAATCAACTCAGTGTCTGAAAGAACTGCATTTAATATCACCATCCTTCCATTTAGACTATGTAATAACACCTTTGCCTTTAAGGTCCCCAAGACTTTCAACCAAAATGGGGACTGTCTGGCCTCTAGAGGTAAAAGGATTTTGGTGCAGAGGCAATTTTCATCAGGTTTTACTCCAGCAGGACAAAAGAAGAAGTACAACGGAGATGAACATGTGTTGGCCCTGGAGGCTGAATCCACTAAAGAGCTGAGGATTTTCAATTTTAAAGCACCTCTTCTTAGAAGAGCAGATCAGCCTCAGGGCTATGCTGAACAACCCAAGGAGACAGACATACAGTATGTTCAAAAAACTCAATCATGGAACCAGGAGGGAGCAAGAAAGAGTGAACAAGACTGAGGGAAGAAGTTTCAATAAGGAATCATATTTCTCATTTAAAAGAGAGTGCCCAAAAAGGTAGTAACAGAAGGATTTCAATAAGCAAAATCTGAACTCTCCATGGAATTTCCTCCAAGCGTTTTCTAACAGGTGTTTGCTCAGAAAGCTGGTCATAAATAAAAAGATACTAGTTGAAAAGAACTCTGCACAACACTGTGGCATCTCTCAGGGATACCACTGTTCATTGCCTTGCACAGAAAGCATTCTCAAGAGAAACAGCATTCCTGTTCTTCCACAGACTGAAAATATTATTTACGGAAAATGGAACATTTACAACAAAAGGGAAATAAATTATTTACCTCTGCGCAAACATAAGAGAATGGAAGATAAATGTCCAAAATATGTGTACAGTCAAGGAATGGATTAATACACTTAGGTCTGAAATGTGCCAAAACAGGTGAAGAAAAAAATGACACTAACTGAAAAATAGGGAAGTTGTAATATTTGAACAAATGAAAAGTTCCAAAGTAAATGGCAAGGAATGCAATTAGTCTTACATTAGGACACACACTGTTGTCTTTTGTTATGAAAAGTGAAAAGAAATACAAAAATTGCAAAATAATTTACATAAAATTAATTAGAATAAATGGAGCATTATGAAAATAGCTTAAAACGTTAACATGATTAGCATTGCTATTCTACAGCCAGAAGTATTTACACTTTCTGCATGTGACGTTACAAGTATCTGGAGGAGGGAACCTGAGTGAAAGGCCAACACATTACTTGTTTGTGTGATTCTGTGTCAAGATCTTGTCAACAGGAGTTTGCAGGCCACATTAATCACAATTATCAGTGCTCTGAGTTACTTCCAAGGAAATGTTTTCAGTTGGGTAACTTTGCCTCATATTTCATAGATAATACTTCAGAAATGCATTTTGGTTTAGGAAAAAAAGTATGAAAAAGTCTTATTGATGCAATATTTCACACCTCTGTGTCTGAATCATTAGTCAGTTTCTTCACATGTCTCTATGGGAGAAAAAACAAGAAAGCATTTTAGAAAATGCCATAAATTATATGAAGAAACATTTTTGCAAGTCTTCATCCTGTACTGTTATGGGCTTATATTGCAATCTCTACTGAAGCAGAAATATGTGGTGTACCTTGCTGAAAAGAAAATTCCCAGCACTTCCATTAAATGGAACATTCATGACTACTCCAAACACTTCATACAAAATTGTAGATTAAATGTGCTCGTCTTTTATGAGCCAACTCTGACTTTCTTGTGCTTGAAGCTGCCTGAAAACTGACCACAGACAAGGCCATGGCAACACTGGGGCAGAAGAGCTCTAAAAGGGGGTAAGAAAGGAAGGTGTGTCTCCTTGCAGCTTTGCTGATAAGTATAAACAGAGGATTTATTTAAGTTAGGTTCTCTGTTCTTCATGCCACAGCAAGTGCAGCTTCTGTCAAGAGGCCAAGCAAAATATTATTGAAAGTTTCTTTATCTTCTGTGAGGATATTTTTCCATGGTGTCCAGACAAAAAGAAGATACTAGAGTTTTTCAAGTTTTGCAAGTCACTGCATGACAACAGACTACCCTGAGCCAAAAATCAGCGCTATTTTTTACATCCTAAACAGAGAGAAATTAGGTAACCTGAACAAACAGTTCCTGCTATTTCTGATTATTTTAAAGCAGGGTCATGTTCAGCAATTTAGGTAAAAAGAGGGAAGAAGAACCTGCAGAAGGGCAAAGAACAGATCATTCAAAAGGAGCAGCCAACTGGAGAGAGAGAATATGCAGAGGCTGGAGGATATAGACACTGAGGGAGATGATGAGGGCACAGTGATGTTAGAAAAAATGTGTGGAATGAGGAACTGTATAAGAGCAAATAGAAGGATGAGGAAACAGTGGTGAAAAAAAGGGAAGCAATGGGGTCCAACACACTGACTGGAAGGCAGAAAAACGGCTTTTAGGGAGTGGAAGTAGAAGCTTGAAAGAACGAGAGGGGGGAAAGAACCAAGTCAGCAGCTACCCAAGACAATTTGAGCTTCCTAAAGGAATCTTCCTTTAGGAAAGCCTGAGAAGAGGAATGCTGTTATACTACTACCTACCAGCAATTGAATGTCTATGTTCTGATGTTACCACACATACAGAAGTGCAGCAAAAAACCAGAAATGAATAAATGCTCATTGTTTTCAGGCAAGTATTTTTACTGATTTCTTGTTCATATTTATTCCTCCAACAAACAATACTTTCTAAGACTCTGGAGAATGGAAAGAATTCTTATAGAATTTTTTGGTTTCAGGCTGAAGGGCGAATGAAAACTACAACCATAAGTGCTTTCCTATGGAGTTTCTTCAAGATTTGTGCTCTATCACACCTCTTCTCCAGATCCATAATCCCACAGAGAGAAAGAGTGATGAAATCTCAGGAGGATCCAGGTGACTTAAAGCTCTGAATTCCCCGAAGCCTTGTCAGGATTACCAGGAAAGGGAACATTTGCAGCCTAGTAACAGCTCTACCAAGGAGAGGTAACTACTGCCTCAAAAAAGCCATGGACCAACTCAACCTGCCCCAAGCAAATTCAAATTATACAGTAGTTGAAACACTGGCTTACTTTATGGCCAACCTCTACAGCTAGGAGCAACGGAGACACACAAATAGTAAGAACAAGAGAAATTTTCATCTGAAAAAGGCAGTGAAATTACATGAGCAGCATGTTACCAGAACACTTAGTCTTTGGCAATCAGATCCATAGCCTATGGGTAAGAGAAAGGCAGTGTGGCCAGGTTTGGATCAGAACCTTGGAAAGGATAATGACTGGTAAACAGGGGGTGAGGTTTCTGATTTTGTACTTGGCCAAGGTCTATCTCGAAGTAAGCGGCTCAGTACTCAGCTGCTTTCACCAAACATAGAAGGTGGATCTGTATTCCTGCAGAGCTTTTCAGCTCTGTGAATTTGTTGGAAATGGACAAATAAAACCAATTCAATTTACAACAATGTTAAGACTGCTTAATGACTTGCACAATGACTCTTAGAAGTCAAAGATCTTCATTTAGAGAGTTATCTACTCGGTCCTGGCCCTTATCCATGCCAGCTCTTGCTGGCTTTGCAGCCCCTGAGAATTAATTTTTGTGAAAGGGATTCCGCTGCCCATTTAAGAGAATTTTCTAGATATTTTCTAGATCTTTCATACTTCTTAATCTCCTGATAGGTACAGAACAGATTAGTTACCAGCAAGAGCAAATTTATAAATGCCCAAAAGATTCTGTCTAGCAACATTCCACTGGTCACATTTTACTAGTTGTCTCAACCCAGAAGTGTTCAGTGTATTGCGCATTCAGCTTTGTATGTAGAAAAAGAAGCTACGGATTGGTGCACGTATAACCAAGCAAGTCCTGGCTAAAATGAAAAGATCAATTTCTGTTTGATGCCATTCAGTATTTCAGCTGGAATTCTTTTTCTACACTTTTATAAACAAGGTTATATGACTTTATTAAATACTAATTAAGTTATATATTAAGCTAACTCATATGAAATCTGTACTTTTTAAATAATTAAGCATAGGAATAAATGGCTTTTATATAAGCTCCTTTCCTAAACAACATTAACTGTAAAACATTTATTGCAGTGAAAATTACAAAATTATAGAGATATTAATGCATTTCAAATTTTAAACTGACTGAAGTTTAGTAGTAGAAATTTTAAAAGTCATTGTAATAATAGTCTGCTCTGAATATTTTGTGGAAATCTGAGGCATTTACTAACTGCAAGCCCTGTATGTAAGGAAGGAAGTTAATGTGACTATAAAAAAAATTAATGTGACTTACAACAGAGGCTGCCTCATAAAACCAGTAAGTAAAATTAAAAACAAAATGTAAAAAAGAAAAAAGTGGCTCATAAAATTTAATAGTTTGCTATGATGAATAGGGAGGACATCTGTTTACGCCCGTGTACAACATAATTTTATTTTCTGGTTTTGTGTGTGGTTGTTTTGGGATTTATTTAATTTAAAAGTATCATTGTTGTACAAGGCCCATTTCCAACAAAAAGCCACTGCCTTTGTGATAGGTTTGCATGTGTGTTCACAGCTGTGACTCCTGTCATCAAAAAGCAATGGAATTGAAAAGAACCTGGTAGCAATATACATATGAAACTGTTGAGAATATTAAAAAATACATCTTTTTCTTTGCTCAATACTATTACAGCCTCAAGCTTTTAAGCAAGTGCTTCCTCTCTTTAAAAAATTTTGAATTTCTAGTACAATTTGATGCCATTATAGAATGCTGACATCTGATGACCTCTAGAGGTTGTCCTTGTACACAGCTCTCTCCTTTACTGATAGCAAATATGGTAATACTGGAGCAAAGGAAAAGCAGCAATAGCTCAGTCATCTTTATACATCAACAGCTACAAAAATAAAGGAGTGAGTGTCATAATACAAGGGCTTCTTCTTCCCTCTCCCTATTTTGGTCCTTCATATAATTTACTCTCCATGTTCCTAAGCATCCAATTTATTAATTAACTTAAACTAACAGATCATTAAGACCATTTGCATTTTGAAATTAAGAAAGTAGTTCTCATTCCACCACATCTTTTTTAATTCCATGCCTGTTCCATAACTCAGCCTTCTCTCGAGTACAGCTGTGTGCTAGGGGCTAAACTGTCACAAAACAAATGCAAAAGCCCTGAAACGTCTGCCCTGGTCCCATCATTCCAAACTGAGCATCACTACACTTTTACAACCTCCTGCTGGGAATCAAGCAACATGCTTTCCTGCTGGTAAGTATATATATATTTATATGAATTTTTTTCCCCATTTAACCTTCTTCAAGGTATTCACTTCCCTAAAAGCAAACCCAAAGAAACTCATTGTGGGTTTGAAGAAAGTAAGAAAGTGGCTGCAAGGTTTACCATCATCTTAGCTCCCCACTGGCATTAGAACACTCTGGCTACCATGATTCAGCACTGTACCAATACACACCTACAGCAAAAAGGGTTCTCATTTCTTGCTATAGATTTGTCTCCTACTATGCAAGGAATAAGCCAACAGGTCTTGTAAAATCTCTGCAAATGAGAAGCTCTCTCTTTCTTCAGCAGCCTTTTTATCTGCTTTTACAATACAGAAGTGATATGGTCTATGCTTTAGTGACAGATAGGTTTTTAATCTTAAAAGTTGTCGGCAGGAAAACACGGACAACAGTTTTAGCTCACAATGCAGAGCGTGTATTTGGCAGCCCAGGTTTGTGCTCTTTGGCAAGTCTGTAATTTTACTGAAACCAACTCAGAGCAGGACAGCAATACCTGAGGTTCTGTGCAGCTTTCCCCATGAACAAGGGCTGGCCTTTTTCTTCCTTTTTTAGTCAGTAACAAAATCAGGCAATTGAAATAACCACTAACTTCTCAGACCTCATAATACTCAAAAGTAGATCTGAAAAACTGTGGAGTGGCTCAGCCCATCTCCACTCTATGACTTTTCCAAATCACAGCAAAAACTCAAACTTCAGAGTCTATTAATTCTAGAATTTGTTTAACAGTTTATGTAGGGAGTTACTTCTCAAGCCATGGGACCACAATGAAACTACTGTATTTGAATAGAATAGGTTTTAAATGAGGGTACTTCCCTCTAAGAATTTTCTGCTACACTTCTGAATTTGCTGCTTTCCTGATCAACTTCCTACACATACTCTTTACAGGATACAAAGCAAAAAATTAATAGGTTGGGGTTTTTCGGTGGTTTGCTGTCTTTTTTTTTTAAAAAAACCTCAAACCAAGCTGCTGATAATCAAATGTACCTTTGGTGTTACTTTCATAAACCCAAATTCTGCTGAACCAGATGCAGTATTCTAAGCTCTAAACCTCATATTTCCAGTTGCAATTACTGTTGCATACAATATATTCAATGTTATTAAGGCTTCTACAAGTGCAGTGAGAGCCCAATCATAACATTAATAGTATGCCTTATAGGTTACAAACACCAAAGCATCAGCTCACAATCTACTGGATTTGCCCTAAGAAGTGGTGAATTTAAATTTTCCACAAAGAGCTTTCAACTCTAAGAAATTCTTTAATCATCTTGATTTAAGAGGATTACAACACGGATCAGTTGTAATATAAATGGCATGCTGGTGATATTCTCAGTGTACTAAAAAAATAAATTCAAAGTAAATACATAGCTAGCCCAACTAAACTCAGTTGGAAGATTAGGTTAAGCCTTAAATACACTATGTGCATAATTCTTTAGATGTTAAGACCCAGGAAACAATCACTTTCAAACAGTCTAGCACGAAAGAGAAGATTCCACACAATGCTAAATTGGAAGGGAAAAGGACAGCAAAGAATAAAGGATACATTCTCTAGTATGAATATTTCCTTTTTATCTATTTCCATGCACCCCAAAATATGTATGTGTAAACTCACTGCGCAGTTCATTGGTTTCAGATTAATTAATCCCTTATCAGTGACAGCCAAGTGCAGCCAACTAAAATGCTGAAAGTCTTGTTCACTATCCATCAGGAAAAAAATACAGAAATTTAAAATTAAATAAAATTCCTAAGATGGTGATAAATGCTTCCCTTACTCAATCCAAAGCCTTTGAATTTGAAGGAGTGCTGTGGAATAAAACTGCAAAGCCAATTGAGGAACTGCAACGAGCTTTCAGAATAGACAGTGGAGCTGTACTGATCAAAACAGTACTTGGGAGCCACCATTATCACTGTGCTCCTGGAGCTGGCTTCTAGCTCTCCATCAAAAGTAAATCTCCATTTTGGAATAAGACTCCTCATTCTAAAATGAACCTGAAAATGTCAGAATTCAAGGCAGAAAGGCAGCAATTACATACCTACTTCATACATCCAATACTTCAGCACTCAGTCTAAACTAGATTTCTAATTTCACTGTCAGCCGAGAGACTAAACCAACCTGACTACCAGCTTTGAAGGTATTTTCATCAGCAGCCTCACTAGTCACACAACCACTATGGGGGTCCATCTCACCCAGAGACAAAACCAGGACAGAGCAAGGGAGAGTCTCTGCTGACAGGGAGACTTTTCAGACTACTAAAAAGCACACAAATTAGGAGAAGAGGAAGAGCTTGCACAGCCTGTATTCTGCCCCTTCAAGTTGGACTGGATGTTAATGCAGGTCTTCAGCGTATGAAGAAGTACTGAAAACAACAGGTAAAGCAGTGCCCCCAGAAGAGGGAATGTACCCTTTGCCTGTCCTTTGGATCCCAACATACTGTCCCAGCAGCATAAGCTCCTTCCAACATCAAGGGAAGCATGATGGGTCCTCAGCAGACATGTAAACAAAGCATACAGGCACAGGATAAGTACAAGCATGCACACAGCATGTCTGGATGCCAGAGAAAGCCATCCACACTTATTTGTATTCTGAAACCCATAGCTCAGTATCTTTAAACATTAATTTCAATGAAGCTTTTGTGTTAAAAATGAAACAACAGCTCTTTAGTTTTTAACAAGATTTGTCCAGTTTCCCTTTCCCAGTTTGCTTTCTTTCCTATTGGCTTTCTTCCCTTTTAACTAAATGAAATGTTCTTGTTCCACAGTTGTAGCACAGCATTCTCATTGACTTGTAATGAATACTTAAAATGCTTCAAATGTAAAAAAACCCCAATATTATTCGCTCTGCTAAGTTCTCAACACACTTCCATTATTTTAATACTAACCACACAACAGCTGTGCAGATTATGCTTAAAGGCTGCATGTCAAAAAAGAGAATAAATTATGAAATAAACTAAGCATGTTAGATAGTAAATAAAGGAAAGAAAAATTGTCTTTATGGTATCAAAATGACCAGGTAAAACAACAATTAAAAGAATCCAAGGGAACGGCAAAAACCTTGGGGAAAAAAAAATTAGAGTTGACAGGAAAACTCCCCAACCCCCCAGCTGCTAGAAAAATTTCAGGGCTCTATATCTGGTTTTCCAGTCTTCCTGTTCCAGATTACACACAAAGTGACAACAGATCTCCCTTGACCAGCGTGTTGGTACAGCACTGGGCCAGAAAGGAGGCCAGAAATTCATTCAAATGAATTTTTCATATACCTTATTATCCCCAAGAAAACAGAATGGTGGAACATGCTGATGGTGTGTTGAAATGCTACTTCACACCTCATGAATCTGGATGGGATAAAAGGTTACCCTCTGTATTATATGAGATAGATAAATGATAAGGACCATGGTATAATGCTGACTTCTGCAGGTATAACCCTGGCTTTCTGTCAGGGGCAGCCTTTGACAAAGAGGGTTAGCTGGGCAAGAAGATACTCACATTGCAGCACGGCTCACAGCTCCTACTGCCTGCCTGGCCTGTGCCTCAGGTCACTCCATCTTGAGGTGTGAACAGAACAGAATGCACAACAGACAACAACTTTGTAGGAGGTGACCATTTGGGGTCAGTGTAGTACCTTTTCTTTTAACTACTCCAGTACAAGCTACCAAAGTTCTGACTACAGTGGAACTCCCACACAGGGTCAGAAGTGAGTGAAAAGACCTTAATTTCTCAAGAGTTAGAATCATGGAATAGTTAAGTTTGGAAAAGACCTTTAAAATCATCAAGTCCAACTATCAATCCAGCATCACCACCATGTTCACCATTAAACCTTGTCCTCGAGTGCTGTATCATACTTTTTTAAATACATCCAGAGATGGTGACTCCATCACCTCCCTGGACAGCCTGTTCCAATGTTTTACAACCCTTTCCATGAAGAGGTTTTTCCTAATATCCAATCTATGCCTCCCCTGGTGCAACTTGAAGTCATTTCCTTTCATCTTGTTACCTGGGAGAAGAGATTGAGCTGCACCTGGCTACAACCGCCCACTCCCACTTTTACTAATAGGTCTTTATATATGGAGGAAAAACAGAGAATCACAGAAAGAACCAAGAGCTTCTCTGAACATACACTTGAGCTCAAACTAGAGAATCTGCTGCCTTGAACAGCTTCTCCTAGTTACACAACACTCTCAAAGCATGGAAAAGCTCAACTGAGAAGCAAGCAGTCACTTCTTCAACGAACTTAGTGGCTTTCCAACCAATTCTGTCAGCAGGTGGAGCAGCAACAGCATTAAACACAGAGACAAATATTTCCCTTGATATGTCTATCTATCAAATATGGCTATACATATATATATTCTAGCTTTTAAAAAAATGGGGGGAAGGGAAATATCACACTATAAGATAAGAAAAACCGTTTCTCAAACAGGATGTTTATGACTAAATTTGCAAACTGCTGCCACTGCTGCCACAGCACAGAGCAGGGTAAATTCTGAAAGGGCCTCCAGCACCTCTGCTGCGTGATTAGTCTCAGCAGCTATCAGCTAGCTGGAGTTTCTGTCTGTGTTCTTCCCCCAGGGTCTAGTCACTTCGTTACACAGAGCCAGGCAGGTAACCCGGGATCCTCAGGGACAGAGAGTGGTCCTTTTGAGAACACCAGCTCCTTTTCTTTGCCTTTTTACAGGGCAGAACAGTGGGAAAATGGTAAAAATATATATTTTTTTTATTTTCCTGTACCAAAAGCATAAAGATAGAACCATATTAGCTTAACTTCCAAGGTATACCAAAAATAATACACTGCCCTTTGTGCTCTGTAAGAGAAGTCAGTAGTGGCTACGCACAGGTGCATTTCCTAAGCAGAAAGAACTTTGGCAATTCCAGTTAGCCAGAGTAAATGGACAATTCAAAAACTATTCAAGCATGTTATTCTACTATTTCACTGGTTTAACTGAAGACCAAAAGCCACTATGCTTTAACATTGTTTATCTCAGTACTGACCATTATCTTGAAGGACTCCTGTGGAAGCTTTCACTGCCTGTTTTACTTTTGTAGAGTGGTTAGAAAAGTGTCGTCTGGATACAGAATTCTCTGGATTCTGGCTTTTTTTGTCTTTCCTTTTGGGAAGCTGAGGTGAGGAACTGTTTTCTCCCCGGTCACTGCATCCAATGGTAGATTTAGATTGCCGATCACTTCCCTGAAAAGAAGAGTATTTAATTATCAGTGATGCAAACTAAAAAGCTTATTTTTAAAATTTCATTAAGGACTGGTAACAGATGTTAAAGAAGCATAATAATTTACAATCAATACATTTAAGTGATATCTTAAATTATCCAGAAAAGTATATGTTATCAACTTACTGTATGATCTGACCGATTAAATTCTCAACAGCCTCCAGGAGAAAAATCACATATTTATTATACGAAAATAATGTTTCATGTAATGAAAAGAATGGCTAAATGATTCTATGCATGCATGCATATTATATGCAGCTATCTCTCCTCCATATGTGTGGACAGTCATAAGATGTAACATGCTAATATGATTTGTTAATAAATCACTGTCTGTGTAAATGAGACATGGGCATTATTCTAAGTGTCAAGAGAAGCTAGAGGAGAATGACAGTCTTCATGGGGCAGTAACACATTCAATAGAATGGAAGAGAAATTCGTATATTTTACCACTTACTTCTCTTTAGTGGCTTCAGAGACATTTTTTAGTTTTGTAAACAGTGAATGGACATGATCAACTATCACAGTTATAATGACAGACTGTGAGTCTGACTCCATGCTGTCTTGTACTTTTACAGTAAATTGCACTTGTGGAGAACTGGTGAAAACAGATACTTATATTCTATTTTGGCATTGTTTTAAATCCACAGAGGACTCTTCTTGTAGCAAGTTGGGGTTAGGCTGTTCTCCCAGTCAACAAGCAACAGGACAAGACGAAACGGCCTCAAGCTGTGCCAGGGCAGTTCAGGTTGGATATGAGGAAGAATTCCTTCACTGAAAGGGTGATTAAGCACTGGAACAGGCTGCCCAGAGAAGTGATGGAGTCACCATTCCTGCAAGCGTTTAAGAAACAACTGGATGTGGCACTTCGTGCTATGGTTTAGTTGACACAGTGGTGATAGGTCAGAGATTGAACTCGATGACCTTTGAGGTCTTTTCCAACCTTAATGGTTCTATGACTCATTTTGTACACATATAAATAGCTATACAGGATATAAAGCACTGAAGGATCAAGCTCTGTACACAGTGGTTACCTAGAACAAAACATATCAGATTGCAAGCTGGTTTAGGGCCTTTTTCAGACTCAGCATTCAGAAACACCATTTTCTGCAAAACGTTTTGTAAAAGGTTCTGTGTTTTTCCTTTAGGCGTATAACTTGAATAAATAAATATACAAAGATACGATCAGGTATATAGGAAAGACCCCAAGGCAGCAGCTGATCTTTGCTATGGAAGCTTTTATGAAAAACAAAGCAGCCCTTATCAAAACAATATTTTCTCAGATTTCTTCTGTCTAACTGACACTGCAAATAGCTCCAGATTCACCAAGATTTAACAAGCATGCCACCAGGTGGCTGTGGATTTTTTTCTCTTCAGATTTAATTAAATCCCAAAGGACAGGGACTTTCCATGTGCCAGAATTCAGCTGAATTAGAAATTTGATACTTACAGTGCCTTTAGACTTGCGAGATCCCACAATCGGAGGTAGTACAGAGGTTTTGGAACTGCAGAAATAAGCCATATCTTAGAATTGTGTACACTGTCACTAGCACAGACACCACGTATCTATAATCAAGGCAGATAACACCAAGATGGCTATGGCAGCAGAGGTAATTGGTTTTTTCACTGCGTGTTTTCACTAAGCATCACTCATTCTATTTACTAGACTGTGTTTAAATGCATAAACTTATTCAAACAAGTGCATTACCTCACAACGCATACTTTATATATCAAAAACTTGCAGAGCAGTATCCAATGAATTACTACGTGAATGATCCTTACAATTTCCGTTTATTTCAGTTAAACGGTCTCATGTTTTCCAAAGGTTAAAAAAGCAAGTTTCTCCTTACAGACACCCAGTTTAGGACTCTATTATGTGATTTTTCTAGCCTACAAAAAAATAGACCCAAACACAAAACAAACTTAAGGGAGTACCTATTTCACAAAACATTACTAAGCAAGAGCAGACCTAAACTGCTGTAGCTGCATCCAATCTCATTCGGCTGTACATATTTGTATGCCAAGGAAAAAAAATAGGATTACTTTGACTTGGATCAATTTTTCTCTGACACTAATTTTGTGATACATGATCAAAGGAATGCTTATGAGATGGATTGGTCCTCTGAATTTCCATTTTTGCTTTTTTTATTCTTATCTCAACTTTCTCAGAAGCTGCCAATAAAGTTTTGCATCCATACTAACCCATACATCATTCTTGGAATAATAATTTCGTACTTTACTGGTGGCACTTTGTAAACAAATTGACACACACAAACACAGGAGAAGTGTATCACACACCTTTAGAACTTACCCCTGTGGCCTTCTCGTTGTAGATTTGGACAGCAGATCACCATACGGCAACTTCTTAAACTTTTCTCTACCCACTGCAACATAAATTTGCCCATTCTCCAAGTCTGACCCATCCTGAACAAGTTTTCCATCTACAGTGTAAAGTCTGAAAAATATGAAAATGCTTAATATAATAAACCTTAACATTCAGTTAGGTATATTAAGAGCACTGAAAGCTATATTAATCTAAACTCACTAAATCTATGTTGAATTTCCAGATATGAAACCCAATAAAGTACAGTGGATGCCATACAATGATCAGTAACTACATTTTTAAAAAAAAAACCAACCAACCAAGAAAACCAAAACCTTACTTAAATCACAGTTTATATAAAACTAATGAAGCATGAAGTGCTATAATAGATGAAATACTCTCATAACTTCTAAAAAGAAATAAATTACTTTGTACTTCTAAGGTCTACAATACCTTTCCCCTGATACCTTGAAAGGGACCTATTCCATGAGTTCCTGACCCCATCTCCTACCAAGTTTCACCTTCCATCTGTGCTCAGGGAACTATGCAGTAACCTGGGAAGAACAAGGCATTCATGACTGAAAGCCCAGGACCTGTCCACCTAACACAGACCATGCCAATACTACTGCATTTATATTGTTATATTGTTTATATCAGAAGGTTGGAACCTGGTGGGAGTAACAGGAAATACAGCACTACATTAAAACAAGAAGCCATGTATCCTGAGCACCTACCAATAATAAATATGTCTATTACACCACGTGGATTTTTACCACAATGACTTCTGTTTGAGAAGAAATAAATGCATCAGGGACTGGTGGGGGGAATTTACGTCCTTGTCAAGTTTGTGATTTTATTTTAGCATGGTCAAAACAGTGAGTAAGGAGGGAACACTCAAGAATAAATTAGCTCTTTCCTATGAAGCATAGTCCAAAATTCAACAGTATTTGTATTTAATTTAAAAGTCAACAATAACAACTTTCATTTAAGTCTTAAATGCAGGAATGTTGAATGGCTATCTTAACTGCCTTTCTAGAAGCGTTCTACAGGAGCTAATACATGTATAAGTCTATAGTCATAAATTTCAACATGATGTAAGGAGGTGTGAAAATATATACACAACTCTACAACAAACATTTGGGGAAGAATATCAAGAGGCTATCTTGAGTACACCCTTGACTTATAACATGCAAAAATTTTAAGTTTAATAGAGAAAGAGCTTTTAAAATTGATGCATATGGCGGCATAATCTTGAATAAACAGAAGAAAATCATGCACTTTACTGAACCAGGAATTACAGAATATCTGAGGTTGAACAAGACCTCTGGAGACCCCCTAGTTCAATCAAGCCTTGCAGAGCAAGAGCAGCCAGAGCAGGTTGTTCAGGACTGTCTCCAGGTATGTTTTGAACACCTGCAAGGATGGAGACTCCACCGCCTCTCTGGGCAACATGTTCCAGTATTTGCTGACCATTACTGTAAATTTCTTTTTTCTTCTGTTCAAGTGAGATTTCCTGTATTTCATTTTGTGCCCATTGCCTTTTGTCATATCACTGTGCACCACTGAGAAGAACCTGGCTCTGTCTTCTTCACTCACTTCCACCAGCTATGTACACATATTTAAAAGATCCCCGAGCCTTCTCTTCCCCAGGCTGCAGAGTCCCAGCTCTCCTCACACAACAAGTATTTTCAAGCCCTTCCTCTCTGTGGCCCTTAGCTGCACTTGTTCCAGTGTGTCCATGTCTTTCTTGTACTACCCTCATGAAAGCACCTTAATTTTCTGTGCGTCTCCTGCCACATGGGAACACATTTCTAAGTGCAAAGACTGAAAATTTTGAAAAGTGAAACTGCAGCTTTTTTAAAATCTGGATCACATTGCTGCTTCCTTGAGAAGAGCTATGCTAACTCTGGAACACCCCATTTGTATTACTCCTATTTACTTCATAGTGCAAACACTCCACAGGCATGCCAGCAATTCAAAGAGCAATTTATGTTTCACTACCACAGAGTCAACATCAGTTACACACAAACAACGAAAATAAAACAAGCTACCGGAAAATCAGCAGGAAGCTTCTTTCTGAATTAATCTCACTGTGTTCTGCTAGATTGCACTTCACTTTGGGAACTCAGGGGAAAAAACAGCAAATCAGTGTACCACAGTTTAAGAATTGTTTACATATTTGTATGGGGCTGCAAATAGAGAGGGGTACATACAAAATGACTGGGGGTTTTTTGTCCCTGATCTTTCATTTTGCTTGCGTTTTAATGTTATATTTAAAGCACAGAAGTTGTTTGTTTAACATAACTCACAAAAACGTTACAGATTAGCTGGCAATCTCTAACTGTATTTTTCACCCTGAAAATAATAATCACAATAGAGAAATCAAAAATAATCAGTCTCTGAAGATGAAAGTGAGATCAAAAATGCATTTTTAGAAAATGGATCTTCAAAAAAATAACTAACTATTGACTTAACATAACAAGCATACACAAGTTTTGTGATTCTAATTTCTGAAGCTACTTTTTTTTCAATTTCTGAATTTTGAAGGCACAATTTTCACCCACCCACTTGGCCACAACCATTCACAGACCAGCTGGGTTCTCTCTGGCTTGTATTATGTAACAAAAATGTCCCTGTGGTCACTTCTTCTGAGGATGACCTAGGTCCACTTTGTGAGATGTCAGTGGACTTCCATTTTCCCTCCTGAATCCAAGCTAAAAAGTGACAGCCAAAACAAAGCAAGTATACAGGCTGACAAGGGAGACAGAAAAGACACAACTTCTGGGAGATTATCCCCAAATTCCCAGCTGCTGATGCACACGATACCTGCCCATCAGGTTGCTGCACCCCATCCCCACCAACAGTCTGGCAAGCAGAAAAGCTGCTTCCCCATCATCTCCTCTCTCATATTTCTTGCTTACATCCCTATTCTGATCAGGGTGATCAATAATTTCTTTTTTAAAAAGCCCCGTATGAAACTGTAAGAGTAAAAACTGGTAGCTTTTTGAGTCTTTTAATAACATGGAAAAGAAAAAACTGCCATATACGTAATGCAGGTTCTTGTAAGTCCACTTCTCCTTCCTTAATGAGAAGTTATTTCTTCCCAGCATCAGTGGTCTTGCCAGATCTCCCCTTATGCTAACATAGTTTCAGTAAACTCCAGCAAGTAATGTGTAACTTATCACAGAACAACGATCACTTTACTAACGGATTTAATATGTATTTCTAGTATTTTAAGGAAAAGAAAATGAAACTGAGTTAATAGAAAACCAGCAAGGGGAAAACATTAAATAATTAAAAATGTCAGGTACATTATCTCATCTTTGAAGACTAAAAGGTGAACATTCAAGGGAACTTCTCAAAAGGAATCTTAGTTATATATTGAATGCTTTCATGTACAACATTCAGTTTCACCAGAGTGACACCAAGTAATCAGAATAAAATGTGAAAGATTTTTAAATTGCTAAACAACCTGAGAGCAGAAATAATTGGTATGTTGTAAATGTCTTTTCTCACTTTGTTCACTTCTGAGTTGCACCAGTTGACAAGCAGATCCAGAAAACTTCAACACATGCAGGTTTACTTTACTGCAAGTGAAAGTCCTAAGTAGCCAGCTAATAGGAGCAAATAAGTGCAGGGCTGAGAGGAAAAACTTGATGAGAGCTAAGAGACAACAGATAGCATTACCATAATCTTCTCTCATCGGTATCAGTTCAGGGAAAGCAATAAGAAGAACTAAAAGACTACTTTATCTTCACTGGTTTGAGAAAGATTTTGCAAGCTTAGCCTCAGACATTGCATAGGCTGTGAAGAACGATTTTCCACAAAAGGCCCTTTCCCACCTGATGAAGAGATTTCTGTAATGTGCTCTGCATGGGGCAACACTGGAATGTTGGTAATTTGCTTGCACACCTTGACAGCCCACTTAGACTGCAGTGTTTCTCACTATCATTTATCAATCTATCATTTTGCTCTAAAACTTGTAACAGCTACCAAATACCAATTTAGGTAACTTATTTCACATTGTAAAAGCCTTAAGGGACTGAAACCTACCTATCCAAGAGGTCACCTCCTATTCCTTGGATACCGCAACAACTCAGACCAGCTGAGATACCAGAACTGGCAAACCCCAACTATAGCTTTGGCCTTGGCTTTTATTAGAAGGCTAAAGGCTGAATATTAAGCACATCCTAGTCTCAGCCCAGGTATACAAACCCCAAAGAATCTATAGTATTTTCCTTGAAATTGCTTGCCCCAACGAATTTAAAGAACTTTCAAAATTATAAAGTAAACCACATCACATGTATTTCACATTCCAAACATCTTCACCAACTTTACCATGCTCATTTATTTTATTATGACATGTAACTTAATTATTAATACTAAGTATATTGCATTATTATTACAGGCCTGCTAACTAATTAATTAATTAATTAATATTAATTTTAAAATAACAGTTTAAGCAAATTGAGGCTATTATTTTTAAACAGCAGTTGAAATGAAACCTGAAATTACTTGGAGTCAACGTATTTCCACTTTGTGGCTTTTTGACGTATTTTAATTTTCTTACAGTGGAACTTCCCATAAAATAGGAATGATCCATTATATCTACCTCTGGAGCTTTAGAAACAAATCTAGGCATATCAAATGTATCTTGCAAATATTCAGCTTCCTGATACCTGTGAACAGCTCCACTTCTGAGGGTAACTTTTCCTGTAACCATTTCAAGAATATGACCCCAGTGATTCAGTGTTTTCCTGGGAATGAGGAGGCGCACTGCAGGGTTAATAAGGTCTCCATTAGCAATCAGGCTGAAATAAAGCAAAGTAAAATAACTTGGAGGAGCATTTCAAACAAAGCTCACCTGAAGTGAACACACCACTACCACCACCAGCCCTGAAATGGCGATTCACTAAGTGAAAATTCTACTTACAAAATAGTGTAGGGCTCCTGGAGAGGCTTTCGAAACCGTGCTGACACGGTGATCCTACTGTGAGTAACTGGCTTGACCTGCAAGAAGAAAAGGAGAATTAGAAATTACGCAGTCTTCACATTCGGAAAAAGCTTACCCTGACCACCATCAGCAAGTGGGACAGCATGTCTTTAAAGCACGCATTTTATTCCATTCCAGCTTCACCTTCTACATAGCACACATAATTACTGCTGCAGGTTTACGTGTGTGATGAATAACAACCACAGCACACCACAGTGCACCATGGTACAACATATGGTTTGCACTGAGAAGGCAGAACTGTATGAACATCTTTGGTTGTCCTACAGACCCAAAGAAATACTCCCCAATGCTGTTCTTGCTCTCTTAGTCTTTATTGCTAATAACCATTGTGCAGGCAAGTAAATGATCTTCTCTTTTTAAGAACAAATGCTATTGCTAGATCTCTCTGCTATTATAATAACTATTTTTGGTCTTGTACAGGTCTTTACATCCAAATCCATCAGTAATTTATAAAGGTTCCTGAATACTCTGCTCATTTTAGGGCAATGACTCAAAAGTAAGGTGGACTGCAGATTTTTAGCCTTCAGGATAACACACAGGCTACTTAATTCCCAGCATTATTCCCTGTACCCTTCTGAACACACACTGCACTGAGATCAATATTAATGGCATTATAATGAACAGAAAGTTAAAAAAAAAGGATGAATGCAAACTTCAAAATCATTAGGAAGATTTTTTTTTAATTCTTCATCATTAGCAAATCTGAATAAGGTGGTAAACCCAAACAAACATTCAAGAGTTATAGTATATGCATTAACAAGTTGGCTACATTTCTAAAAAAAAAAATACCATAAAAGCTTAAAGGATTAAATAGCTGGCATGCAGAGAGACACACTTTCAAACAGATGTACAGAGTTTATTTAAACTGGCAATTTTCCAGTCACTGTGTAAAGCAGTCTAATGACATGATGTGTTGCAGTTTTATCACACTTTGTGCTAACCTAACCAATACTTCTCATTTAATTTGTGGGAAATGGTCTGAACTCCAGTGCTTTTAGTCTTTGCTTGAATTTTCACATAAATTCACTAAGTAATGACTGGAATGCTGTCCAGATCTTTCTCTTGCATACACTGAAAAGAGAGGTGCTCAACCTACTAGATATTCCAAACTGGCTAAAAATTATTATTAAAATAATCAAATCTGACTTCCCACATAACTCAAAGAATATCAGACAGCAAATTCTGCACCAAGCACATAAATTCTGGAGGTAAGATAGCAAACTTGGGAGAAAATGAACCAACAAAACAAAAACAATACTGCCACCCCTTAGTGTACAATCACCTCGAGTACAATACAACAACAGGTAAATCTATTGAACAAAATCGGTTTTCAGTGTCTGCTAAAATAGAGGAATGTTTATTCTAAATTCAACTCACTTCAACTTTTTGCCTTTTTCAAAGACCCTTGTGAGCTGTGTAGCCCTCTCAAACACCTGGTTTTGAGAGACTCAGAGGACATAAAAGCCCACACTGGTCATGGATGGAGAAAGGCAGAATTAGCTTTTGCACAGCTCTATAGACTAAAAACATAAAACAGATGCAATCAACATCAGAAGGCCACAGTGATTTGAAGATCAGTGCAAAGGGATATTTTGGCCAGAGACATCTACAAGAGGAGAGACAGCAAGAAAGATGTTACTGCTGCATTGTGCCAGCAACGTTTGCAGACCAGACTAGGAAGCAGACTCCTGGAATGGCTGGGGACCTTCCCTTTACGCAAGCAATTCACTAAAAAGTGCATTTACTCCTTAACATCTGTTTTGTAGATGCATGTTTGTCTTGGCCTCATACAAAGAGAAATTTTGCACCAGACTGTACATAAGCTATGAACTAATGCCTAAGGTAATTCCAGTTCACAGTCTTGCTGTTAATTCCAGTGTGATCTGAATCAGGTGGAAGATTCACACCTACTACTACAGCCTTGGAAAGAGAGTAAGAGGTTGTTATCATACAGCTCATTAGGGGAGGCAAAGACATTTTTTGAGAACTGCCAAATAACTTAGGAGCTCAGCCATTCTTGCAGAAACATTTGAAGCATATTCTTCAGAGCATAACTGGTCTTTTATGTCACCAAATTTGAAATGAAGGTTTACTGGAAAAAAAAGAAAATACACCTTAAACTGCAACATCTGAAAACTTCTATTGCTGCTATCAGCCATTAAAGGGTTATTTTCTCAGTATAAGCAATCTAATAAAGAGCTTCAGCATACAGGAAAAAAAAGGTAACTTTCTAAAGAGTATGCTGCTGAAGGCTAAGGCAATACTGATTTACTTCCACAGCATCAGGTCCTAATGTTTAGGCTCCAAATGCAGGCTGAACACAAAATGGGAGTTACTGAACCTTGGATGCTCTTACACCTTTTCTTTGTAGCTGGTAGGTTGCCAGGATAATCCCCTATAAAATATCCAATACATAAATAGTAAAGTTATACATCAGTTTTTCTAAAAATTGATTCCACATCCATTCCTGTTGCTAACTTATGCTGCCCAAGCTCTCCCACAGTCTCTCCAAACAGTCCATCAAACTAAGTTTTCTGATGCAGTCTGCAACACTCAGGTTCTAATGCTTCACACTTCACTGCAAAAAGCTAGAAAGCATTGACTAAGCATAAAGGAGCCCTTTAGGATGGGACCAAGTGTGCCCTATTACTTAGTTGTTCCTGCGGGCTGATAAAACAATTAATTTTGATGTAGGCTCCCCAGAAGGCCATCAAGTGATTGCATGTAGCCCAGTTACCAGACCCTGGAGAAAACAGTAACCTGACATATGTTAAGAGCTCATTTATTATTTGAAGGATTGTATTTCTGCCAATAATAGATACTGAGGCATCAACTTGGAAGTTTGTCTTTTGGGTTGCTCTCTGAGGGTCATTAATATTTCTGGCAGCCTTCTGCAGCCTTACAAGTGAGGCCTGTTATTAAACAAGCAAACTGCAGGGAATTATAACATGGGACCAGCCCAGGCAAAGACTAAGTATTTATCTGTTCTACCTAAACATGACCTCAACTAGAACAAAATATGAATTCACATTGTTTAGCTAAGCCTGTTTAAATCAATGTACCTTCTGTATTAAAAAAAGGAAAAGAGTATGTTAGTGCAATAATACATTTGATAAAGTGACACCACAAAAATCAGTGCACGGAAATACTAAGATGACCATGAGAATTTGGGATTGTTCAGCCTGGACAAGAGAAAGCTTTGGGGTAACCTAATTGCAACCTTCCAGTACCTGATCGGAGCCCACAAGGAAGATGGAGAGGGACTTTTTACAAGAGCATGTAGTGACAGGACAAGGGGGAATGGATTCAAACTGGAAGAGGGTAGGTTTAAATTAGACATTAGGAAGAAACTTTAGACTGTATGGGTGGTGAGGCACTGTACAAGGTTATCCACAGAACTTATGAATGCCCCATCCCTGGGAGTGTTCAAGGCCAAGCTGGACAGGGCTTTGAGCAACGTGGTCTAGTGAAAGATGTCCCTGCCCATGGCAGGGGGGTTGGAACAAGCTGATCTATAAGGTGTCTTTTGACCCCAGCGATTCTGATTCCACAAAGTATTTAGCATAGTGGATTGACAAGACCTGTTTCTAGGATCTTGGAATAGAGTAGTCCAGACTAAATTAAGCAGATGCTGAGCCTTGGTGGCACAAAACTCTGAAAAGTCTTTTGCCACACCTGATGTGAACAGCAGGGACAAGAGTACTACATCTTTTCTTGGTGTCCACCTGCTCTTTGGCAGAGGCTTAGGCTAATGTTTGCCTAGAAGAGAAGAGATAACTAATGTCTTTGGGACAGCTTGCCTCTTGAAGGCATGTCTTACACATGCCTTCAATGGCATGTGTCTACACATGAACATGGTCTGGTTCAGGGGCCAAAAGAAAGATAAACTATGTTCATGCAGGACACAGGGACATTTTGGTCTGCAAATGAGAGAGAGGAAAGGAGAAAACATATATTCTATAAGAAAACTAAAAACCAACAAAACCAAACAGACAGAGGAAAGTGCCTGCACCAGGGGTGCTGCAAATGAGGTGTGTACAACACTTTTAATTTTGAAGCTGGCAAGCCTGCAGACATGCAAGCATAATGCAACATAACATAATGCAGAATTCCACGATGCATAAGAGAGAACCCTCACAGACACCCAATGTATGTTCTGGCTACAGCATGTTATATTAAGCTCTCTGAGTACAATACTGAAAAATTCAGCATAAGCAACCCCAGCCTGTTCTGAAGCCATGTTTTATAAAGAGCACACTACACTGTGATTAAGAAAAGAAAAAGTAAGAAAAAAACCCACCACTTCCATACTATACACCTTTCTTCTCATTAATCTGACTGTTCTGTTCATAGAGTTTAGAATAACTTCTGTCTGATCAATGTTAAATTATTTATGGTCGTGAAAAGCAAGGTACCTAACTTCAAAATACAGAAGTATACGTTAATAAAAGACCAAGTGCTCAGCACCAGTAAATCAATTTTGCTCCTTTGAAGTATATGGAGTTCCACTAAACCATGCCAGTGGAAGACCTGGTCAAGGCTTTAATTAAAGAATACATAGTTCTGTTCCTATTATGTTTGTAGGAGGCACCACAGTGTTGCAGTGTCTGGAATAGCCTGACCCCTCTGGCACTTCAGAGTTACATATTAACACCAAAGTGGTCTTGGGTGAAAGTTTGTGCTTACATTAAGAGACCAGCGTTACTAGCCCCCTAACCCTTTATTTTCTTTTCATTTCACCAGCCACATTCTTTGATGATGTAAATCAGCACTTTCCTATTTACGTCAGCAACTGTAAGCACATTCACATTAATCAGTGGTCTGACCCCATTATGATTTTATCTTTAAATTTTGTACATTTTCAGTTTGCTTGAAAAGACCCATTCAACGGCAGCTTCCATTTCCTACTGGCAAATGTTGACAACTCATAATTTGTGATGAGATACTTATCTGAAGTATTACATGACAACACACAGCAGTAACACAAAGTGTCCAGGGGAGGAAGGAGAAACTCAGAGAAAACTTTATGTAAGCTGGAAGCAATCAATCCAGTGAGAATTTGCAAGGCAACAAGAGCTACACACAGTTGGAAATATACCATGGCATCACAGACACTCAAAACCACCCTAATTTTTATTTTTCTATTCTTTAACAAAAAAATTATTTCACACGGAGCCTCTTACAGCAATATGGATTTTCCTTGCTTCAGAGAAGAGTTACCATCTGTAAAATGATTTTGCAAAGCACCTTGCAAAGTCTGGGCAAAACAAAACAGCTATAGGTTCTGGGAATGGGAATCACTCTGTGGTGTTTGAGGACTCTGTAAACACTTGAATCTGAGAACACATTTTACAGAGTCCCTTGCAGTCCAGCTTTCATCTTCAGTCATAATACACTGGGGTTGAACTTGTGATTAGCTCTGAGTGTCTCCTAACAGCCCTTTTAAATACAAAGACACAGCACATCAGCATCCAACTGAAGCAAGGTAAAAAAATCCATGCCCTCACAGCTGCTTTTTAACAACATCCTATATAATTTTCCCTTATATGTTAAGCACAGCTAAATTCTAAATATTTACAAAATTTAACAAACACAAACATAACACTTAAGAAACACATACAACACATTGCCCAATCTACTTTAGCTACTTACATCTTCCTTTGTTGACTGTTGGAAAAAAAATCAAAACCAAAGCTAAATGATCAGCAGCCAAACCATTACCTCAGGTATACTGTCATATGTATACATACAAAAAATTGTTTTTGTAAGAAAACCATTTTGAATTAGTCTCTGCATATCCACACATGTATACTTGAATATAATGTGCATGTATGCATAAATATATACAACACCTTAATACAATTTTCATTTAAAAATTCCTGTTACATTTATGTTCAGCTGACTGCACAAAAACAAATTAGAACAGTAAGTTCTCTAAATCTATTACAGCACAGGAAACACCTATTTCATAGAAATATGACTTTTTTTTTCAATGCCCATTTTTACACACATTGACAAAAGATGCAGAGTCAAACTCATTAAATAACTAAAACATGCCACTCTTTTTTAGAAGACTATGGATGGGCTGGCTTATGCAATCTTTCTAACTCCAAGAAGTGTTACATTGGGAAGAGAATGTCACACATACGGCATTAAAGGGAAATCATCATTGAGAATGGCTGTTCATGTAAAGACTCTGAGCAATGCACACATTGGTTTGAAGTACACAGATAAAAAATAATGGTTTTCACTTCATTCTTCAGACATGTGCAAGTAAAAGGTAAGAAACATAATCCCTAACATGGAGATGTATCAAAATTAAGTTTATTTCTTCTGGTTGGCGTGAACCTATTTGCTGATCCCCATGCATAGAATTTTTGCTTCTATGAATGCTGCACTGTACTTCTCCACACTTACTATAAAAATATAGACTGGAAAGTGGGACAGTCTCAGAAAACTACCCAATGTCCTGTTGGCTACTTGGAACTTGCAAAGAGGCATGTGACACTTCACAGAGTCAATCCTTGTATATAAGAAAAGTATAAAGTTCATGAATTAGTATTTTAACTGGCCTCTGAACATGCCAGGCTGCATATTCAGTTTCCAAAAAGGTGACTTTTATGCACTTGAAAATAGATTAAAATAGAAATGTGCCATTCTTAGCTTTTCTTTTCCTTTCATTGTACATGTACATTAAACAATCAGACATATGCTAAATACAGAGGTCTGGCAGCACTTTCACAGTGCTGCCATGAAGACACTTGCCAGTTATCCATACCTAAGAAATAGTATCACTATCTGATTTATTTCCTTTCCTCACCAGAAGTGTCCCCTCAACAAAGGGAGCAACAAAACAGCTGCATGATTTACAGGATAACATGTACTTTCAAAGCCACACTGGACAGCAACAAAACAACAGTCAAAAAACATAATGTGTCTGAGCCAGACGCTCTGTGCTGGTTTGATTTATATGGGTTTAAGAGCTGGCCTTTCTTTGCTACTAATGTAGTCCTGGGTGCTCTGAACATCTCACTCATTACATCACTTTATAACTAACCTTTTGAAGCTTTCAATATTTCAACACAATGTCACATTCCAAATTTATCAGCTCATGCAATGAGCCATGGCTTTGCCAGTTTGTTACAATGGCCTGTTTGTTAATCAATGTGCCCTGGAAAATTGAGAACAAATATTTACATTTCCCTGGGGTAGAACTGGGGTCAAAAGAACCAAAACCCCATTGATACACATCACCACCCTGTGATGTGAAAGAAAGGAAGGTTCAAGGTTCAGTGATCAAAACCAAACTAGAACAATAAGTTTTCTAAAGCTATTACAGCACAGGAAATATGTTATCTATTCCGTAGAAACATGACTTTTTTTAAATGGACATTTTTTACACACCAACTAAAGTTGCAGAGTCAAATTCACTAAGGTGTATGGCTAGTACAAAACCATTTCAGTTATCCTACACAGTAACTAACCTGGATAATCCACAGTTCCCTGGCTACTTTGCACTGCTGGATGGTACTTTGGATAGTACAAAACAGTATTGTGCCAGAGACTACAAGGCTTTCTACTGGTGCAGGTATAAAGCAACACTCAAACTGCTATTAACTGAGCGTATTTCCAGGCTTACATAAATAGGCCACAACACCACAGCTGTACACAAACTTCTCAGCCCACATAAAACATAGATGAGCTGGAAATGAGCTGTTCCACAGCAGACAGTCATGTAGTGACTAAGGGAACCTTCTAGACTGCAAATCTCCTACAAAATTCCCAGAACATTTAAAGCCAACCTGTTCACCTCCAAGGTAAACTGCCCTACTTTTCAGCCATGGTAAGTGAAATGGAATTCATATTCTCTGTATATCTGGCAGCTATTTAAGCCATGGAAAGAAAAATTTTTCAGTCTGGATCTGCCATGACTTTGGGACATTGGACTAGTGGCCAAATCTTCAGCTGGGGTAAGTCAGACAACTGCATGGCCTTATCCGCCCCAACACTTAGCCTGTGCAATGCTCCAATATGGATCACATCTGTGCTCCCTCTGGATCTCAAGAATATGTCCCATTTCTTCTCTGAGTTGCATGATGCTGTACCCACACTGCTTACAACACACACAGTGATGGCATCACTAACACAGGGTTTATTCACGCAAAATAGATCCTGATACTCATTTCTAACACTGGCATGATAGTTCCAATTCTGAATGGTCTTGCCTCTCACATTTTTTGTATTTTTCCCAAATTCCTTAGACTTAATTAAACCAAAAGGACTTTGTGGCCTTTGTAGCTGATCAACAGTCAACAGCTGAAGAACAAAAAGCAACCCCCCAAAACATCTTTTTTTTTCTTCATCATTTTTAATCAAAGGTGAAAGTTGTTAATGTTTCCAGTAAGTCAATTTAATATGCAGCAACAAATTATTAATGAGACTAACACATGCCTCATTAAAAGCTTCAGTACTGGCACTTCTTCCCTCCCTCCCAGCCTCCTCACAGGCCAGAAGGACCAGTTACCCTACTGAACAAGGCAGGAGTTAATCAAGGCAGAGAACAACTTTCAAGTTTTGGATCGAACTCAACAGAGACCATGGAATCATCCAGTGGCAAGAACCAAACTCTTTCTGCTGCTCAAAAATTTACTAAATCCATCTGTAAGCAATCTGCTAATCAAAATACTCAAAATTGCACAGTTCAGGTATACAGAACTATATAAAGAGAGATTTCATGCATTCATAGGTCAAATTAGGAAAAAAAGGGCACAGCTTATCTTCTAACTGGATGTCTGGTCGGTTCTTCTCTGATTCCTCCTGGTATTGGATTGTGAACACTCAGGAAGAATATTTGTTTTGTATGTCTTGTTGTGCTAATTATGTTACCAGGATACTGAATACCAAACAATGGCATATAACATTAACCTATTAAAGATGTTGCTCAGGAGATTAAAGGCATATATCACATTTTATTAATCTTTAATTTTAATAATTTTTAAAATAATTTTAAATCTTTGCATTTTTGTAGTCTTATTCCCTAAAATACACTTACAGTAGAATTACTAATTAATTTAGCATGAGAAAATGAGAAAATTCTTGCCCAGTCTGTGACACCAGCAGTAGAAGTAATCAAACAGGTCAGATATGGAGTATCAAGAGGGTTTAGTTTTACACTCTGGCAAAAGAATATGGAGTGGACCTTTATAAACAATTTGTTACCAGCCATATGGTATTTTGTGTTTAGCAATTTTGGGTAGCACAAATAATGTCTGTGGTTTTTTAATTCTTAGGAAAGAAGCAAGAAAGAATATCTGATGTAGATACATTGTTTTGACATCAAAAGGCTATAATTTGCACAGCCTGGGATAATTTCTAGTATCCATTCCGTCCCTTTTACAAAACTATCTTCTGTACAGAGAAAATATCAGAAAAAATATAATTGACAGTTAGATGTTAAAATGAATCAAGAGCCCAATAACTGAAAAATGACAAGATTTTTTTATGATTAAACATGTATGTTGTCAGACATGATAAACAGTAGCTTTGAAATAAAAAAAAAATTATAACTACTGTGATTTTTCATGAGAAGGTACTCGAAAAAGAATTACTCACGTTAAGTTAGATACCAGGTATATCCAGCATGAATATACCAAAATAATTTGTGAAACCAAGACAACATCATAAATTTCCAAAATGTAATTTTTACAGATAAGTCAAATTTACTACTGCTGAGAGATGAGTGGTGACTTTGTCTAGCAACAAAGGATGAAGAAAAACAATTGCCATAAATGATACCAGAATAATTTAATTTTGAAATATGGAGGAATAGAGGAAAACACAAGATTTTCAGGTCTTCAAAATACTTTTATAGCATCATCTTAGATGCTTTTGGGGAAATTTTTAGTGCTAATTTCATATTTACCAAGTCTCAAACATTGCATTTTCTACCTCACACTCCCCTGTCATGATGCTCACCTCTTCTGTCAGCACTGGACAGCAGGGAACCTTTCCTGTCCCAGGATCTCACCAAGAACACAGTGGCCAACTGACCTGCACTGAGATCTGCCCATTAACTATGTCTGGTCCAGAAGACCCCACAGCAGCTGCTAAGTGATGGGCTGTACCTGGAGACCCCCAGTAGAAGACATTCTACCAGTCACATTTTCACTCTTCAGTCACACTTCATCACAGGAACAGACACGTTCTGTGAAGCTCCCTAGCAAGCAAAAGCGCTTCACTCCATGTCCTAGCCCATGTCTGTGTCATCCAGAATGTGACCAATGTGAGAACTGACAGGCATTGGATCAGAAAAAGGTTTTAAATTTTAAAAATCTTCAGACATTCATTCAAATCCTTGTGATTAGCAAGTGTTTTCACTAGGGAGAGACGTTCTGGATGTGTATGCTGATACAAATACGCAAGTCATATATGTAGGAAAGATCTGAGGAATCTTTACTAATCTTCTGAAGAATCATTGGCAAAAATATTGATTATTCCATTCAACAAATACTCCTACAAATGTGACCACACCTAAACCACATGATAAAACAAGAAGTTGCAATCGAAAAGGAGTTATGGAACAATAAAATATGTTTACATAAAACAGTGAAAAAGTGATTTATCACTAGAAAAAATGTGACATAGTTGTGTCAGAGCTGGCCACACAATCACTTTGTCCTAGAATTCCAGGAGAAAAAGTGAAGTGCAGACAAAAAACTCAATATTCTTATTACCTAAGAAGATCAACCAAGGGCAACTGCATCAACAACAGAGCAGCTTACTGCAGGCCTACTACGGCCTCCTGATAAGAGATGCTGTTTCATACATCCCTTTTCTCCCTGTTGCGAGAGACTGGTTCTTCAATATCAAAATACTTCTGCTTTTCTCAGGTACCTGTAATTTTTTGCTGTTACAATATCACACGGCAAAGTTCATTTACTACAGTGAATTCAAAGAGTTGTTGGTCATACGAAGTCAAAGAAGAAAGGAGGTTCCAGCTGAACATATTTCTATGAAGCAAAGAGAGTTTAAAATAAATAGTTGCCTACAGGATTTGCAAATACAAAAGCTCAGCTGACTCTTCAGCAGCTTGCCCAGTCCCAATGGCAAGTAAAATTCATCTTTTTGAGTGCAGAGGGAGAGACCACCTAGATCAGACAGTGCCTAGAGAAAAATAAATGTCCACACTGTCCACATTATAACTGGAAAATAACATTCAATATCTTCTAAAAACAATTAAGCTTATAATAAACAACTGGTAACTCAGTTGGTCCATATTTTCTCAAGAGATTAATTGTTAGATCCCTCAAGCACATCATTTAACGTGTATTTGGACTTGCCCATCACCTTTAGTACAAAAGGGATTTCTCTTGCAAAACAAGAAACTCAGTTGCCAAAAGAAGTGATGGATGGAAACGTACCTGAGAAAGAGTTTGTAACAAAGCTTTTGCTTGGGTCAGGGTGAAATCTTTTTACTATTTTGCCTACCAGTAACACAACTGTTAAAATTTTGAGATGTGTTATTACAGCATAATGGCTCTGACAGAGGGTTTACACCATATCGTGAACATCAATTTTTTCTTGCTTAATTCTAGTTTGACACACGTTTTCTAGTTACATGCAAATTTAAAGTAATTGAGATGCTGCCTTCGAAAAACAACATTAAAGTGCTCCCAAAAGCAGATGTCAAGCATTTGGCAGTTTAACTAACACAAAAATAAACATACAGCTGCATACAAATACACCATGTACAGCTGCTGCATAAAGTTTTCTTTGTTTTGACTCCCTGCACACTAACCAGAATCAGAAATAGATATTTGTAATTGTTTTAGTGGAGAAAATGCCAAATTACATGTGCTTGATACAACCAGAATTGACATCCTTGTACTTAAGCGTGATAGGAATACCGCTGCCTGTCTTGGTCCTAAAACAAATCTAGGTTTTTGATTTCTAAGTGAACACCTGAAAAAAAAAATAAAACCAGAACTTGCTGCCTCATACCATTTCAACAAAAACTAATTTAGGCATTAAAACTTCTGTTACTAGTCTCCTGGAAGTTCATTCCTAGGATTAAATTATTAGGGCATGAAGACAATTGTGATATCCATAAGCCTCAATAAAAATCTGTAGACTATTAATATGTTTCATCTCATTTTTATGACTCCTCTTCCCAGATAAATCAATCATGTTAAATTCAGCACAGGGAGTTAAGCTCTCCACAGAGAAACAGTGGAGATTGCAAACATAAGTCAAATATGAAGAAGAAAGCTGAGATAATGGAGGGTTTATACTGGGTTACTTCAAAGTCCTGAGAGATGGCTGAAAGTGTTAAGATAATATACAGTGCACACTGAATCCAGACAAAATAATAGAAGCCTCTTTTATCAAACATGCAACTGTAAGTAAAAAAACCTCACAACTTCTACAACTACTTCTCCAACTGCAAAGACTTTGTGTTATACCAATAATCTTCTGAGGACTTGCAGGAAAATAATCAGCCTGAAAACTAGCCTTAAAAAAGCAAGGCTGTAGTGGTACTGATAACTATCCAACTAAGAGTAAATTTACAGGGTGGTTGTAGCAGCATATCAAATCTTCAGCTTGAATTTGATCTTCCTGTTCAGTGAGCCCATTCAAAAAATACAGGTGACAAAGTGATGCTCAATTACAAAATTGTTGCATTTCATAGCCTCTGAATAAGAAGTTTCTGAGTATCACAGTAAATGTCACTGGGGCAATTTTGAGGATCTTCTAGTACAAGGTGTCCTACTGTCTGAAGACACCTGCTATACAAACCATTGAATCGCTGAAAATGTGGCCTGAGAGCACAAGGCAGAAGAAATTGAAAAACAAGTGAGCTGATGTTTCTTGTGAGGCAGAAGCTGTAATTCAAATGTCTGTTGGGAATCACTGCTACCTCCATACACAATAAAACAGTAAAAATAATGCAGAGTCACACATCTCACAAAAATCCACGTATGAAACTTTTTGAAGCTCGCAGTTATCTCCTCTGACTACAGTGTAGCACTGCTGAAGAGAAACAAGTGAGCTTGGCAAATTACGGACTAGATCTAGTTAGACGTTTACAACTAACACTGGCATTTTTCAAACAAAAATGTCCCTTCTTGAGAGGAAATAGCAAGTTTTGAAGAACATTTGCTGGTCCAAAACTCCCAAAACTCTCATTCCTACCATTTTTTTCTGCAAGTACAAATCTCCCTTAGGTTCATGACCAGATTCAGTGAAGACAACAGGAGATCTTTCTTCTTACTGAGTTTTTAACTGGATGTGGCAATTCAGAAAGCTGAGCAGAAGACAGTCAGTATATCATGCTCAGAACAACCAGAGTAATAATCACTGAAGAAATATGTGCAGAATGGTAATTGTATTATTATTAAATTAAATAAAATAAATGTATATTAAAAAAATCAGGCACAAATGCAGGCATGTCACTAACAAACTGCAGGCTTACTTCTTCAATATTTCAGCCATCCTACCTCATTATTGACTTCAGCAGGTTTTTTCTTTGTTTCTCCAATGTCCAAATAGCTGTGGAAAGAAAACAGGTTTGATTATTTACAGAAGCATCTAACTTACACAATACAAATATTCTACACTTTTTTTCATACATGAAGGTTTTAAAACTTGTCATGCTTCAAAATAACAGAAAAAGTAAATTATTAGTAAGAGACTGTTAATATAAATCTTCAGGCTAGCCCTCTGGGCTAATACAAAAGACAGGGGAGAACCAACCACCTACCTTCAAGTCGCTGGTGATTAGAACAGACCATCAATAACCCCCTCGTTAGAAAGAAGCTCATATACAACTGTGAGGTGGATCAATAAATCTCAGCATAGTACCACCTTACCAGGGTTTTCAAAGTAATCGTCTTGCCTCTTACTTCCTCACAGTAAGTCTCAGAGATTTAAAGTTTTTCTGCACACCCAAGTTTAACTGAGGGCATCAGCTAAAGTTTAAAAGGATCTACACCACTTGGGGCTTCAGTAGAATGTGGACACATCTGAACACTTGTTTCTTGCGGCTGGATGAACCACTAGCAGCTTCATAATTATTTTGCGGATAAAATACAAGCCTCAACAAGCAAACAAAATACATCCATTTGAACAATATTATGTTATCCTTGTGATGTTGTTTGTTCTCACTTCCAGTGGGAAGGTGCTTTACCAAGCTTTTAAGACTAGAAGACCTTATTTGAGAAGTCAGGTATACCTAAAGCCAAGCATCAGTGCAGGCTCACCAAAAAACCTCAGAGCTCACAACACATCTGCAGCTCTTCAGTAATGTCACGCTCTGTAGTTAATGACTGGGATCAGATTTGTTTGCCAGAAGAAACTTTCCTACTTGGCCGAAGTTGAGAATTCATGGGACCTGAATGAAGGTGCAAAAGCAGTAAAGAGAAAAGAAAAAAAAGAGAAAGAAAAGCATCATCATTTCTTCGAAGGAATGCCAATCATTTATCAAAGTATCACAGAATGGTCACAGGGATTTCAAGGCTTCACTGTGAGAGGACAGTAAGACACAGCAAAGCTGCCAGGCCATGCTTGAAAGTGCACACCAACTCTTTGAGAAAGATAAGTGTAGTAACATAGGATAATATTTTAAAAGCTTCATGTTTAAAAACAAACAATAAGAACTGTTCCAAGCTCTCAGTGTAAAGAGGAACAAGTTTTCTTTAGACCAAAACCAAGAAGTCTTACAGCCTGCAAGACTGAAAAGAATTAAGTGCCTCAGACAAAATGGTTCCAACAGCCTGTAACAACAGCTGCTGACTGTGGTTCTTGTTTTCCAGACATCTGCGAATTACTTCACCAAGAACTAAGAAAAGTGACAAAGAAAAGCAGTTACATAGTCAAAGGCTTAAATTCACTATGCAGAGGTCTGGGCATTCAGTCATCAAATCTCAGCGACCTGCAAATCAGAAAAGTTCTAAATAGAAACAAAAGAGCTTTTTTGGATGATGGCACTCAAGAAAATGTCAGACCAAAAACTTTACCAATCTCACTTGCTAAGAAAGCAGAAATGCTTCCAAACAATGGCTAGCCAAGACACCAATGAAACTACAGCATTGTTTAGAAAGACACTGCTGGAGAGAGGACAATCTACCACTGATGAATGAGCACAGATACAAGTAAATGGGCAAAGGAAGGCGGATGGTAGAGTAGCATGCTAAAAAAAGGCTAAAAATCGAAACCAGCTCCAGCACAGTTTTCTTTCAGGAAGCTGAGAGCTGGGGAAGAACTCCAAAGGGGTGCAGCCTATATGTGCATTCTCACTCACCACTGCAACAACTACAATATACCAACAAACCTCACCGTGTATACACCAAAAAAAAAAGTGTGTTAACTTAGCACACCTCCAAATGACAAAACAAGCTGGAAAACTTGTTATATGTTCCAAAAATTACCAATATTGACTAAAAATTCCTCCCTTAAATAAAATTTCTATGTATTTTTTTCTAACAGCAGAATTTCTAAATTCTGATTGTTTTATTTTATTTAAAAAATTAAAGATACCAGCAGTATATACAGAATATATGTTCTCAGAGCTATCAATCTTAAAATGTTAAGATTCAGGGTTTGTCTCGTGCTAAAGGCGAGTGCAGTTTAGTCTACAATTCACTGTGAACAGGAAAGAAAAAGATTCACCCCTCAGTGTAAGGCATCTGAAAAGAAAGAAATGCACTGCTTGAAGCAGAACAATGACACTTGCAACTTCTGCTACTCCTTGGATACTTTCTCCATTACACTCCCACAGCTCCCACACATCAGTGCCACAAGCCTCCATTTCAATGTTCATTCTTGCATAGTCTATCACAGCAATTAATATGTCCAATAAGAATCACTGGGGGAAAAAATAAATTTTAAAATAATAATAATAATTTAAAAAAATCAAACTTCTTGCTGCCATCAGACCAGACTCAGACCCTTTAAGGCAGATGCTTTGGTCTCTCACAGCTGTAACTGTTTACCTGTGACACATTACACAAACATACACACTTTTCTTTAATTCCTTTGCTTCCTTACAGAAAACAGTTCCTTTCAATTAACCCTTCCTCTCCTCTGACTTTTCTGGCTAAGATGTCTCCCTAATTACCATTCTGTCTACAACCTAATTAAGAATAACTTCAACATTAAGCCCTTCAGCTTGTCTTTAATGCTCATATAAGCACTGCCAACATTTCTAGCACTACGTAAACAAATACTAATAAGCGAAAAACTCCAATTCCGAATGAAGAAATGGAAGGGATCCCAAGTCATCCCATTTATCCTCTCTACAGCACAGGACTATGACATATATAAAACAGCCTGGTTTTACCCCATCCTTTAGGTTAGCTTTTCTTAAAGTATTCTCTTTGTTGGCCTTAAATAAGTTGGTACCCTGTTTCACGCTGCGACCATAAAAGTCTGAAAAACTCTTACCATAAAACTCTGACCATAAAGCGTGAACTGACAAAAAGCAATGCCCCACCCAATATAAATCCAGTGTGTCCAACTCTCTAAACAGTGCATGCTAATGTCACTTACTTTTAGCCTGCCAAACACAAAACACATTTAGGGAGGCGTAACACGATGTGCTGATAACTAACAACTTTAAGCCATCCACAGAATCACGGGATTTAATATCAAAAAGATGTGGTAGATCTTTCTTAGGGTTGAGCGCTGCATTTGACATGGAAAAGAGTAAGTACTGTTGGAAAAGGGCTTATATTTAGCCTGTCATACATCTTTCTCTCTGGCTTTCCTACTGAAGTGGAAGAAGTTTCAATAAATCTTTAGAAGCAGTTAGTGACAAAAATGGTAAGGGTGATGATAGAGATCCTGTTCATTACACAGAGAGTTTTGTCCTGAAACATAATGAGCCACTAATGAGCTCTCCTGAAAAATACAGTGTCCTCAACTCTACAGAACCAAGATGAAGACACTGTAAAGGTGGTAGTTGACGATAAAAATTCCCAACCACCTCCAAAAAGGGTTTGTTAATTTTGAGATTTACTTCTATAAATTCAACTGTAGGAAAAATGCCCACAAAGACTGAGCAAAACATATAATAGTCAATTGAGACTAAGAAGTTCACTGACAGAATTAAGAATATGAATGCTGATCACATGCAGAGCCACTCTGGAAACACGCCTAAAAGCCCAGACCTCCTTCACATTATTCTCCCAGTGATTCACTAGAAAATAGACTAACCGGCAGCTTAATTCTTGGTGTCCAGGTAGGAAAACGAATGCAAATGGTTACTTTTTAAATAACAGGAGGGACATAAAAAGGCTATATACATACCCAAAATGAACAGAATTGATGGAGAGGCAGATAGCTGGGTAGAATACTTCAGACTTTTGAAAAATAAACAAGAAAGGAAGCATCGGGAATTGAATTTCCAGGCTCATCAACTTCACGGCAAGACTGTCAACACTCCACTTTCCTACTGCTTTCACCCTGTTACCCCTGAGCACAAATACTGATACTGGCCCTTCAGCTAAGCATAGACATCACAACAACATGCTATTCCCGCATGTCCTTTGGGTTAAAGGGCTATTTCTCTCTCCTTTTCTACTGTCATGTCAAGGAGATGTTACTGTGTGACTTATGGTATGAGTACCCTTTCTGGGGCTCACCTCTAGAGTGCTTTTCCTTTTGCCCTGGGTCACAGCTTCTAAGTTCTCTTTCCGCAATAACTAATAAAAGGGACAGGGTGAGGAGTCGTCTGAAGCACTGCCACAGTGCCAAACCCCAAGTGCTGATATTAATTTCCGTATAAATCTTACATTTCAGCCACTCACTTGAGTTTCTTGAAGGCCTCC
This sequence comes from Falcunculus frontatus, assembly GCA_013398115.1. NCBI lineage: Eukaryota > Metazoa > Chordata > Aves > Passeriformes > Falcunculus > Falcunculus frontatus. The sequence goes on from VZRV01005195.1 coordinate 216,691, forward strand.
CTGCCACCAGCCACGTACTGCTCTCCACTCTGGAGCTCCTCCAGCTGTCGGACACGATGTCCACCCCGGGGGGTATAGATGTTCCGCACAGCTCCAAAGGGTGCCTGCACCCCGCCCGTCACCTCTTTCAGGAACACATCAAAGTTGGATACTTTCTTCTCATGGATGACAATGCGGCGACCCGGGAAGAAAGGGTCCCCGTTGCGATACACCAGCACACTCTTCACGGTCGGCTGCGAGAGCCACGACCCCTTTGTGCGAGGACTAGTCATGCTGCTGGCTTCGTGTCTCCGGTACAGCCCGAGCCGCCCAGCCGCGCTACCTGCACCTGTTTGCTTGGGAGAGGCTCCTGCCCGGGAACCCCTCCGACCCTGACACCTCCCTGCCCGAGGTGCAGCGCCCACGCCCACGCCGGGCACATGGGCACACCTCCCGGGATGCAGGGAGCGATCAGGGCTCGCCGGGGCCTGGGCACAGCCCTGCGTAGCCTGTACACAGCGGCTCCTCCCAGGCAACCAGCGCGCTCCTCCGGGCGCCGGGGGAGCTTGGCGCGGGGAACGCCAACCCCGGCGGAAAAACGCGACCTGACACTCGAACCGGCACAGCAGGGACACGGACTGCCGGGGACCCGCGGCCTCTCGGGGCCTTTATCCTCCGGCTCTGCCATCACGGAAAGCCCTACCGCCCTGCTTTCCTCGGGAAACTTTACCCGCCGTGTGCCCGGCCTCCCGCTGGGCAGCCAGGCGAGAGCCTGCCAGGAGGCTGCCCGGCTCAGAGCCACCGCGGGAAGGAGGGCGAGGGGCGGCGTGCCCGGAGGCGGGCAGAGGGGGCCGCGGGGGCAGAGGGAGCGGGATCCGAGCGAAGGCGAGAGGGAAATCCCCGCTCTGCCTCCTCCTGCCCGACCGCCGCCTGTTCCCAGAAGGGAAGGGCCGGCGGCTGAGCTGCCTCAGGCGGGGAAGCGGCGGCAGCGGGGAAATGCCGAGGCGGCGCAGCGTTCCCACCGCACTCTGGCACACCCTGGGGACAAGAAGCCATAAAACCTGAGAGAAAGTACAACAGAAGTGCCTTCAATTCAAATATGATTCCTTTAAAAACCTCTTTTCCCCTCTGATAGTCTCAAGTCTAAAACTGCACTAGACCCTCCTACCTGGATTTGTTCAGTGTACAGTAAAGATTGTCTTTTCAAATGGGTTTAACAAACGGGATGGAAGGAAATTCCTTTCCTCTAATCTTACCTCCTTTGATGGGAAAACTACCCCCCTGCTGTGAGTTACAACAGAGCAGTTAACCATTACAAAAAGAGCAATTTCAGGGTGAGGGCAGTCAAACATGCTGCTGTTATTGGTTAACAGCTAAAGATCCCCCCTTGCTGCGGCTCTCCTTCCGACTAATAAAGGGGAGAACCAAACATTTGTCATCCTCGAATTAATACTGTTTAACACTGAACTACTGTAACCTGGAGGGTAATTTTTGTTATTAAGGATATGCTTTTGAGTAAAACCCAAAAATGCTGATGACCCTCACAACCGCGCTGCATTCAAGTAGTGGTATGTCAACTATCCACTATTTTATGCCAGATTCTACCACATTTGGTGATCTTAGGCCTAATTTGTAATCACACAGCATCTTTGACATAGGAGTAAGACTGAATATTTTCTTGGTGCACCCATTTTGATACTTGTGTTACTCCAAAATACTATTGGTCTTTACCTATGGCCATGATAGTTATGGTCATTTTATGGATTGCAATAAAATATCCCTTAAATTGTAGCAGAGCACTGGTAGCCTTAAAACAGCCTAAAATTGGTGGACAAAATCTTTGTTTTCCGTCTCACCTAAGTACAACCACTGACCAAAAGCTAAGAAAAGGTTAGATACTTCAGTCCGTAATAGCAGTGCCTAGAATCATGACAATCTGCTCCTTCTAGCTTTTCCAAGGTCTGACCTTTTATTCACACTATTGTTTCACTTTGTAAGCAGTCACCTATCACATTCTCAACAGCAAGGAGACAAGCTGCTGAACCCACTGACATGATTAAGAGAAATGCAGAGATACATAATGTCTTTACGATGGAGCAACATCAGACGTCTCATCTTACACGAGGTTGGTGCATGACAGGACGTCTGTCAGGTCATGTGTCAGGATCCCCTGAAGTCACATAACGAGCATAACATAACGTAATGTTGGGGGGATGTGATGAGAGCACAGCCATGGCACAGTGTAGCATCAAACAGGGTCACTTTTTCTGCACCAGAATTCCATGAGGTCTCTGCCATTTCAGAACCAGAAATGATTTTGCAGCTTGTTGCAGGGCCTTGCCAGCTATGCTCAGTGACAGCAAAACACAAAGTTATGAAGACAGAAATGTCCAAGTGCTGAAGAAAAGACCAACAAAATGGACAGAATGGAAAAGGATAAAGTTTCTAAACACAGAATGAAAAATTCAGTTTATTCTATTGCACACAATGCTGAGAATCACACTTAGAAACTGCACCTCTGTGCAGCTTATCACAAAATCAGACTAAGCAATAGCAGCCACTTTATTCCCAGCTATAAATCGGGAGTAGCCAGACTGTCTGCACGGGCAGTTTAAAGCACATAAATACCAAGTGGTTCAGCACACATGCACACACTAGAAGAAGTAAAATACCGATGCAGTTGTAAATTTTAAAGCCCATATTATAGGAAATTCACCTACTTGTTCAACTGCCAGATCAAAAACTCCTTAGAATACCATGATCAATTATTTTTGCTTTAAAAAATACCTTAGACAATCACAGTTTAAGATACAGCTTTTGATCACACAGGTCCTGTCCAACAGTATTCTTGAGACAGCCAAGATGCTGAAGGATCTTGTAGGGAAAAGGCTTTAGCAAACCCTTAGAGGGACAAAAGGGAATGGTTCTCCATGGAAAAAAAATTCCAGTGGGTTTCCTTAAGTAAGGAGAAAGTTGAAAGATACCTTCCATTTGGTCTTGGTATAGAGTAATGAAAGTGAAGTCATCCTTCTTAAGCAAAGATTTTTTAGTGTGTTACTGTAGCTATCCTTGATCAAGGGACCTGAGATTATCAGTTGGGTATTCCTGATTCATTATTATTGTAAATGTGAGTGAGTTTTTTGGTAAGTTTTCTGTGGGGCCTTTTTAATTTCTTCTTGTGTAGCTTCACTCATCATCCACTAAACATCCTGGAAGCAAATGTGGGTTTTTTTGTTAATCTGGCTTTTTGTTTGTTGTTATTCTGATTTTTTTTTCTCAATGTGAATAAAATTGCACATTTCTTTTACGAGAAGAAACAGGGTATAGGTACAGGCACATATTTGCATATAAAAAAGATTGAATAAATGGACAAGTTATACACTGAGAATTGTCTGTAGACCAAGATGCCTTTTTACCATAATTTCACCAAAAAGTTCTCTGAGCTCTTCTTCGGCAGAGATTTATAAGGACCCCTCTGATGATACCTATGGTTTCCTTCTTGTTCTGTGTGTTTTTCCTTGGTGTTTCTGCTCCTTCTCTTGCACAAAACCCAGCTGCAATCAGAGCGGTCCCCCACGTCTGCATTGACATTCAGCTGGCAGTGGAACTAGTTGCTCGAGTCATTCAACCTCACAAATAGCTTCTGGTTTGGATGGCAGTTTCATGACTAAGCAAGCCTGTGCTGGAGCTATCCTTGCTTTTTGGCCGAATGAAGAACAGCCATCATGCCTATCTGTGTTGGTGACCCTCTTCAACAAACAGCAAATGAGCTTGGCCCACTATTTTTTTTTGATGATATTCAGCAAACCGCTCCCAAAGGTTGGCACTGCAGGACGGACTGGACACCTGACATGTGCCTACAGCAGAATCAACAAGCAGCTCATTGGTATTTAGAGCTGCAATAAATAGATGCCAGTTCTAGATCTCCAGTTATCTTTTGCCAGCAGCAGTGTAAAATCAGACATTGTGTCTGTGCCTCATGACTTGTCCCTGGCTGCCAGCGCACACTGATGTGCTGCCTTCACCTCTAAAGACAGAGGTGACCCTTGGCTATTGTCTGCCCTTCCAGGCAGCTGCAACGAGATACAATACCAGTACTTACTGGTAAACTGGCCTGTTGGATTGTACATAGCAGAGTTTATATCAATACATATTCAGTGCAAAGTTACAGCACCTTATTTCCAACACTTCTGTTGCCTTAGCAGCCAGAAGAACAGGCAAGCAAAGGAAAACAAGTAGATCAACCCATCAGCTTTTCCCTTTTTATTGAAGAGTGTGAAATGTCAGCTGTGTAAGACTTACTGCACATTCATAAAATACAAATTTCTGGCAGATATCCTTTAGATGCTTCCCTAGTTTTTGCATTCCAACATGCAGAGCCAATATAAGCTGCCATTAATTGCACTGGGTTCCTGCCTTCCCGAGGTATTTTCTGTGCTGTCTGGTATTTCCAAATATTAACTATCCCTGACATCCCTGACATCCCTGACATTAAGAGATTAAGTTAGTGTCACACATACTGCCACTTGCTAAGATTAACCAAAACTAGAACTAAAATACTCAATTTATAGTAGATTTCAGCTTTTTATCAGGTAGTAATAGGGACAACATTTGCAGACAGGGATGGTTACCCTGAAACTGGAAACCTCTGATGGTTTCAGTCTACATATCCGTGCTGTCCATAACTACTGAGGAACTTTTTCATCGAGTTACTTCCTTGTGAGGTCATTCATCTTTATGTAAGGTGTGCGTAAACCATCCTTCTGATTCGGAGCATGTCAATCCACTTCGAACAAAGGCTCATCTATGTATGTTAATGTATGTATGTACACACAAACATACAAATGCACAGGTCATGTGGTGAAGGAAAGGACCATGCTATTATAAATATTCTGATAAAATAATTGATTTTATCACATTAAAAAGTTACTTACGATTACAAATAGAAAATTGTAAAGATGAGGTATAGCAATGTCAGGAGTGCTGTGTTTGAAATACGCAATCACAGAAACTTCACCAAGAAGTTACTGAATTTTTTACGTTTTGTTCAAGAAGCTATGGACACCAGTTACGCTGCTCGGAAACCCCCTACCCTTCCCATATTAATTTGAATGTCAAGGATTCCAATCACTAGAGCTCAGTAGAGATGACCAATGATCGTCTTAGGGTAGAAATATTAATGAAGTTATATAACTAGCAAAAGCAATTATTGTAAAGGTTAAATTTAAGACTGGACATATTATGTATGCATAGTATAAAACAACTTATGTAATGATGACTTGGCAGAAAAAGTATGTAAAATTGATGGATTTTGTTTATTAAGTGGAACATATTTGGAGGAATAATCCCATGTGTTCCCTGAGCCAAAATAAAGAAGTATCTGCTTATTCACATCAAATTGGTGAAGTTTCTTTCATCCCATTTGGTGACACTCTTGTCTTCAAAACTCAGACCGGTGTTTAGATTTCTGCCTTCCTCTTGGCACAGCCACACTCCAGGGATCATTTCATTAATCACTTCCTTTTTTATTTCCCCACTACGGATTAATGAGTACTCTAAGTACGTTCTGATAACATGGCTGCATGGTTTGGATGCAGGCTTTGCCTCCAGCCCGATTTACACACTTCAGCAGAACCAGCCAAAGGAAGGATACCCCTGCTACCTGCATTGCCCTTTTGCACATGAAAACTGCAGTCTAAAAAAATATATGATAGTGGAAGCTGGTATGCTGCTAATGAAACTTTTACATCTCAACTACTCAGGTTGTCTCTGTCTTAAATACAGAAGTAGGGCAAGGAAATTTTATTCCAAGACGTTTGCTGGGGACAATACTGTACTTCACTTGGGTAAAAAACCTCGTATTTTAGAAGGAAAATCATCATGCCGAATGCGGCAGGGAAAATCCCAGCCACAGTAAGGTGTGCTTGCGTTATGAGCACTGCTGGAGCTGGGAGTTTAAGAACACTTATGTCTTCGGGAGAAGGTATCCATTTAATTGGATTTTCAATTCGGACCTACCTCATTAGAGGAGCTCAGGTAAGCTTCAAGGGGTTCCTGGGGGTTTTTTCCCATTTTCACAAATCATCCTGTACAAAATCCAGTTAATGGATTCAGTGGAGTTGAACACAGGCTGAGTGAGAAGGTGGTGAGAAGGATCATGGCTTTGTGCATATATAAAACAATGGCTATGAACTTGCAGAGCGGCACTGAGTTATCTCAGATAGTTCAGAAATACAGAAGCGGGTCGGCAGGATCCGCCGCTCCGACACCGGCTCCGCCCGCAGCCCGCTCGGCCCAGGCCTGCCCCTATCCCGCTGCCGCTGTGGCCGCGCTGCTCCCAAGCTGCGCCGGGGCTCCCCGTCACCGCGCCGGGCTCCTCCTCTCCCCGTCACCCCGAGGGCTCCTCTCTCGCCGCGGCTGCGCGCCGGGAGCGGTGCTGGGCCGAGGGACCGAGCCGGGTCGATGCTGCGCGGGGCCGCGCTGCTCCCCCGCGCCCTGGGCGGCAGCTGCTGCTGCTGCGCGGCCCGCGGCTGGGCGGGNGGCTGCGCTGGGCGGGTGAGCGGCGTGGTGGCGCTGCGTCTTGTCGGGCTCCGGGAGACCCGGGCGGGGGCAGCTGCGCTGGGAGCGGCGCCGGGCCGGGCCGAGCCTGGGCCGGGAGGTGTCGGGGTCGTCGGGGCCTTGTCCTGGCCGGCGCTGCCTGGCGCGTGTGCCGGTGCCTGAGAGCGGGGCACTGCGCAGCTCCAGGCCAAGGGCGGTGTGCTGGAAGTAGAGTTGTGTTCTCTTCCCGCAGGTAAATTTTACCAACATGCCCCCACTGAGACCTCCCAAGCCACCCTAGCCAGCGTGTCTCCTGTTTTTGCAGTGGTGAGTACCTGCAGGCGTTTTCACCAGCGAGGGCAGCTGGTGCAAGATGACAGTGCTTTTTCCCTGCTTTTCTTCTTTTTGTTTTTTTGTGGGGTTTTTTGTTTGTGTTTGTTTTGGGGAGGTTTGGTTGGTTGGTTGGTTTTTTTGTTTGTTTTATATTGGGGGTGGGGGGCGTTTTCCTAAAATTTTAAGGCATCATAAAAGCAGACGGATTTGTGTCTTGGAGAACATTCCTAGTTCTAAATTTTTGGTTTGAAGTACTCTAATATGAGCACCAGTTACAGTACATAGTGTTGATGAAGATGCTTTTCTAAGGCCCAGCATCTGCTGGAAGTTTCTCTGACTCTAATTGTGGAGGCAGGTCAACTCTTGGAAGTGCTGCAGTCAGAAGTTTCTTCTTAAGTTTGTCAAGGCTTGCTAATAGCTTTTAGAAATATTAGTCCTGTGTCTTGGTAGCTGCACTTCTAAGCAAACATAGGATTTGGTGAAAAACAAGCTCTCTCTATGCTGCCTTTTTAAAGGAGACTGAAAGCTCTTTGCAAGCTGCTTGGTTTGGACATCATATTTTTCTTTTTAATAAATATATTTTGTGAAAAATCACGTTATTAGTGCCAGTGAAGGAAGGTGAGGTCTCCTTGTTGATAATGAAAAGCAGTCATTCTGCAACAAGGTGCCGTGTTACCTCCTCTGCAGCTCTACTGGAATGCGTGCTTAGGTAGGCTTAATTCACTGAAAGTCAGTTTAAAAGCCAGTAATGTGGGATTGAGCTACATTGTTTGTGAGCAAAACAATAAACTTTATCATTAATCCAGACATGGCAGTCTTTCCAAAAAAAAAATTTTACTAGGAAATACAAGTGTTAAATGAATAATATGAATGACAGATGCTAAGACAAGAAGTATTTGGGTGCAGGCTACAAGCTAAATAGCATGTCTTTGCAGTACTTGATGTGGACACAAGGCCAAACCGCACAAGCCGTGGAAGTCTTTACTTTTTAAGCTTTATTTGTAAATTTTTCAGAGTGTTCCAGAGCAAATAGCTGTATTTTTAATCCCAGATATAAGATACCCTGCCGGTCTCCTCTCCAAGAGATCCAGTAATAGGATGTGTGGGAATAGCTCACAGCTGTGCCAGGGGAGGTTTAGACTGAACATTAGGAAGCAATTCTTTACCAAGAGGGTAGTCAGACCTTGGAACAGGCTTTCTGGAACAGTGGTCGATGTCCCAAGCCTGTCAGCGTTTGAAGCATTTGGACAGTATCCTTAATACCAGGCTTTACCTTCTGGTCAGCCCTGAACTGGTCAAGCAGCTGGACTCTGATCTCTGTAGGTCTCTTCCAACAGAAATAGTCTAAGTCTGATCCTCTGTAAATCATCTTAACAAGGTTTGTGTAGGAACATGGTCACGCCGATGACACTCGTCACAAACACAGTGAAACACGTCCATTTTGTGCTATTATTTTGCTTAATTGGGACGAACTGTGAATAGAGGGCATAAAAAGTTGCTTTCTCTTCATAATGTGTTTTTCATTTGGCTTCTAGGGAAGTGCCAATAATTTTAGAAATTGGTTTCTTTTTTATAGTGTTTCTGTGAGAAAAATATTTTTTTTTCCATTTCTCCAGATGAAGTTTGACAAAGAGGGAAATACTACCTATTTTGGTAAGTTTTCATTGTAGTTTTGTTTGAGGTTTGTTTGACTTTTTCCTTGTCCAATACAGAAAAGCCCAATCGGAAATCTACATGGGTTAAAAAATCATATTTTGGATACTTCACTGTGTTTATTTGGGATGTTGCAACATTTCCTCTGTTTTGCTGCTTTTCATTGGGCCTTCATAGGATCTTTATTGTTACAGTTTTTGTATATTTTTAAGAAATATTTTGAAAATAATGTATTACCATCTCTCACAGGAAGGTAATTTTTGCTTTGCCTTTTTTCTTTTTGACCAGCATACTACTTTCCCTGCCTTGTCTGTCTGTGTAGGATTACATGTGCTTTCTCAAAGGAGTCACGTGTTTCTGATGTGAAATTAATTGTTGTAGCCAATTTTTTCACTTACATCTAGAATTTTTTCATTCAAGATACTGTCTTTTAAACTTTGTAGAAAATAACTTAGATTGAGGAGTCAATGGGAAGCAAACCTTAAAAATAGCACGACTGGGTTTTTTTGTTGTGGGACTTGGTAGCACACTTGCATGTAATTTCAGAACATATATGCTTGTCCCCTAAACGTCTTCATCTAAAAATATTTTCACGATAGAAAAGAAGAAAACAGAATTGTACCAGGAGCTGGGTCTTCAAGCTCGAGATCTAAGATTTCAACATGTGGTGAGCATTGCAACCAGGAACAACAGGATCATCATGAGAATGGAGGTAATGGTTTCCCTATAGCTGAGTGTAAACCGTGTCTCATCCTTGCACTTTGATTTTCTTGCACAGTTCTAACAGCAGCTTTCTGTGATATGCAATTCAGCAGTAAATGTGTCTTTGGAGCTCTGCCTACCAATCAGAGTGTGAGTTCACTAACTCTACACATTAGTGACCATTTTCCTGGTTGAGCACAGGAGAAACATAACTAACGTTGTCACAGAAGTAAAGGCTTGTGAGGAGCCTCTGCTCAGTCGCTGGCACAGTGCTGTGTCTGAGCCTCTTTGCAGTTAGCGTGAGATTTTGTTATTTTCCTACCTGAAATGACATTTGAAGATTGGTTTTATCAAAGCCCAAATCATCAAATGTGCAACAGAGTTATGAGAAATCTTGAGCGATTTTTTTTTTCAGATTCCTTACATGTACTGTCTTTTTCAGTTCTTGAAGGCTGTCATAACACCAGAGTTTCTTCTGATACTAGATTATCGTAATTTAAGTCTGGAACACTGGCTCCTCAATGAACTAGCATCTCAGCTGGCTGGGGAAGGTCAACTAGTCACATATTCCCTGCCCTTTGAATTCCGAGCCATAGAAGCAATCCTGCAGTACTGGGTGAGCTATCTCATTTTTTTAAATGTTTGGGAAGTTCTTGCCACATAGAAAGGGCAGTATGACTTTAGTCATGTTAATATTTTCACATACGTATTTTTAAATGTATTCTGCACTTTCTCTTTTTTTGTTTAGACCCTTGTTGCTTTAGCTCTTACAGTTTTGTATGTATGTGTGTTTTCATTCCCTTTCCAATAAAGTGCTTTTGGATATGATGGCTTCACCATCATTTGGATAATAAAAAAACGAGTCAGAACTCCTTTCTAGAGACATTTTGTAGCTGAAATGAAAATTACACCAGAGTGCTGAGGTTTTGGCCTCTTGAGCAGGAGTCGATAAGATTTCTAGCTATCATAAGAAATCTGGGCTTGCTAATTCTGATATAACGTTTCTAGACAATAGCGGTTTAGTTTTATCAGCCTTATTGGTGTGGTTGTCTCTGTGTTTCAGTTCACTTTTTATTAAATACTGTGTTTTGCACTGGCTTTATATTTGTGTGGTATCCATATAGAAGTATTTCCCAGGCAATGGAAAGCAGGTTTTGACTACCTAATACTGTGAATTCTGTGTTGAGAGACAGGAGTCAGTTGCCCAAATCATTCTAAATGAATTATTTTAATTCTTATGAAGGATCATGTTGTTATCTAGATCAGCAAACTGCAGGGAAGACTTAACACTTTGCAGCCTCAGATCCTTGAGACACTGGAAGCTCTAGTGGACCCCCAGCTTTTATCTGTGGATAGGAGTAAACTACGCATTCTCCTGCAAAATGGCAAGAGGTAACTAAGCTGTGAAGAGACTAGAAAATGACCATAGAAAATGGCATGCATTAAAATGTTAGAAAAATGGCATCTGATACTAATTTCCTAGATTTCTGTAATGCTGAGTTGTGCATCTTAGTTGGAAATATAAAAATCAATATATGAAATACCTAGTGATACAGGGGAAAAAGGAAATAAATTCTGAATAGTCAGAAATACTGTTGTGCTTCTTAAATAGCACCTAATGGAACAAAATAACACCTAAGAGAATCAAACAATGTGAAAATGTTCCCCTTAATGTAAACCTTTGTAAATTTATGTAAATCTGTGCTTTGAGGTTACTAGTACAGTGTATTGGCCTCTCTCATGTGACAGTGCAAACATGCGCTTGCTACGTGCTCAAACTGCTTGTTTTTTCTGGCTTACGAATACATCCAGAAACACCTCTGGATGCCTTTAAGTGTGTGTCTGTACCTGCTGGTCCCCAGACATATCACTGCCACAGCTAAGTGTGTGGCTTGTAGAGCACGTTCTGAAGGAGCTCTTATAACCCCTCAAGGAAGTCTTCCCTGGCCACTCTGTCTGGCGAGGGTGCTGGCTGGCAAACTCACGTAGAGATTATCTTTGGGCACTGGTGCTGCTGGGGATTACTTGACCTTTTGCCTGTTCTTCCTTCAGCTTGTCAGAACTGGAAACAGATGTTAAAGTTTTCAAAGAAACAATTCTGGAGATTTTAGATGAAGAAGAAGTAATAGAAGAACTCTGTCTGTCTAAATGGACTGATCCACAAGTATTGTATGTATATTTTGAAACCACATACATTTTTTTAACTGTGTTTTATTTGGGGAGAACTTGAACACTAAACTGGGTGTTTCCTGCTAAAAAGCAGAAAGAAAAAGTTTCTAATTTTTTCTAAGCCCTAATGCTTGGTACTTCAGAAACCCTAGTAGTTGCCATTTTGGAGTGGAGCTCCATTGTTACACAGTTGCAAGTAGTTCTTAACATAGCAGGCCAGCTCATCTAGTATGTGATGGGATGGCAGCAGGATGGCAGAAAAAGCAAATGTTATTTTTCAATATAAATCAACACATTCTGGGAGCATTTTCCTCAATTTCGCCAAAATAAAAATCAGAGGCAGGTTTTAAAGCTTGTCTTGAATAGGTCAGACACAGCACTTCCTTTACTAGAAGTGTTCTGAACACCTTGCTCCTAGCTTTTTGCTCACCAGCAGAACCTGATGGAAAGAGGCCCTGGAGCAATCTTATGCACCTGAAGAATGGCATTCCAGGGGGTGTACGTGTAGAAACAATCCTGTTGTACTCTGGGGTTCTGGTGAAAGACAGCACACAGCAACAGCAGCACTGGTCACTTTAATAAAAACTGAAAGATAATGTATACAATTTCCAAATATGTTTTGGGCTGAATTGTATTTAGATCTTGGGCATAGAGATGTATTTTATATATAAACAGAAAGCAGAAGCTACCTTCCAGGCTACTCTATGGAGTTGCTGAATGATACTTTGGCATAACTGCACTGCATAAACATATTAATACTGTTCACGCAGTAGCGTGGGTTTGAAGTCTTGCGCTGCAGAGCTTAATCTAAATGTGCAGCAGAAACTCGGTGTTCCAGAAGTGGGACATGGTTTGCATTTCCAATGCATCTTCTGGAGCAGTATCAGAGGTAGCTCTAAATTCCAGCTGCTCCTGAGCAGCTGGTCTTTTTCCTGGTTTTGCTCACAGCCTTCCTTTGGACTTAATATAGTCTGCTGGCAAAGCCTTTGTTGCCTCACAGTAGACAGTGTGTAGGGGACATCTAGGAAAAATCCCAATGTCACCTTATGCTCGTGTCAAGAGAAATCCACAGGCATCTCTTCTTTCAGACACTGTTGCACAAGGGTAGGAGAGGTAATAGGAGGCTGTGTGAAGAGTGCTGGAGCTGTGCTGCTGGATGCAGTGAGGCAGTCTGTGCATGAGGCACACCTGGAAACACCAGCCATGACAACACATTTTCAGGCAGGCTGGCCATGTGTGAACAGCTCTTGTTTGCTCCAGGACTGATGCAACTGATACATGGTACTTGATGAACTCAAGAAGCCTGAAAGGATGTGGAGAAGCCCAGTTAGGCGGATAGGTGCCATCAGAGATCTTTTGCAGCAGAATGGTGAGCTTAGCTGAGAAAGATGAGGCAGACCTCTTAACTTTGTGTGAAGGAATGTCAGAATGGGGAAGACTCATGAGGCAGATGGAGACTAGTTAATGAAAGCACATCCAGTGGCAGTTATCTTCATGTCTTTGTGGCTGTCCTTATTTTGTATATCCACAGAGGAGCTGATATAAATGTAAAGATACTCATCAAATATGACCTTGAGCTGAATCTGTAATACAGCAGATAGTGCTCTAAGGCTTTGAAGTCTGCAACTTCTCTCATCTCCATGCAGTGAAAACTTCAGGGTCTGGAGGGTTTTCAAATCATGTTGGCTAACTCAGAGTTTCTGCCCCAGAAGAGAGAAAGTAGGTGCTCTGTTAAAGGTCCTCAGGGAGCTTACATGAGTTGATTCATAAGATATACTGCTTATTTTCTTGGAAAACCATTTCAGAGAGGTTCCTTTAGCAGTCAGTAATGCCAGGAGGAGATTCATTAAAAACTTCAGTCTCTCTAGAGAAATGAGATCATACCACAAAACAAAAAACGAACAATCTTCCTGGCTTTGCTGCTTTTAGTTTCCAAGCTCTTGTGGATCTCAGGTGCCTCAGGTTTCATCTACACTGTGCCAGAAACACGTGTTTCAGAGGAAGGCTGCTGTGCCAGCAGTAGCACTATGAAGTAAGATGAAAGTCTCTCAGATAGACTTCACTTAAGAGAGGAGCATCTTTCAATAATGGTCACTCTTTGGCTGCTTCATGATCCCAAAATGTTTTGTGGTAATTGCTGTGTATAGCTTAAATGCTTTATGACTGCACCATTTTAATATACACCTAAACCATCTCCATCACTGTGTAATTGTTTCTGTGTTGACTTTTGATTATGTTTTATTTTTGGGAGTTTTTGACTGCACTGTTACCAGCTTTCACCACTTGAGGGCACCAAAAAGTTAAGCATCTCCTGTCAAAATAGTTAGCATTTGATAATAACTTAATAAAAACATATATAATAAAATTTCTATAACTTTTAACTTTTTAATATCTGAAAAACTTAAAATTTGTGGTGGTATGCATACTTTGAGCACATCAAATGTTAGCTGCTCTACTTAAAACAATTGACTGCCTATTCTGAGGTGCTGATAAATATACAAGTATTTCTTTAATTTTATGCTGTTGGAACTGATGGAAGTTCCTCACCAAAAAGATTGGATTTTGTGGTGTAGTGTCTAACAGCACTCTTGTTCCCCACAACTCTTTTGTGCCTTAACACATCAGTAATACATTTCTATACAATATGTAGCTAACCAGGAAAATACAAATTGTTGCTCACAGTGAGGAGAGTATATCTGGGATTGACCATGCAGAGGAAATGGAGCTGCTGTTGGAGAATTATTACAGACAAGCAGAAGATCTTTTAAATGAAGTTCGTGAACTCAGAGTTCTGATTGACGACTCAGAAAGCATCGTCTTTATCAACCTGGACAGGTTAGCTACCATCTGTTAGATTACCAAAAGCTGAGCAGAATTTAGACTTTCTTGGCCTAGACTTTCTCAAATCTGCCTAGAAGGAAAGTTGGAGAATTCTGTGTTAGTGAGGGTTGAATGGACTTGTAGTCACTGCTGCATTGCGCTTTTCTTATCGCGAATTGGATAAAGCCAAGCAAGAAGATACCCTAATTAATATGTGTAATTAGTATGTACCTCTGTAGCTAGGCATCATTTTTCCCCAGCAGAGAAACCCAGCTTCTCCTAGATCCTTCTGGGGGCTACTCAATACAGGAAATGTCTGCAAATATAGAGGCATATTTAAATTCTGTTCAGAAAAGATTACTAGCCAGAGTCTGGCTAGGCTACTCAGGTTTTTAGTACAAGTTAAATTATTACTTTGTAGAGTGATACGGAAGTTAATAACTTGGGAGCAAGTTTTCACTTTCTCTCTGTATGCTACGTTTTTCACTTTTAGTCAGATTTCTTAACTGAAAAAGAATTGTAGCTTGCATTTGAACAATGAAGAACAAAGAACATGCCACTCTGTCTTTGAGGTTGGTGTTTAATATTCTTTCTCCTCTACACTGAGGAGTTACCTGTAGAAGCAATTAGTGGATGCTGCATCACAAAACCACAGAAATCTTTTTGTGGAAGACTTGAATGTGGAATTCAACCGAACAGGCTCAAGTTGATAGTCTGCACCATTTAGCAATTCTATTTTTTTGTAAAATGTATTAATTTGCAAGGTAACAATAAATTTTCATCCTTTGTGAATACAGACATAGAAATTCCAGCCAGATGGTGGTGAGAGGACACAAATTTCAGCAGAAATGTACTGTTGCTCTGTGTATATACACCTCTGAGAAGTGAGCAGTGCTGGAAAGTCTGATGATGGTTAAGTGGAACCTGCTACCTTTAGAGGTGTCCTGATGTAGCAATGTCAAAATGATAGTCTCTTTGTACTGTTGTTTCATGATCTTTGTCACTGGGTTACCTAATTCCAGCATGACTTCCTACTTTCACTACTTGGTTTTAGTGCATGCTATATGGAATTTAAGAACTTAGGCAGCAAATAAATTTTTGGGTTCCCCTTACAGATGTTTCTCCCTTCTTTAGCCACCGTAATGTGATGATGAGGCTGAACTTACAGCTGACCATGGGGACTTTCTCTGTCTCTCTCTTTGGACTCATAGGAGTTGCATTTGGTATGAACTTGGAGTCATCTCTTGAAGAGGTAAGGAACAAGTGCTGCGTTTATCATAAAATGTGGGTCCTGCTCTTGTAGCACATTTTATATTTGGTACAACTTCGTTCTTTCCATAGACAAAGCTCCAGTGATTCATGTATTCATACAGCCACTTCTTTTGTAAGCAAATTACTGCATGGCAAACTGCACAGTATTGCAGCCTTTTTTCTGTGTCACGTCCATGGAAAAGAAATGGGAAGACAAATTTTTGGTCGTATAAGTAGCTGACTATAAAGTAGTAATAAAGTTTCTTTAATGATGATCTATAATGACAAGACCAGCTTTGTCTTCCAGATACAAGGGTGTCTGGCAAGCAGCCAGGGCATTTCCAGCATGTCGGAGGAGATACTCTACTGTCAGTAATTGTTTACACCTAAACTGTGGAGGAAGGGATACAGACTGGAGGGATACAATTTCAAAACTGCACATGCCACTTTTAAAACAAACAAACAAAGCAAAGACTTCTTCCTTTTCAAATCAATTAAATATAGGGGTTGAATTTTCAAACTTCCCAGTGAAGGAAGGAAATCTGCATGGGACAGTAACAGAGTACAATACAGTGATTCCTAAATAAAATGCTTTACTATGAAACAGCCCTTTTCCCAAGGGGGGCTTGACTGTTGATGGTGAAGAGTTTACTGCTTCCTCCCATAAAGGAAAAAAACACTGGTGGGGAGTGAGAGATTATCTTTTCCTTTTCTGAAGAGATAATTGGATGACTAATGGGAGTGTTCTGTTGGTAGGACCCCAGGATATTTTGGCTGGTGACAGGGATTATGTTTCTGGGAAGTGGTCTGATCTGGCGGCGCTTACTTTCCTTCCTTGGCCGGCACCTAGAGCCTCCACTACCTCCTCACGTACGTATGGCTGGCTGGGGCTCCTGCCTCACGCTCTGTGTGTTCAGTCCATTCCTAAGGCAGAAAATAAGATGGCTTAGAGGGGTAGGCTACAAAGCATGGCAGAATTCAGCTCAGGGTCTGCTCCTTGACAGAGAAGGTGCTCCCTAACTGGATTGAATGAGGTGGGGAGCTGCAGCACTGACCAGAAGTGAAGCTGCAGGCTATTCCATGAGATGTGCAGTATTTACTTTCACCGGGAAGCCTAAGGAAAGCTGAGGCTAATGGTAGAAGTAGCCCTCGTCTTCCTGCCCACATACTAACTCTGGATCTGTAGTCCCTGTCTTGTAAAAGAGTTAAGCAGACCTAAAAGGATGATGAGGACAAGCACTAGCTGTGACATCTCTCTGGAGAACGATGCCATGGTTGTGATGTCCTGACTCTCAGTCTGAATTTTGTAATAGTTTCTCACATGCGCGCCAGTTGTCTTCATCATTGATGGTACCAAGCTGTAGGAAGATTTCCAAGGAGACCGTGTTCAGATTAGCGTGTATGGGTCCTTTCCCCTGTTGACTGCCCTTTCCTGGACTTGTGTAACTGTATTGTCTACCTCAGCTCTGCACTGTGATGTTTGTAGCAGACTTATCAGTAGAGTCAAAAGTTAAGTTGCTACAAGTGACAAAGGGAGTCTCAGATAAACTCCTGTTCTTCCCTCCCCTCTTTTGCTGCTAAGAGGCAGATGGAAGTAGTTTGTTGTGGATTGTTGACAATGGCTACAGTTAGCTAGAATATCCTGAAGTGTAGCTCAAAACCAAGTCCAGCACATACTGACTGGCTTGGAGAAAGATACTGGAAGGTATTGGGGAGGGAGAAGTCAAAGACACTGTTCTGAAAATAAGGGGAGAAAAATCAGGGTTCGGGCCTCTGTGCAGCTTTTATTTCCTTCTGCCACGTGTAGAGCAGCTTCTCATGTAATCACTGGCTATTTTGTATTTTGCCTAGGTTCCTGCAGTTCTGAAAAAATCCCAACCAGCAGCTGGAAGAGTGGAAATAAAGACCAGCCTTAAAGGAGAAACATTTGGGCTGAGCAGAAGCACATTAACAAACCAATAGGAACAGCAGGACTGAAGAGACTTTCGTTGTTCCAGGGTGGACTTTGGACACTTTCCTTGTATTTGTTCTTCCTTACCGAAAACTGCAAGAATTTCTAAATGTGCTAATTTAATATATATTTTGTGCCAAAAACCTACATTGAGATTTTTAATGCTCACGCACAAAAAGAGAGAAACACAAGAGAAAATAGCAAAATGCTTTCTACAGTAGTTTCACCTCCACCCCGTGTGTGTGCCTTTAGTTTTCTGTATCACATACATGTACTTATTTTTTGGGCATTCTGATTTTAAGTGTTTCTGTCAAATACTGCTTTGCTTAATGGCCTTTCTTACAGACAACAGAATTTTTGGCTTAAAGGAGGACAGCAGTCAGCATTGATCAATAATTCTGGTTCTGAGCTGCAGATTTAGGAATCTGACTTCAAACGTCAAAGAAAAATCCACGCCAAGAGTGGCTTCTTGAATGGATTTTTACAGCCCTATTTAATTGCAGAGAACAGGTTTTCCAAAGCAAAAAGCATACCTGCATCTCATGTGAAGCATGACTTCTAGATTGGCAGCAGTGAGAAACAATGAGCAATAAAAGGCTTTGAGATGTAGCTGCTAATCTTGTATATTCCTTAACAATTAATTCAGGCCCAAAACAGGCAGTTATAGGAACAGGGCAAGCGGGCCTATGGATAATGCCCACTTGCATTTTCCATCTGACACTACTTCAACACACATTGGTACAGCTGCAGTTTAACAACTCCTTGTGTTGTCATAATTCAAATTCTGGTAAAAATCAACAGATGGGTTGTTGATTTTTCTTAAACTGGGCTCTGCTTTCTCTCTTCCCTCCAAGACTAAGCATGGTCTAGCCTGCACGACAGTAAGTAGCCAGGTTAGTTAAGGGTGTGGAAGCCTGATGTCCTGTGATAGGCTGAAGGAAGGAGTAAAAGCCTTATGTCAACTATTTCTGTTTTTTCTTAGGACTTCTCTTAAGGGGGGAATTCTCCACTGGTTTTTCTCACGTTGTAGAGGGAGCATGAAATATGTCTAAATCACATCACACACTGTCCATTTCTTCTTTGGGATTTTTTTAATCTTTCTGTAACACAGTGAGCAGCTCCTTAGGTGCCGCCACATAAATCATTGTACTGGTAGGGGTTGAAAAGACAGTAGCTGTAGCTGTGAACATTCTTCTCGGGACTAATGAGACAAAGATAGAAATAAAAAGGTTCATAAATTAAAGTTGTGCAGGCCTGTAATTCTGGTTTGGTTAAAGTCAGTTGTATGTAGTTCCTTTCTAACAGTTCTGTGACTTTACAGATATTAATGACATGAGGAGGTGAGAAAGATTATGGGGCTTGTAATGCTTTTGTGTTTTTTATCTGATTTTTTTTGCAGCCTTTTAGCTTAGCAGGTAAACAGCAGAAATCCTCCAAAGGAGCAATCCAATGGAAAAAAACAATGGCTCACATACCTCGGCTGATAAACCCCAGGAATCTCAGTGTGTGAAGGGATGTGAATGCTGATGTTTTCAAATGAGCTGTAGTTGCTTTAGGCCAGAACTGGTATGTGTTGGTCAGCTGTTTGGGAAGCTTTCTGCTAAGCTTTTTTGCAGGGAGGCTTCTGTGAACTCCTTTTGACTCTTTACCTGTACCTAACTGACTTAAAGCACAATAAAAACATGGAGAGAAAGGTATGTCTTCTACAAGACTGCTTTTTCTCTCTGCAGACACATGTAAATGTTTAAGGTTATTCTTACAATTCAAGTAATCAAAATCCAGTCAAGCGCAATAAAATTACTTGGAGATCATACATAGAAAAAACAAAAGCCGGTAAAAAGTATATGTTCAGAATGGAATTGCTACAGAATGTACTGGTTTTGTCAATTTTGATTTGAAAAGAAAACTTCTTTTCTGCCCTTTTAAGTGCACTGCTTGTTTTGCCTCATACCACAGTTAACAGATTTGTAAGGTAAGTACTGCAATCCCAGTTCTATCCAGTTACTTCTTTCATGAAGTTCAGATTTAACTTCTTTTTTAAAGTGTTTTGCTAATTGGGCAAGTCCTCTAAATAGATATCAGAATGCATTGTACATCAAGCTGATGTTCACCTTGCCTTTTTTGATTTGTTTAAAACATCCTTAAACATCCTTAAAGAAGGATGTTTAAAACAACATCCTTGAGAGAGAATTCCTGGGAAGGTAAGTTGAGGTGTTTCTTTTTGGAGTATGACCTTTAGAATTCTGTTCTATTTTATTTAAAATAAAAATAATGCTTTGCCTTCGTGAAGGAGGTGAGAGAAAACACATACACATATGTGTCTACAGACTAGCCTTGGTAATAATAGCATCCACAGATTCTGCTGCTCAAGGTGTTTAATAGATAATTGATGCACACTCTTAAACCTGCCTCATACAAAATTAGTGTTAATTAGTTAAAGACAATACTGTTAATAGTAAAAGCCATTGACAATTCTATGTTACCATGGTCATGGAATTTTACACAAAAGCAGAAAGGATGTCAGAGTAATCAGCCACAACTGCAAAAGCATTTCCTAAAACTTCATCAGTCTTGCTTCTTTTTTGCCTCGGACATCCAAGCTGCACTATAACCTCAATGCAGGCCTCAAGACTTGAGAGTCTTGTTGATCAACACCCACCTTTCTGTCAGTCTTAAAGCTGCCCCTGCTCTATGCTTATTACTTTGACAGTAACTTTCCATAACTTAGAATCCTTATCTTTGTCAACAGTATGTAAGGAACTGTAAATGATGTGCTGCAGTTTCCCAGTTTTGTCAAGAAGATACTCAAATCTGGCCAGTAAAGAAGGTGGCCACTGAACATTCCTTATACGGCCAAATACTACTACCAAAGCTCCAGCTGCCTGCTCATTTCAACCTCTAAAAGATTTTCAGTCCATCTTGCTTGCTCTAGACAAGCGATGCTGCTGCCTACCACAGAATTCAGCAAAAGCTTGCTGACGGGGTCTATTGGTTTGTGTGTGTTCAGGAAAGTAGCGCAAATACTACAGAGATTCTTCACTAGAAGACCAGGTGTGCCCTGGTCTTTATTGCTACTGTGAACTTTTAGAGCGAGTAGACAAAAAGCCTTCCACCAAGTCGAGCTTTTGCAGAACTTCTCTCTGCTGCCACTACAACTTCTTTCTGCAGGGATAAAGAGCAAAGGTTAGCAAAATGCAGTGGCAGGTGCATGGCTGCCTTAAGCTTCCCTCATGGATTTTGACCATCTCATTAGTGTCATGTAGAAATGTGATGGGAAATGAGACAGCAGCCCACCTCATCAGAGTAACAGTTAAGAAAATAGTTTGGCAAACAGACTTTATTCCATTTGGGGAACTGGAATAAGCTGGAACTAAATGAAATAAGTCTCTTGCTCATATAAACTGCTTCTCAGGGCTAAGATCAATATGGACAAAGCTGGAGTGTGGACTAGACTGGTGCCATAGCAACAGAACACGAATACTTGGAGAACAGCCTCGCTTGCATTCAGCAGTGCCTCTGTTTCAGGTGTTGGATTATGAAACCTAACCTAGCTGAGAAGAATTTCCAGGTGTTTCTCCATTGCATGTTTTAACACAAGAAGTCAAACACCATTTGCTGAAGACCTCTTCAGCCTACTTCCTCTGTACTCACACAGAGAGCCCTAGTCCTCATGGAGGTGATGTCAGACTGAGCAGAACATTGGAACTCAGCTGAACAAGCACTAACTTTCCAGCTGAAGAAAAGGTTCCTCAGTGCATCATAGAAATGTAGCAATTGGCATTTGGTAAAAAACTGGGCATCTGAGGGAAACAGAGAAACAGGTATGCAAACACATCCCGAATCAGTCAGATGAGAATTGGACCTCTGTGCTTGGAAACATATGACATGTGACCAGTGTTCACTGCAAGTGATAGCCAGGACAGCAAGCCTGTAAAGACTAAACAAGAGGGATAGGTTTGGGTGCTTGGTTTGCTCCACAGCTGAGCATCCACTTTGCATACGGGTTGGCATGAACAGTAAAGCTGGGAGGCACCTATGCTGCATTTCCCATGGAACCTTTCAGCAAACTCCTAAGCAGTTTAGAATTCCGGCTGGTTTAAAGTGATTCAAATCTTTCAATTCAGGTGCCAAAATTTTGGCTACTCCATAGCTCATCAACCTATAAAATGGATTTAATTATCAGTTCAGAGAGTGATTTAATTAACTATGTAAAGAACTTAAGACTTTTGAAAATGTGTAAGATACATGTGAGGTGTTAGCTAGTGTATGCAAGTGAGGTAGAAGGATGTTATGAAACAACCAATAACAGCAATTTTTCTCACCTTTCTTTCAGATTTCACAGTGGTAATGGAACTCCCAAATCTTGAAAGTTCCTATAAAATAACATTGCTGGTTATAATGCTGCATATATTTTTTTTTAATTTTTTTTTTAAGTAGGACTTTTTTGTTTCTCTCAGTAGTTTGTTTTCTGGTTACTTACCTCAGGAGAAATCAGAACATACTGTGCCTGAAGAAGAAAAAAAAGAGGAAATAAAAAAGTCAATGGAGGAGAGTAGAAGACCAGTATGATAACCCTGGCTCCTAAACAGCAAAGTAATTTAAAAACAAACAGGAGGAGCCAAATTTCAGAGATTCAGAAACCTGAGAAAACCTTCTGTTTTCTGGAACCAAGGCAGAACACACTCAGTATTTGTACTGGATGTAATTAATTAGTTATGATTCTAACTAATTCAGAATTCACTTTCATGAATTCTTACCCAGTCCTCAGGACAGGGAGATGTCCATGATGTGCAGTGGCCTGTCACATTCCCCGATGATGCCTGTCTGCCGTTGTAAATATAAACACGGCCAGCTGCCCCACCAGCCAGGATTGAGGTGACACCATTAGTTCGCAGTGGGGATGCCACAATCATTTCATCTGTACATATTACAAAGAGGACATAAGACAGCAGAAGTGAATTAATGCTAAACCAAAACATGGGAAAGTTGGCATTTATATGCCTCTAGATGCCACAGTTCCTATTAATGATGGCAGCAAAAATGTTTCAATTTCTGACTGAGTTGCTTGGGATTTTAGAGAGGCCTTCCTGTAAGGTACAATGGAATACTGGTACAATTCAATTGGGAAAGCAGACTGTGTTTAGCACTTGTATAAAAATGTAGGTGACCAATTTTCCTGTTGCCGAAAGTCAAACATTTCACCTCCGATCTAGATTCATCAAGCTTTACCTAGCCCATCATTATCCAGATCACTTAAGTAAATGTCTCCTCCGAAACGAGAAAACCTCCTGTCCCCACTGAATGTGCTGAGCAAAGAAGGCTTGGTGCTGTTTGACAGGTCATATACCAGAGCCAGTCCAGCTTGATGCAGTACTGAGGACATAAATAAAATCCTAGACAGGCTGTCTGGAAAAAAAAAAGAAGAGATGTTGAGCATCAGACATAGAAACTCAGGTTTAATACTTACAATTATAGGTAATACTGGCATTACATAAAATGGACAAAATTAATATAATGTATCAAGTAACATCAAACATTTTATGGGATTAACACTAATTAGCATGGGAAAAAAAAACTTTTAGTCATAGTACCAGGGAAAAAATGCATTCAAGTTAGACTTCTGCATTTTGACATCCTCAATTCCTTACTGTCTACTGCCAGAGTGAGGACAAAATACTGTTGTTTCAGTTCTGAGAAATATGCAGTCTACTAGCAAATCACTCTTACATAACTAATGCCAAGTAGTAATGCTGTTAAGCCCATTTTAAGGAAGGAAAAAGACCCACTGAAGTTGAGGCACGATAGAGAGGACTCTAAATGTAAGGCACATACAGGTGATTACAGTGATTTCTAATTTTTTTTTTTTTTAATTACATGTCAATTTAAAGGTCCCTATTCTAACTTAAGCATTGTATCTCTCCTCAAGTCATACAGAAACAAACATCCTAACACAGAAATGGTCTCCAATTTTCAGGACATACCTGCAGTAGGTGCACCCACCACCAAAACTTTCTTTGTGTTCCCGACCACAGACATCACACCACTGGCCAGAGACAAACCCATTCTGCCCATCTCCTGTCAGATTTTTAAAACACCTATGTAATTTCTACAGAATGTCACTTCAAATTATTCACGAGGTCTCATGCTAAAGAAGGAGCCCTACCTTGTCTCCAGTTATCTCAAACCAGCGCTCTGTACTTGGTGGGTTATACCCATACACCTTCCCAACACTCTGTCTGACATCCAACAAGAGGGGATTGCAGCTTGAATTACAATGCAAAATAAATTTGTATGTAACAACATATTATTGTACATGTTTTCCCCTTTGGCTTTGCAATAATAGTGCCTGAAAAATTCTAAAAATCTATTTTAGTAATTCCCATACTTGTTCTAACTAATTACGCAATATTTAGAGCATAGACTTGGTCTGTCTATCCACTTTTTTATCATCCAATACATCTTCGTGTTTAATTTGCTTTTAAAAATGCTACCTCAGAGTAAGAGCCATCCATATGATTAATTAAGGCATGCTTACCCATCAGCATTTTTGGGACTCCTCTCCCTCCCCAAGAAAACCCGAGAAATTCTTAAGTGTCTCTAAATAACATAGACCTGCCTTAGAGAGGGTCTAAAAACCCTTGTCTTCATAAGGAAGGGTGAAGGCATAAAAACAAAAATTTAATGAAAATATTCTAAGCAGAACAAAAAGGAAACTTCCTAAAAAGTTGGAAGTCTAATCTATTGCAAATCTTAAACCTTGCAGAAGTAGAGCAGAGTGGAGGAGACAGCAAGCTGTCACATACAACACACCTAGAACAAGTCTTCCACGTAGGGCTACCAATCAGCACTAATGTTACATTCTCCAGCTGGCAGCTGGCAAGTGAAAATCCAAACCAAGCATAGTTTTCTTCCCCCTCCACCATCCAGTTGGCATCTTGTACTGACAGGAGTCCTGAGAGACCAGAAAAAAATATTAGTTAAATCTTGGTGTGCCCTGGCATTGAAAAACCCCTTTGTAGTCCTCCACTGATTCATCATATGACAAGTTTCTCTGTGCAAAGTTACACTGTCCATGACATGGCACCAGTAATTGTTGACTTTGCTTGCTCACCCTGAAGCTCTACTGGCTGGTGAAAGCTTTTATTTGACACAGCCTGTCTCTCAATCCTTCCAATAGCCTACAGGAAGTACATGAAAGCTACCACTCAAGCCTGCCCTAAACTACTTGCTCTTTATCAGAACTTGTAACTCTTCAAGGGTGCTGGGTGGGAGAGCTTCAAATCATTCTGGCTGTAATTTAAATAACCCATTCTGTTCTTTGGTTTTACAAAAATGTCAGTTAGCAGTGTTGCAAAAATTTAGCATTATTGTAATTTATTGCAACAATTAAACATTATTGTAAATCTCAATGACATGATTCTGACTAAGCTGCCCAAGCTTTATTATTTAGCTCCATATATGACATTTCCTCCCTCATTCAATAGAAACTTCATCACCTGTACTCATTAACTGTATTCACTTGTAGCATTCCTCTTTAGCCGCACAAAGGAATGTACAGAATGATAAAGATTCATTTGTTGAGGTTCATTTGCAATTTTCCAAGAAAAACAGTGAGCCTACCCTGGACTCACAATACATAGTTGAATCCACTGCTTTAGCAAGGTTTTCAACACAGTTTCCCACAATGTTCTTGCATCCAAGCTGGCACACTGCAGTCTGGATGGACAGAAAACCAGATGGGAAAAACCTGGTTGAGACGATCACCCTGACAAGAGCAGAGAACAATGCATTGTTCTCTGAATGCCTGCAACAAGTGGAGTGCCTCCAGGGATCAATTTTTAGACTCATCCTGTTGGACACTTTATTATAAATGATTTAGGCAAGGCAACAAGATGCCCTTTTGTGAAGTTGGCAGATAACAGGAGATTGCAGGGGGGTGGTCCCATTCAGAGGCAGGCTGGAGTAACAGGCTGACAGGAACCTCACAGAATTCAGTGAGGATGAATGCAAAGCCTGAGCCTGGGAAAGGAGATGCCCTTGCAGTGATACAGCTGGGGACAGACTGGCTGGGGAGTTGCCATGTGGAAAAGGCCCTGGAGATTCTGGTGGGCAGAGAGCTGAGTGCGAGGCTCTGACAGCAGACAACCAACAGTGCCTCAGCCTATATAAGCAGACACATGGCAAAGAGATTGAGAGAAGTGATTCTTCCCTAGATCACACCTATAATATGTTGTTCCGTAACAGGAAATATGTTGATAAACTGGAGCAAATTTAGTAGGGGTGTTCCATGCTTTCCGTGCCTATGAAGTCACCATGCATGGTGGGAGGACAATAGACAATGAACATAAACTGAAACAAGAAAGGTTCACACTGCTGTAACAGATTTTTTTCCCTGTGAGGACTGCCAAGAAGTACGACAGCTGCCCAGAGTGGCTATGCAATTTCTATCACTGGCGGTTTTAAGATACAATTGGACAAAGCCCTGAGCAACTTGGTGTGGCTTCACAGCTATCCCTTATTGAGAAGGAGGGACAGTATCTGAGATCACTTCAAACCTGAATTATCCCATGATTAACTAGGAATAAATGAACAGTCACATAAAGTATGGGAGGGTTAATTTACTCAACAAATATTACCTTGGTCACTCCTGTTGAAATGAGAGTAAAATGCAACCACAAATCCTCTCTGCTTGCCACCACCTGGTCCATATGGAGAGCCCACAACCAGATCAGCATTTCCATTCCCATCAACATCAGCTGCCAGGAGGGACCAACCAAGATTACAGTAGGAATACTGCAATAAACAGTTAGTTTAAGCTTGAAATAGAACTGAAACCATCAATTCTGTAGCAAAATAGAGCAACTTAATTCTAAAGAGCTAACTTTGCTTCTGACCAAATTACCCTCCCACTCCCTGGTTTCAATTTTGTTTTCTTTGCATTTTTATTTGGTTTGGGTCGAGGTTTTTGGTGGCTTTTTTTGGTTTTGAGGACTATGCACCATGCTCTTCATCCTGCTGCCTTCCCTGCACTGGAGTATACATGTCTTTCCCACATACAACCAATCTAAGCAAGCACCTGCTTACTCCATCCCCCTCAGTCT
The DNA here is from genome assembly GCA_013398115.1 of Falcunculus frontatus. Taxonomy (NCBI): domain Eukaryota; kingdom Metazoa; phylum Chordata; class Aves; order Passeriformes; genus Falcunculus; species Falcunculus frontatus. The sequence continues at coordinate 243,187 of VZRV01005195.1, forward strand.
AAATTTCCTTGCAATGATAAGTTTGATTTTAACATTCTTTTTTTAAGTCCATAAACTCTTTTCCCCTTTACCTCACCTCCTGCTTATGTAGTCCCGTGTCAGCCTAGCTAACAGGATAGTATAAACAGGATATTACATTACCAATATACCTGACAAGTTATGGTAACGTTTGGCTGAGGTCCCAAGCGTCTTCCCTCAGTTCCAAAGTAGACATACACAGCACCCTAAACGGCAGTAAAAGCAAATAAGGCATGAGAGCACCAAGTATTAAATCCAAGGCCAATCACAAGGAATGGAACGGCAATGAATGCAAGGGCTATTCATATAAGTTAATTTTTCCTCTCAGAGCCTTCCCATAATACTTTCTTTCCCACCCCAAACCTAAGAATATCCAGGGTAATGGGTACTGCTGTAACCAAGCAACAAACTAGAGAAGTACATTTTCATCATACTGTGTGTAAGGAGCAGGGGCAGTACAGTGTACATTTATACTCATAATACACACGTTCAGATGGCTCAAATTTTGTTAATTACTATTTAATGCAATGGCAAACAGTGCCAGGCACAACAGATGCACACAATTTTCCAAGTGGTGAGTCTAAATAAAAGCACTTAAATTCTTACTTAGACAGCTAAAATAGTATCTAAAATTCTGAAGAGTTTTAAGCTTAATGGATATTGTTTAAATCAAAACATTTTACCTCTCAGTTTGCATGGCCTGAAAATACTCAGGAACCATTATACGGGCTTATCTGGTAAGCTGCAAGTCATTAGGCCTCTGCAACTTGATTATTTTAGCAAGTGTATCTGTGTTCATATCACATTTTACATATCATTTGTTGGCCTGTGACAGCATATGACAAAACTCATTGACCCATGAGGTCCATTCAAGACTCTATTCCTAAATAAAAAGGGTACATTTGTATTTCATGAATGGCCCCTTACATTTCCAGCATGTCAGGGCTGCAAAGTTGCAATCTGGTTTGGATTTCTAATGTGCGAAAAGGCCACTGAAAAGAGAAATACAGGTAGCTGTCTTTGCTATTGCTCTAGTCAAAGTACCCACAAAGGTTATAAACTTCTGTTTAAATTACGTCACCTTGAGCAACAACAGAAATTCTCTCTTTCATTTCAATGTTTTAAAAAATATGTATCAATAAAAACATTCAGTTTGGAGAGTTAAAAAAAAATCCAACAAACCCATGTTAGCTTACTTTGTAAGTAAGAAACTGAGATCCTACAGAAGGTGCTCCAATTGCCAGGTCTGGCACTCCATCCTCATTGAAGTCCAGGACTGCCAAGGCAGAACCAAATCTTCCTGAAGGCTAAAAGAAAAGGGATTGCTCTCATGTTTTCAAGTCAAAAGCATGAAAACCTAATGCACATTTGCACAGGGAAGACTGGAAACAGACGACAAAAGTCTATCCCAACAATTCTTTTTTCTTCTCAGTAATAGCCCCCATGCCAACACACTAACTCAAAGTCAACTGTGTTAAACTGAAGGACAACAGAACATAATACGGTGCTGCTTTGCTATTTCCTCTTCCGGGTCCAGTGCACCACTGATGTTAAGCTTATGGTCTTTCCTGTTGACAGCGTTATGACTGGGAACCATTAAAACTCTGTAAGAAGACAGCAGCTGTTACTCCACAGTTTATAACCACAGAAACAAAAGGAAACATATCTCATTTCTCCCTATTATCTTCTTTATGAATAAAGGTATTTTCTACAGAGGATCATATTTAACACTGAAAAGGGTCATTTGCTCCTACCTCTTGGTTACAAACCAGCCACCATCATGTCAAATCACAGTTTTCTCTTTTTTTTTTTTTTTTCCCCGTACTCTTACTACAGACAAAATTATTTGGGGAGAAGTTATCAATTAAGGAAGAAATGTAGCCTCAAAGGAACTGAAACATCTTAAATAAATAATTTTAGATTAAAAAGGACAGGAAACACAATATTTTCTTAAATGCAGGGACCAGGACGAGCTATACTGTGACTTACACAACCTTAGTTTTATTTAAGGGCACTTTATGGTCTAATACTCACTTATCTGGCACAGTAATCAAAGTGAACCGACAGATCACCATCACTTCAATTCTTCCTGAGACTTTAAAAATTATTATTTTTCTTGAAAAGCATATGACATCTTTAATCAGGAGGAGTATTTCAGGAATAATACTCATACACATCAATGATACCAACGCTCAGTCAAAATTCACCAATTTTCAGGCAAAAAAAAATTTTAAGTGACAAATATCTGCCTTGACCCCTTACCTGATGACCCTGTAGTACTTGGTCAGCTCTCCCATCCAGATCCATGTCCTCTGGAGGCAAACCAGACTGGTTGCCATAGACCACATACACCCTTCCTATCTGAACATGGCCCATGGTGCTGTACCCTGGTGCTCCAGCCACCAGATCTCCATATCCATCCTGGTTTAGGTCAGCTGAGATCAGTGCCCTGTACAGCAAGGGAGTTAACAATATCAGCATTAGTTTTCAGGCTATCAGAACATTAGTGGGAAAAAACCCCATAATTCAGATAAACCAGGACCTGTGTTTCTCCACATAATTTTGTGAGAATCTACACAGCATTTTTTATATCATATATTTATTTGTGTTTTCTTGAATTAAGTAAAACCAGAAGAATCATCTTCCATTAATGCATCTGAGATCTGTAGGAACTGCTTTTTTACTGACATTAGGCATCTGAGAGCGATCAGAGCAAGAAGCATGAAAAAGGACTGCTTGCATACGACAAAGAATACAAAAAAAGGAAATTAAATATCCTTTAAACTGAACATGTGATTTAATTGATGGACTTAACAGGATATAAGCAAAAGTCACAGGTCTCACTAACATGTTGGAGTTTAGAGAGGGAACATGGAAAGAACTAAGTACGGTTAATTTAGCCAATGTGAAGTAAACTCAAGAATTAAATCCAAATTTTGAGACACAATAAGTTAGATAAGCAACAATGAAAATTTGTTTTATTACTCTTCCCTGTTGCAGATCAAGGTAGAACCTCATCAGCAAGGAGAGAGAATATGCCTCTCTCTGTCCTGAATCTCTCTTTGAACTCACTACTAGTCTTGAGTATCTCTGAGAAGTCTCACTAGACACCATCAGTCACCAACTCATGACAGACAATTAATTTTGCACAAACATCAACCAACAACAAAAAGGGGTAGCAGTGATCCTATACTATTCAGAACTAGAGCCAATGTTAGTTCTAATGTTGCTTCCTTCCATTCTGAGCTTGATCAACATGTCAAAGAAAAATCTTATGGGTTAACTTGCTGTTTCAGACATACAGTATAAGCCATTCCATCAGATTTGTACCACTAATTGATTTGAACTGTCACCTTTAAAGAGTATCCAAAGGATCAACAATAATATTTTGGTCTGTACTCAAAATTTTCAGAAATTAAGAGGAAGATGGGATGAAAAAAATTACCAACCATCCAAGCCTAGCATAGGGTGAAGTTAGAAAATATGAAGCTGCTGGCTTGGAGATGTGCTTAGAAGATTTCTGATGTGTAGCTCCTAATGCTCTCCAGACATTGGTTTTAAAAGCATGGTTTATCAAGCGGAGGGATTTCTGAAAGAAAAATAATAAAGAAATACAACAGTGATTAAAACACAGGTTGAAACTCTACAACATTTTGGGACACCTCAAAAATCAAGTCACCAACAGTGGAAATCACCACATGGATTTAAGAGGAGTCTGACTCAGATCATAAGCACCATTTTAGAAAGACAAAAATCTGTATGCTCTAAAGGGAGCCCTACTAATCGTTCACTGCTATGCTTTGCTGGGAGCTCTTAACCCAAAAAAAGCCATCATATGCCTGTAAAATGTAAACACTAAATATATATTTTGTCATTTTTGGCACTGAAGGATGTGTTCTAACTTCACTATACAATGAGCAAAGTGTAAAAATTGAGTATTTATGATGTACACATATAGATTAACAATGGTACTGGAATGTCCATTAAGTCAGCTACTGTTAACCTCCAGAGACCCTGCTCCCTCATGCAGCATTTCAGACAGAAATTAAAACAATTTTATATAGAGCTGAATTTTATCTGACACATCTGTTACTTCTCACTTACTGTTGCCCAAGGCTGTATGTTGAATTGAACTCCTCTCTCTGTATAGTTTACGTTCTTTTCAAGTGCCTCTGTATGCAAAGAAGTGGTATTCTTGTGATGTCCATGTTTTGATTGTTTGTTTCTGCTAAAGTAAAGAAGGCAGTGATAAGAATTAATATAACTGAACTAATGACTCGAGGTAAATGTCTTCCTTATGTTCCACACAGTTCCTTTACACAAAACTTAGTTATTTATGCTAAGAGAATTTCAAATTCACACACAAAAAGATAATGCAAAATATCTCCAATTTTCAGTAGCTTGCTGTCCACATTAGCAGAAGACTCCCCTTTCATTACTAAAGCTTTAAACCATCAGAGTTATACTTACATGGGGTTGTCCTTGTGCTCTTTTGTGCAGTTTATAAAGAGAGGGTTCTCAGGCAGGTAGCAGCTACTAAAGAAAAATACACAGAATGCACTTTAAAGATTTTACCACAACACAAGTCAAACTAAAAATACAACTTTTATCCTTACTGATTCCTCTGTTAGAAGTCATCAGTTTCCTCAAGGAAATCAAAACCAGAGCATCATCATAACCCTTAGAAACCCCTATGATATTTATTTGATGACCTTAATTAAGTTCTGTATGAATATCATATGTCTTTATAGAGCTCTTGAAGGAAACTTTTTGTAACATGCCCTGTTATCTATACGAATCTAAAGCACTTTTAATGAAAGTGCCATTTTGGAACAAAGAACGTAGCAGATTGTGCCATTCTGTATTTCAAACATAATTTCCCAAAATAGCAACAGTGATATTTTCCATATCAATGGATGGATTAATTGCCACTGTTGGTCTTCTAAAGTTATTTACAGAAAGGTCACATTTGTAAGAGAGCCATAAAAGGTTAAACTTCTATAAAAATATGAAATTGTGAGTAGAAGCCTGAGCTTAAACACTAGAATATATACTCCTACTCTTTCTAATCCTATTTGCCTTCAGGGTCTGAAGGTAATATCTGAACTCCCCTTAAAAGGGACATCTTTGCTGACTGATGGCAGCAGCCAGAAGGTGCAGGCCCAGATTGCCAGTCCAGGCAGAACCTCAGGGCATGGCTATGAAACATTTAAGCAAACCCTTGAATACGTCTTAAAGAATGCCCCAAATTTTCCCTGCTAAGTATCACCTGGGCATGCCAGAGGCTTGCCAGGGCAAAGGAGTGTGAACACGTAACAAATGCAAAATCAAGGCCTGCACAATCCTGTGCACCCAGGTAAAAGGCAGACATGGAAATCCCTTGTCCAAGTGAAGATCTAAAGCTCAGCACCTCCCCTAGGAAAGAATCTGCCTTAGGAAGAACAATTAAGTCGGTGTCAGCACTTGACTACTGCATTTCATAGTTCAGAACACACACTATACCTGGTTCCATTCTCTAGCATATGGCTCGTCAGCTCAAAAATGTTGTTGGTCCAGAATGCCATGTCATCCACTCCTCCAAGGAAATATTCATGGAACTTCTCCACCAGAAATGGAGATTTACTAGCAAATGTTGAGAAAAGCTAAGAGATAGGCAACATGCTCAGTAAGATGGACCACATTGTCTCTATGCTATATGCTCATTTTTATAAAGAAAACAGAAAACCAACCTTGCCAACAAGAAGCCTTTCTCCATGCCTGAAAAAAAAAAAATCAGAAATAAAACTTGCTTCATTTAATATTTAATTATTTAAACATTTCTTTCCAAGAGTCTTATATGGTAAATACTATGCAAGTCATTATTACTTCCATATTGGTTGTTAATATATTTTTAAAGTTGTAATATAAAAAGTAATGATAAAAACTTTAATGCCCTTAATTTTGAAGGATTCAAAGTTTTTGTAAATGCTGTGTGACTATTGGAAATTATCTGAAATACAGGATACAGCTAAGCTGTTCAGGATATTCAAAAGCAGACACTGCCAGATACCCAAAGTCTCTTTTGAATTATTCTTGGACTTGAAGGGATCTACATAAAATGTAGATAAGGCATGTATCTAGAGACTCCTTCCGTACATGATAATTATATTGCTAATGCACTGCAGTGCAATGGTACTTGAAGACACAGCTGTTCTCCAATAAATGGGCATAAATACATTAAATGTATAAATGCATTAAATAGCCAAGATTCACCATCTGTGGTGTAATAATTAATTTAACAGTCATTAAGTAGCCTAATTTGAATCCTAGTCATTAAAAAATTCAGATGTTCTGTGATTTTGGAGTCTAGGAGGGAGTCTATATTGCTGACATCAATGCATAAGGTGTTTCAAATATGATTATCATGATTCTCCTACATATGTTTCACTTACAAAAGCCCAGGCAGAGATATTCAACTTACAGTTCAAAAAACAGCATATAAGTACATTCAGTAATTGTGCTTTCAGTTATGATCTCTTTCCCATAAAATTCCTTATAGATAGCTGCTAGGTCTTTGACAGGTACATACCTAAAAACAAAAAGAATGTATTACAACAACAGATGTTCCACATCACACAATATAAGATTACAGTTCTTGTAATAACAACAGCCTATTAAATATTCCAAATTTCAAAAGACTTCATAAGGTCATGAAGGTTTACAAATACCAGAAAGACCAGGATTGCACATGCAACTGTGAGGGAAAATAAAGTGAGTATCTAAATCTTCTGCTCATTGTTATGCTTTTAAAACTGTCTGAATTCAACATCCTCAACTTCCAAAACTTTAAGCAAATCTCACTTAGATTGCCACTTAACTGAGTTATTTCACTAGCTGCTAGGACATTCCACCAAAAGGTTTTCACTTGTCATTTTATATATAACTGCTTATAAATTCAGAGATAGATAATTTAATCTTTTTTTGCTGTGTTCCTATACATAAAACTCTCTTCCGTCCCTCCAGTTTTTCATGTCAGGGAACAGTAAATATGCATATAAAGAATACCAAACTCATAACATTTAAAATAGTTGCAGGTGTTTCTTTTGAAAGAAAAATAAAGAAGGACAGCATTCTGTTAAAACAGATTAATAGAAAATTATGTGATATTATATGTGATTCTATTATACAAAATTATACAGAATAAACATTAAATAGTAAAGAAGGCAACCCATTATCTCACCAAGTTGATGCCAGATAACTGAAGTCCAGCTCAAACTGACTCACTACATCTCCTCCTGAGGATGAAAGCATGAAAAAAAACCCACACAGCCCAACAAACAAAACCTGTTAAGTACCTGTCATGAATAATAGTGTGGGTGAAGTTACGTATGGCTCTTCTATATGCATTTATATGGCAGATTTTCCAGCTATATATTTAGAATACGCTAATAGTTCACCTGAAAGTATACTGCACATTTTATACTTTCAGAGAATAATGTACAATTTAAAATCACAGTAGTGACTCCATCTAAATGTTAGCATCCTTTGGTCTGCATTTTGGCTTTAATCAAAGTGTCCATATGCCTTATCACATCTCCTGAAACCTGGAGCGTAAGGACAGGTACAGCAGGGCTTTGCAAGCCATGGAGAAGGGCAAGTATACGGTGTCCATATGCCATTCTTAACTCCTGCATTGCGCAGGATAAGAGAAAGAATCAACCATCGTGGTTTTGAAGAGGACTAATTATTCCAATAAAGGGATCTATGATTGGCAAACAGAAACATTACCAAAATCTCCAACACTGTGAGCTTCTGAGTATGAACCATGAAAATCAATCTGGAGAAAGAGAAAAACAAGAGAACTGCCTGTTTCTTTTAATATGAGCAGAAACAAACTCTCCAAGCAATACTAATGTTTACAGGTCCCAAACCTGAACAACTTGACTCTTATGAAGTTTGTGACACTGTGTCTCTCCAAAAATCTTCCTGAAACAGGGCTCCAGCTTTTCTCTTTCCTCCCCACCGCAGTCCAAAATGAAGTTATCCGTTCCAATAAATCCAGTTGTACCAATAAATAAAATAATACAGGCTTACTTCTCCCATGGCCTTTAGAAATCCTTGGTCGACGCCCAGGCTATGCCAGCTAATATCTGCCACCACATGAGAAGCAATTCCAAACAGGAAAGCCACCAGCTTCTCGGTAGCCTATACAACAACAATCCATTTGTAATACTATCAGTCATTTTAGTCTTGTCTTTAAGAAAACGTTAGCATTTTATGTATGTGCATTATACAAGGATATAGGTGAGAAACTCTTAAGATCCAAGAATTTACCATGACAAAGTGCTGACCTCTCATTGCTTGATGCTGTGGTCAACTTCTGTAACTTGAGAAGATTTAAGCACTTTATACAGTCCAAGGCCATAGAATTATACGGTTTATGTGAGTGTAATTTGCATACTTCAAGTGAAATGTGTAAACTGTTTTCCTGGACCACAGATAAACACTTCCAAGGAGTGAACTCCCTCTGCCACCATGGGTGTTGTGTAGGCATACAGAGGAGAGAAATACATTCTTCTGCACTCTCACTTTTGACAAATTGTTTTTCCTTTCCTCCTATGTAGCTCACAGACCATTAACAAGAGAAAATCTGGACTAAGTTCAAGATTTCATAAGTGAGAATTCTAAAAGATGTCTGGTTTTCAAATGGCAAACCCTCAACCAGATCTCACAGGAATGCAAGATAATCAATCACATTTAAAAGTTTGGACCTCTGAAACGTATCATAAGCGACAGAACACAGTGGAGATAACTGACAGACCTTATATGGAAACTTTAAATTTTATGTATGGTAAAGATTAAAACAGGATTTCAAGTGTTCCTATACAAGCAGAGATCTTAATATAAAAATGTTAGGTTTTTTCTACATCTCACAAAGGATGAAATTGCAACTGGTGAAGGTGAAGAAAATAATTGAAAGCAAAGTCAATCAAGTGAAAGATAATCAATTTTCTTACCTCTTCCCAAGGCTGAGGATAATTCCTTCTGATGTAGTCAATACTTGCTTTGAGAAATGGTGTCCAGTGAGTGTCTTCAGACACATCATGGAACATTCCTATTGCAATAAAATTATATCAATATTTGATTTATTCTTTTGGGAAAAATGAAAAAGAAAAAAGAAAAATAAAGGGTTTTCTCAATTAAAAACTCCACAGACTTTTGTTCAATTTCATATCATACAGATGATACATTTTGCAATCCATCTAATGAAAAGAGCCAAAAGAGACTTATTTTTATGTGATTTATACTGTCAAAGGAGATACTAGATTTACCTTCTATGATTTTGGGTTGAAGCATCTGACAATTTTGTGCCTGCTCCTTTTCTCTGTGCCTATGAGTAGGTACAGTACAATGAAAAGCTGTCTCCCAACCAGAGAGGATAAAGAGAGCTGACAGAGAAGCTGTTGACTAAATTAATGCATCCGCTTGTATGGCAGAAAAGCTGTTGGGAATGGCAGCCAACTCAAAATATGATGTTTTCTGACAGGTATCAGTTTCCACAGGGCAGAGGAGGGCTATGAATGTCATCATTATCACCACCATCATTTTCAACAGAAAGGTAAACTGTTATAAATGAGCGGTTTTTCTCGGTTTGGGTCATGCAGGTTTGGGTATTGGGGTTTTTCGATTCGGGTTGGACGGATCTGAGTTCAGGGCTTTTCGGTTCGGGTTGTGCAGGTTTGGGTTCCGGTTTCCTGAGTTCGAATTGTACAGTTTGGGTTTGGAAAAGGACTCAAAAGGAGGGGGTTGGGGCACTGTACCCCCTCTGGACTGACAGCCTTGCGGACCAACCACCTCTTGAGATCAAGGCATGGTAACAACCAATCCTGCGACGCTCTGTGAAGCAGGAGGCGGACCTGGACAACGAGCGAATCCGGAGCCTGGTGGCGGGAAAAACCGACTAATGGACAGTGGTCTTGGGAGGAAGACCAATGGGAAGGGTCGGTGACGGTATAAAAGGAAGGCACCGGGACTAGACTGCGTGCTTTCCTGGGGCAACTGTTGCAGGGGAAGTGCCTCTGCCCCAGTGGAAGAGAAGGGCTACTCCCTTCCCGTAATTTCCTTGGTTTGCTACCTTTATTAAAACCAGTTAACCAGTTCCAACGGTGACTGGCAGGCTCATTTATTTCATAAACTAGCCAAGATACAGTCAGCGTAGGAGGAGAAAAGGGAAGGAAAGAAGGAAAAATCAGGTTTCATTTGAAGAATCAATTACTACACTCAGTTGAATTTAGGCAGAAGAGACTCTGTAGGATCTAACAGTGACCTTGCCAAAAAATTTCTGTGTACCTACATAAAGCTAAGTGCAAAGGGATTTTGACAGAAAGAGACCAAGCAGCACAGTGTTAAATTCTCTAAGGGGGAATAAGGCAGGAGATAGTTGAGACCATCAGTACTCTTGGAGGAAGAGTATGTATTTGTTGACACAGCAATGTGAAACTGCACAATATTAGGGTAGATTAAACACTGAGAACAGACCTTGGGGTTAATTCAGTTATGTCCTGGCCTCTTGACATTTTACAGTGCAGCTAAACTAGATAAAAGAAGGATGGTGCTTGCTTGGCCAAACTCAGAGCAGCCTTCTACATCTAAGCTTGTCTCCTGCCCAGAAAGGCAGCCTGGATGGCTTTGTTCTGGATGGCTTTGTTCTTGATCTAGTCACACTCAGTTAAAACAGCTCAGGTCTACAGAGGTACCCATTTCTTCCATGTTAACTAGGGAGACTGCTGACAAGTGGTCCAGCTCTAACAAAGCAAGATGGACTCCAACGTTATGAAGGAATGAAGATTGGATACGGCAGATAGAGAGGCTCTGACCATTGGCCTGGTATAAGACAAGTCAAAGCAGTTAGAAGGTAAAGATGAGATAGGTAGATATTACCAAGCTGAAGTAGGAACTGAAAAAATTCCCAGGAGAACATCAGTCATGAAAACAAGGAAAGCAAGACTGAAGTTTGGGACAAGAAGTTGGCAGAGCCAGGCAGAAAACCAAGAACAGTGCCCTGATAAGTGACAGAAGACAAAACCAGTATTAAATGCCAGAGCAGAGAGGCGATCTGGATGTGAACTGAGCACATCAGGATGTGAACCAAGCAGCCTGTAGATGGCATAACCAACAGGCAGCATCAACAACCTGTGTCTGAGAAACAACAAGAATTTCGGCTGCAACTGTGTGATTTGGCTCTAAACCAAACAAAAATCCTAAGGTACACCTCAAATTTAATGGAATTTGCATGGCCCACTAAAGTAAGCTACTTCCAGTACTTTAAACTTCCACTAATATCTCAACAATCAATTGGCCAGATATCCTCTCACAAAGTACTTATCACTGCCCTGTCTCTGGTATCTGCCTAAACACCCTAATAGCTTGTAGCTGGAGGACAGACTCTTTATCCCATTTGCCAGTTGCTCACTATCCAGATTTACCATTTCAGTAGCAAATATCCTACAGCAAAGCCTAGCTGGCTGCTTTGTAGCTCTAATGTTTCTGGAGAAGCTGATTATGATCAAGAGCTGACCTATCAGGGCTGAAAAATCAGGGGACCACCTGCAGGTCAAGACACTTTTTACAGCTATTGCAAGAGGGTGCTAATTTTGTAGTGCAGACCTTTGATCTGCAAGCAGCAAAATTAAGACTGACATTAATTTCCAACAGGCACAGTAAAAGGCAAAAGATTGCACTCTGGGAAAAATTAAACTGGGATGTTATTAACACTTGCCCACCCACCACCAGCAAGTCCTGCACTATTTTGTTGCTGTGGGATTTTTAGATTCTCCTATCCTCTTTCTGACTGATCTGATAGAAACTAATACTTTTTATATAGAAACAGCTTTAGGCCTTCCCTAAGACTTATAAAAAAAAAAGATCATTTTGTCCTCTCAGTACTCAGTAATCTGACCTAATTTAGTCAAACAGCATCCTTCTATCAAATTGCCCTACCCATTAAATAGTTAAATTTACCCAAGAGTTACTTTCTAAAAAATTTTCAAATGTGTTATTTCATTATAAAGTTCTACAAAAAGGCTCTAACAAAAATGGTGGATAGTTTTTGAAGGAAAGCATTTCTGGCCACACTTCATTTCTTACAATGTAACCATTTTCAACCCTACTAAAAGAATTAGGATTTCCACATAAAAATGCAGTTGTTATAACATTGGACTTACAAAGCTTTTCTTACCACGTTTGCAAATTGGAGGATAAAAGGCATCAGGATAAATGCTCCCAGCCTGAAAAGCATCTTGGTGGTTTAGTAATAACTGGGGAAAGGATGGGGGGGAAAAAAAGAATCAGAATGCTATTGCACAGCACAAAACCACATTTTACTGCCAACATCAAAGATATATTCTAAATAGCCAGCAAAATACAACTATTATCTTGGTAAAAGACATCATGTGGTGCACAAAACCTTGCTGTTATTCTGCTGTCCTTAGGTTTATTAAATCTGCTTTCCCAAAGTCCTCTACTGATTCTTCTAATACAACTGCTCACATAGAATATGACTAAAGAAGATAGGAAAACATGCAAGAAACCACACAAAGTGTATATATATACACATTGGTATAATTGCTACATTTCTGCAACAATATTCAGGAGTCAAATTATTTTCAATAAAAAAATACAGTCTGGGCACAATATTGACACACACATTACTGAGAATAATGAAGAAAGGCAAGAAGACAGAAACAAAAACATTTAGAAGAAAGGTGCAGAAAATTAAGTAATAATATGCTTCCTACCTGTCTATAATTAACACTCCCTTCATGCTTAATGAAAAATTCCAGAGCTCTATGTGCTGAAAAACAACATTGAATTGTTGATTTATAGGTATTGTGTCCAGGCCCATGTTTTGTTAGAAGCACTACCAGAACCAGAAGATACCACATTTTTATACCCAAGCCAAGTACCACCTGCATGAAACACCATTTCTCACAGAACTGTGTACCTGTGAGAGCATGTGTTTTCTCATCTAGGGAGTTAATAAGGAAGTGCTCTTTCTGTGGCACATCTTCAGTCTCTCTCTAATCCCCAGCTCCCAAACTGACCAACTAAGCTGAAATAGCAGGGAAATGAACTCCCCATGTCGAGAAATGATCTACAACAATGAACTGACAGGACCACACCCAGCACATACAAAGTGTGGACCACAAAGTTCTAGCTTTACTCTATTCAAGTTTCACTGTTGGCCTTAACAGTGAAAAAGGTATGTTGGGAATCCATGTGGATGCTTAACAGTTTGATTAATTTGTAACATGCATGAAAAGTAACAAAAACCTAAAGTCAGCAAGGTAAATAACAGTATTTATTCACTGAATTGGCAGATACTCTTACTGCCAAAATCTTTATTTAGCTGGCATAACGAGTGAATGAAATGAACTGACATCCTTTTCTTTAATGAGGTCTCTTCCTAATTAATATTAGATCCCAGGAATAATCTATCAACACTATTCTAAAAATACCCGACATTGACTCTAAAGCTATTTTACAAAGACTGAAGTTAATTTTTTCCTTACCAAATAAATCACATCACAAAAACCCCCCAAAAACCAAACAACAAAATAAACAAACAAAAAAATCCCCCCACCAAATCCAAAACAATCCACTCTCATTCTGGAATAAGATCCAGACAAAACTCTGTGTGTTTGAAAGATCTTTAACTTTGAATTTTACCCAATGGTCTAAGTCATCCTTATACAAATAAGTTAAGATACCTTAAAGACCAACCTTGCACCAGAAGAGAAACAACAACAACAACAAAATAATAAATAATAATCTAAAATTCTAAGGTTCAGACATTTCTACACACATCTCTGATTCCAGTGTGAGAGAGTCTCATTTTGGCAGTTTGGTTTTTCTGCTTCACACCTCCCCCACACTTCTCTCACTACTCAAGTGGGCCCAGGTTCTACAACTCCACCTTTACAAGGAATTTTATGCCAGATCCCCACAGTTGCACAGAGCCTCACAAGTCTGACAGGAGCTCCTAGGGTGAAGAGCTTCCCCACTCAGACCTGCCTCCAGGCATGGCCATGCAAGTAGGACACAGAACAGCTCTGCCACGCACACTGAACACGATCAACATTCTGAACAGGCAGAGCTTTTCACCATTTTAAAAGTACTTTCAAAAATCTGTCCAGGATTTCTTTGGTGCTGGCTTTAAGTGAGAGGAATTCCTTTCTACATTTTGTTGTTTGGTTTTTTTTTTTTTTTGTTTGTTTGTTTGCTTGTTTTTGTTTTGCTGGAATACTCAGTGTTTGAATTTTGGAAATATTTTCATCTTATCATCATAGACTTCTATGTGCACAACAGTAAGAGAACTCATTTTAGCAGCATCAGGGCTGATCACAGTTTAATGTAATTTACAAAATTTGTTGTAAACTATGACCCAATAGTTCAGTGTACACACAACTCCCCAGACAACCGAGATCTTTAAATTATATAAACACAGGTTTTCTGCAACATGCCCCCTTGATTAGAAAAAAAAAAAAAAGACTGCTTTGGAACAGATCTGTAAGGTTCGTTTCTCTTTGGAGATTTCTTTTTCAAACACACTCTATTCTGGCAAATCTGTTATTTCAAGTCCTCAGAAGCTCATATTTGGTAATTAGAGCCCTGAGCTTGCAGAGCTGTGTGCACTTGCCTAACCTCAGGCAGCATGACTTCTCCTACAGATTATTATGGGTTTCTTGGCACATTGTTAGGCAAAGCAAATTGTTCCAGGATGCTGACCAAGGGTACAACACTCAGTAAGGGAACACACTGTAGTCTCAAACACCATGAATAATCTCAGCCTTGAAATTGTTCAAAGTTGCATGTATTCAGTACCTAAAGTCTGAGAAAATTACCTGAATAAAGGCAACATCCTACATTCTACCATCTGTTTGAGCAATGGATTTAGAAACAAAAACAGAAGAACAAACAATTAAAACTGTCAATTACTATGAGTAGCTGTTTCAGAATAACCTCACACTCCTCATGTCTGTGCTTGCAATATCTACGGAAGAAGCCAGATTTTAAAAATAGCACAGGCAAACAAGAAATTCAAAACGGAAATATTTCTCCATTTTGATGTTCACTCAGTTCTCTCCTTCATTCTCTACAAATCTAGGCTGTTCTGGCTACAGAGAGCAACCTACCAGAAAGAGACACAGAACAAAATTTTTATGATGTTTGTCACAGGTACAAACACATTACAGAATTTTATCTATTTGTACAGGTATGGCATAATTAATACAGGGTGATTTGAAAACAGAGCTACCACAAACGACTTGTGTTATTCTTTAGTTTAAATGTAACAATCCCACGAATTGCCTAAAGCATTCCTTTTCTTACTCCAAACTAAACCCTGACTGCGTACAACTCAGAAACAAAAACATTCCAGTTACATAATGCCTGTGTTTTAGGAGATGGAAAAATACGCAACCCCAGTCAATACTAGCACTTTACTCATAAAAACAGTAAAATTTCAAACTCAAAAATCAAATGACTCATTTTTCCTATCTGTTATTTACATTTTTAAAATGATGTAGACTGCTCGTTACTTTAACATTATTTCCCCTCTCTGCTTCCTAGCTGAATCTGGATTTGCTTCTCTTCACAAGAAATTTAAAATACATGAAAATCGATTTTGAACATGTCTTACCTATTTCAACATGTGTTGAAATTCCACATGGGACACATTTTTGACAGAAATGGTAGAGTATAACCAGAAAGACAGACCAAACCTTCAGACCAACCATGATGCTGGCTCCAACTGTGGTTTTCAGAAGCCTGGAGCAGTAGCACTGTGACCTTTGAAATGTAGGTTACGGAGCATGCCTTTTCTTTCACAGATATTGCTGACACAGCAAGCGAACGACTGCCGAATTTGAAAGGCTATTTTATACCAATGCTTTCTTTTACTGCAAATAAAGTGATTTATATAAAAAAACAAATAACCTATGGGTCTTCTCCCCACTTGAATTCTGTAATATCTCTGGGATTTGAGCAGTGTAATCAGTGCATCACTGCACGGCAGCAGTGAGATTTCTGTTAAATACAACAGCATGGCAAAGAGCATCCTCTCACAGTTTGTCCAGCTCATGGTGTGCTTGCCTTAGAAAACAACTACATCACATATCACAGAAGAAATTAAAGCCAGTTGCCAAAGCTGTATTACTAGAAAGACACTAGTTCCTGAGTTGCAGGTAATACAAATTCGTAACTTTGGTGACCTGATAGGACATTGCACACTTGAGTCTGGGTCTTATGACCTATGTTGAAAGCCCAGCTGATATGTGGGGGACTCATGAAAGTGCTCCTGCCAAATGTACTGCTATGAACTTCTGGCTTCAGGGGCTGTGCACCCTGCGTTTCCCAGCCACCCTTCATGCATGTGGCACAGCCACACCAGTCCCCAGTGAGATGGAAGCACTGGGCAGGGCTTCGCATGGCTCTTGTGCCAGAGACTGACCAGCTGTTATGGGACCCAGTGGCCCACGGGCTCCCATGGGCCAGTGCTCCTGCAGTAAGGCACAAGTTACCCTGGAGGAGACTGAGCCCCGAGACTTTACCAGTCTACAACTTCCTCATGAAGGGAATACGAGGGGCAGACACTGATCTGTTCTCTGTGGTGACCAGTGAAGCTGTGTCAGGAGAGGTTTGGGTTGGGTATTAGGGAAAGGTTCTTCACCCACAGGGAGCGTTGGGCACTGGAACAGGCTCCCCAAGGAAGTGGTCAGACCACCAAGCCTGACAGTTCCAGAAAGCATTTGGACAACGCCCTCAGGGACATGGTGTGACTCTTGGGGTGTTCCGTGCAGGGCCAGGAGTTGGACTTCGACGATCCCTGTGGGTTCCTTCAAACACAGGATATTCTATGACTCTAAGCCTCCCCTTTCCCTACGAAGCGGGGGCCTCAATGCGGCGTGGGAAACGAGTCTCCGGGAAGCAGAAAGCCGCTCCCGGCCCCCCTCCCTCCCACTACGCTCCCACCCCTGACCGGGCGCCACCCCGGCGAGACGCCACTTCTGGCCCGGCCCCTCGGCAGCTCCTCCTCCGGGGCGGCGCGGGCGGGCCGTGCCGGGGCTGTGCCGGGCCCCGCTGCCTGTCGCGGGTGCGCGGCCATGGCCACCCTTCTACCACGGGGCGCCGCCGCCGCCCACCGCCGCCTCCTGCTGCGCCCCGCGCCGCTCNCCGCCGCTTTCCCCGTGCAGGACCCGGCCAGCGGCGAGGAGCTGGGCCGGGTGTCCGACTGCGGGGCGGCCGAGGCTCGGGCGGCCGTGCGGGCCGCGCACGAAGCCGGCGCCGCCTGGGGCCGCCTCCCCGCCAAGGTGAGCGGCCGCGAGAGGTGGCGGCGAGGAGGCCCCGGGGCGGTCCGTTCCGTTCCGGTCGGGTCTCCCGGGGCCTCGCTTCCCCGTCCCTGCTTGCGGCGGCCACGGCAGCCTTGTCTCTCCCTCCTCCCAGGAGAGGAGCGCGCGCCTCCGCCGATGGTACGAGCTGATGATGGAGAACAAGGAGGAGCTGGCGCGGATCGTCACGGCCGAGAACGTGAGTAGGGCGGCGGGGTGGGCACGGGCACTGCCCTGTGCTGGCACTCGCGCTGGGAAACCCAACACGGGCAGACGAACAGTGACATCAAGTAAAACTGACAGCCATCAACTCTCCCTGCGTACTTCTCCAATTAGCCACCATGTCCTTTTAAATAACTTTGGGCATATTGTGCACTCACACTGCCCCGCTTGGTCAGTGGATGACGTTTCAAACCTTCCTCCTCTGGACATACATAAAGTGCATTGGTCTGATGACGGTAGTACCTAACCAGCGGAAACCAGACCCACGTTGTGCTTCATGGCATGCAAAAGTGTACATCCACCTAAGCCATGGTCCTCATGGCAGAAATGTTTGTGACTGAGGAAAATCACGCAAGTCTCCAAGTTGGATTCTCACAGTCTGCTTTGGTTTGTATCACTCAATAATCTGGGAGCTCACAAACTGGTGTCCTTTTGGATAAAATCTTGCTGGAAGATACTTCAGGAGCTCCTCTGTGGTGTCACAGCTGCTAATGGTCATTCAGTCCAAGGGATCAGACCTGGGGATAGTCCAAAGTAACACTCCCAAAACAAATGACCCTGGCATAAACTTGTAACTGTTTTGCCGTGATTTGTGTTTTTCTTCAGAGTGGTAATAGCAGCTAACTCAGAGTTTGTAAATAAATACATACTACATTTGCTTGTCCTGGGCAGGTATGAATCGAGGCACAGCATACAAAATATTGACTATACAATTATGGTATATTGAATCCACATAACTATTGCTGCTGCAATCTTAGAAGCCTTTTTTGGAGATTGCAGTGTATGTCATAGGGAGGGCATCATAAAGTACTCTGAAAAGAAGAGAAACTCCAAAATTATTTGAATTTGTTTATATTGCTTCTGCTTGCTGCTTACAATGTCTCTTCAATCTGATTTAATCAAAGGGGAAGCCTCTGAAAGAAGCACAGGGTGAGATTGTGTATTCAGCCTCATTTCTGGAGTGGTTTGCGGAGGAGGCTCGACGGATTTATGGTGATGTTATTCCAGCATCTGCAAAAAACAGAAGAGTCCTGGTGCTGAAGCAGCCAGTTGGAGTGGCAGCCATTATAACCCCAGTAAGCATAGCTGAACTCTTCTGAGTCATGTGAAGGTTTTCAGCTCAGCCCACAGCTCTAAATGTCACTTATTTCTGCAAAAACAGGAGGCCAATTTTTCCCAACTTTGATTGTACTATTTTCTCTTTTCCTAGTGGAATTTTCCCAGTGCTATGATTACCCGGAAGGTTGGTGCAGCTCTGGCAGCTGGCTGTACAGTGGTAGTGAAACCTGCAGAGGACACACCTTTATCAGCATTAGCTCTTGGGGAGGTGAGCTTTCAGTGCTAAGGTTTGCCTCAGCAATGAACTGACACTGTAAACAGGGAGTCAGACGGGCTTGGAAGGTAGCTCTGGCCAGCTTTGTATGTGAAGAAAGGACACACTGTCTGACTATTTGCAGGTGTTTTAGTTCAGTGAGAATTTTTGTAAATTGCCTCTAATATGGTCTAGAGCCTCAAAATGGATCAGGCCATTTTGATACACAAATTATGCTTATATCTGTAATTTGGTTCTTTTGAACAGACAGCTTAAACCAGAGCAAAGCTGCTCTCTGAAGCACCTGTGACACCTGTTCCTAGTTGTGCTGAGCCCTTTTGGCTTCCATTGACTTACAGACGGTTTTCTTCAAAACAATGAACAATCAATAAGTGACTATTCCTCTTACAAAATGCACTAACAATGCAAATTCTGTTTTTCTTTTGTTGCAGCTTGCAAACCAGGCTGGAATCCCAGCAGGAGTGTATAATGTTGTCCCTTGTTCCAGACAACAGACAGCAACTGTAGGGGAAGTTCTGTGCACTGATCCATTGGTATCCAAAATATCTTTTACTGGCTCTACAGCAACAGGAAAGGTACATATGGGGACAGAATATCCTTGAAGATTATTACTGTGGCTATACTAGAAAGGGGGAAAGTCTGTGCCTTCATACAGAGCCTTCTTGTCTCGCTGCTGTACACGGATTGTCCAAATAATTGTGTACCTCTTGAGATACTGCTTGTATGTTTTAGCATCAGTACTTCACAGAAGTATGCCTGTCTGCAACTTCTTGAAAACTGCTCTTCATTAAACTGTAATGTGAACAGTCCTGTACAAGGTGTTCTTGGTTTATATCATAAGGTGACAACATGCTAATAAGAACACTGAAACTGAATTTCAAAGGTACCATTCAAGAATGGCTTCAGTGGCTGAGAGAAAGTATTAGAGAAGCAAGGCCCTGGAATCTCTGCTATCAACCTTAGTCAATAAGCAATCTTGTCACCATCTATAATTGAATCACTAAAGCTGCAGAGTGAGGCTACAAAATGACAGAATTCTCTGGGATGGCTATATGCAGAATGAAGAAAAAGTCTGGTATCAAGGCAAATCATAATACCAAATTCTGTCAGATCTTGGAAAACTTTTATAAGAGTAGCCAAAATTTTATTATCAAAAAAGAATAGAACAAGGAAACAAAAAAAGTAACAATATTAGTGTATAAAAGCTTGACCTGACCTGAAGTAGATCAAAATCTTTTTCTGCATTAATCATTGGCCAGAATTTCATCTTTAAAGATTTTAATGGAGAAAATTTGTTTTTGTCCTAGGAGATGGACTAGCATTGTAGAGAAGCTGCAGATTATTTCCTTGCCAGAGTAATTTTTCACTGCCTTTCATCCATGATTCCACTGTTCACATCTGTCAGAGGTACAGATGTCTCTATCTCCTCTGTTGCCTACAGATCTTGCTGAAACATGCAGCTGGCACGGTGAAGAGAGTTTCCATGGAGCTTGGAGGACATGCTCCTTTTATCGTGTTTGACAGTGCCAATGTGGACCGGGCTGTCGCAGGAGCCCTTGCTTCTAAGTATAGAAACTCAGGACAGGTGAGAATAATCTTTTTGTCTGTGTTTCTAGACAATGAAGAGCTGTACATAAAGTTTAAGCTGTAAATAATCTATTTTATGTAAAAAGAAAGCATAGAACACTTCATTGTGAAAAGTGCTGTACTCACGCATGGCTCTGGGCACTAAAGCCAGTTACCAGCAAGTCTAAATAGCAACACTAAAATCCCATATATTTTCACAACATGCATGGCTGTCAGTAGCATCACTGTTAGAGAAGATGATGTTCTCTAGGACCCCTTGCAAGAGCTTGAGAAGTGATAAGGCATTTTGTCATATGCTTTGTTACCATTAAATTCATTGGAGAACTAGAGCTGTGAAAGCATCTTGCTTCAATCTGTTAAGACACTCACAGATAGTTTTTACCACAATGAGTAGCTTTAAAAAATTGATAGACAAGATTCAAGTGTGCGTTGCTTCAAATGTATTTCATTTAGAGTCAAAAAAAATTTAAGAGCATTACTTTCCAGAACAGTCAACTGAGAAGGGTGGTATGGAGACTGTTCTAGCCTTACCAGGTACATGTGAACATGAAGTTGATGAACTCAAGCTTTTGAGAAGCACCAAATTTTCAGTGGGTTTGGGAGGTCTTTCAATGG
Source organism: Falcunculus frontatus (assembly GCA_013398115.1). Taxonomy (NCBI): domain Eukaryota; kingdom Metazoa; phylum Chordata; class Aves; order Passeriformes; genus Falcunculus; species Falcunculus frontatus. The sequence goes on from VZRV01005195.1 coordinate 264,328, forward strand.
GGAAATCTTTGCTTGAATAACATGAGAAGAAGACACGACTAATCTTGGGAAGAAAGAAAGGAAACAAAAGTGGACAAGGACCACTAAGGGATCAGACCCCGACTGGGCAAGATCTAACATAAAAGGCATCTCTGCTGCTGTAGAAGATAAGTAGCTGTTACTTTTCATATACTGTAGCAGTCAAAATAGGATACAGTCAGAGCAAGGGGTAGCACAAATAAATAGGCCATTGAAAGCACTTAGAAACAACTTCCAGGAAGAAAGGAAACTCAAACTCAAATAATAAAGGAGTTAGAAAAAAAGACCCCAGACCACTAAGTGTGATCTGAGTTTCTGCTGCTCAGTCCAGCATTCTACAGTCTGATTAGAAGGTATTTTGTGCAGCTTCTGGGCCTAGGTTGATCTGTGTATCTGAGTCCACAAAACTCACAAAGCATTTCCCCAGCGTAAGCAGCTTCGCAGTGTGACATGTTTCATACACCCACTGACAGCTTGCTGAAGTTGTATTTCTAAAGTGAAAGGGGTGATGAAAGAAATGGCATAGCTTGGTATCTTAGGATGAGAGGAGAGGCAGGGGACATCAGTGTGGTGACGTAATTCTGTGCATGAAGGCGAGAATGAAGTAATGGATCGATTAAATATGATATAAGCTACTGGGGTTTTGTCTTGTTTGTTTTCAGACCTGTGTTTGCACAAACCGTTTCCTGGTGCAAAAGGGAATTCATGATGAATTTGTGGAAAAGTTTGCTAAAGCTATAGAGAAAGAACTGCATGTTGGAAATGGATTTGATGCAAAAACTACTCAAGGACCACTAATAAATGAAAAAGCTGTAGAGAAGGTATAAATAAATATTTCATTTTTGACATCCTAATTTTCTTTCTATGATCCATAAAATAACTTTATATTTATGTTTAACTTTTTTTCACTTGTTTTATTAGAACATATTTGCAGTGTGGCTGGAAGTGTGTTCTGTCCACCAAATCCATGTGTCCTTCTAGACAAACAGACGTGGACAGTTCATGCATCATCACCCTGTTTCCATTAAGGGAAAGAGAGGCCTCCTTTAGGAGAAGCTGATTCCTTCTGATTACTCCCTCGCTGTTCTCAAGTCTGTTCACTGAAATTGGATACATTGTGAGAGCTCTATGGTGATCCTGCACTTCTGAAGCACTGTTACTGACAATTTCTTTTGAAGAACAGTGTTTTTGGCAGAAGCGAGGGAGAATAATTAATCAGGGTTAAAAATACCAGAACTCTGGATGTTGTAATTGCTTGAAACTTCACGTACATCGTTTGGGTGTTCTGTTTTGGATGACCTGCTACTCCAGGAATATATATTTTTAAAAAATCCTAATAAGTCACATCTTTTATAATACTTCATCATTCCTAAGGTTAAATATTATTAAGTCAAGTGTCTCATACTTTGTAAAATATTACAGCTTAGTTGTATGCAGGCTTGGTTTGAATCCATTATACATGGATGCTGCCAGCTTCTCTCTTTTTATAAAAGAATGGGAAAACATTCAGTTATTTGGGAGACAAAGGATACAGTCCTTGAATTTCTTTCCTTCATGCCTTCCATTCTTGCATTACAGAAGTGTAGTGTGTGTATCACATACAACTATAGATACAAACAAATAAACATTGTATATAGTCACTTTCTGTAACTTCTGTTATTTCAAAGGACAGTATTCTAGGTGGAGATTGCTACTTTAGTTTTCTTATTACTTTGTTGTCTTTTGATGATTTGTAAATGTAGGGGGTAGGTAGAATTGTAGATGTAGGAAAATGTTCTTGCCAGTTCCATCTTGAGAGTTGTTTCTCTTTCCACGGCAGTCATGTACTTCCATTTTCATAGTGCTTAATCACTGATATAAGATTCAGTTTTTAGTTCTGCAAGGACTTTTTCTCACATTAGGTGTAGGCTTTTAATTTCAACAGAAAAGTGGGCTGGGGGCCACACTCATAATTTATTCCTCTGAAATTATGTCAGACTGAGAGAAAAGAGAATTGAAGAAAAATAAGATAATATTGCAAATGATTCTCTGCAAAGTGTAAACCTCTCTTCAAAATTTTCTCTTTAATATTGGGGAGTATTATTTCTTCATTGGGAAATGTATTATTGCTCATTCTTAAATGCTGACTTTAAGATTTTTGTTATGCATATCTCAGGTGGAGAAACACATTAAAGATGCAGTTTCTCAAGGAGCATCTGTTGTGACTGGAGGGAAACGACACAGCTTGGGGAAGAATTTCTTTGAGCCAACATTACTTAGTAATGTTACAACAAAAATGCTTTGCACCCAAGAGGAGACATTTGGCCCTTTAGCACCAGTTATCAAGTAAGATTATTAATTTTACAGATTAAAATTAACAATTAAAAAAACAATGAAAAATTATTTTGAATAAACAAAATTTTAAAAAGTTTGCAGAAATTATTTTTGTATGATCACACAAATCTTGTAAAAAGACTGGGGTACACGTGAAAACATCCTCTGGATATGTGGTTCGTCTGTTTTTTTCTCTTGACCTGATCTTAGCATTTCTGCAACTTTTTGAAAATTAAAGTGTCTCAATAGTTAAGCAAGGCTAGATAGCAGCAAAACCTTCATTGGCTTCATGATCTGTTTTACAAAATAGGGGACAGGACTTTGGAGTTTGTCGTGTGATTTGCTAGTCCTAAGCTTTTCTGACAGAGGATGACTTGGAGCTGTCTGTTCTCCTTAAATCCTTGCCTGCCTTTGTGCAGAGCAATTGGATGTGATGGAAGAATACACAGTTATCTCTCAACGCTGAGAGTGTTGTGTAGCTGGGGAAATAGGTAGGCTAACCCATGTGAAGTAAATGGTTCGGTTACCATCCAGCTACCTAGGGAGGATAAAGGCAATCTTTATCTTAACTGCAGTTTTAATTACGAGAAGAGGTAGACACTTGAGCGTTTCAAAATGAAAGTTAAATTAGGTTTTTAACGTACACTTTTGAGGAAAATAAATTGACATTTTAATTCTTGATAAGACTGCTTCTTGTCAGTAAGTCAGCAAGACAGTAGGTGAACTGCAGGCCTCATTTTTATTTTTGTTCTTTCTATTGACAGATTTGAGACTGAAGCAGAAGCTGTTGCTATAGCAAATGCAGCTAATGTGGGTTTAGCAGGTATGCCTCTCTGTCAGATAAGCGTATTGCTGTGGTTTTGTGAGCTTTACTGTTATGGGGTGATGATTTTGAATGTCAATATGTCTCTTTTTCACAGTCTTCTGCAATTGTTCTTACTGATTTTCATTCCTGTATCTCTGTGTCTGCACAACAGGATATTTCTACTCCCAAGATCCAGCTCAGATATGGAGAGTTGCAGAACAGCTGGAAGTTGGAATGGTTGGTGTTAATGAAGGCATAATCTCGTCAGTGGAGTGTCCTTTTGGTGGGGTAAAAGAGTCCGGCTTAGGGCGAGAAGGTTCAAAGTACGGCATCGATGAATACTTAGAAATAAAATATGTCTGCTTTGGAGGGTTATAAAAACCTTCAAACAGCACAATCCCAACAACTTGGGAAAGAGTGCTGTAGTTTTAATAAGCTTCTTGAGCCAGAAATACATATGAATGCAACTTCTACCGTCTTCAGAACTAATCAGCCCTGTCCTCTGTGTGTATAGAGATATCTACAGTGTTCTGTGCTGCCAAATGTTTTTACATGGTCTTTGTTTATACATCCAGTTTTTCAGCAATGTGATCACAATGTCCATTATTTTTAGTAATGAGTAGGGATGTACATTTTGTATTCTTGGATTATCCCTGTGTAACTGGGAGAACTTGGAGACTTGTGCATAATGAAAACAGATTGTAACCTATAGCAAGGGGAAACTAGACCACCATTTTTTACTACCTTTAGTGCTTCAGTGTGGATATGGGAGGCTTTGGGATGGCAGTCTCCCTTCAGAATTTTGTGTAAATACTCACATTTTCTAATGTGGTTATGTGACCTTCTTCAGAAGCAAGCATGTTTTATTTTGGCTTTTTTTAATTGTGGGAGAATCTGCTGCTAACAAAAAGTGAGGAATTGTTTTGAGCTCTGTCTAGGCATCCACATAGACAAACAGACAGCTTTTTCAGCACTGTTAATGATGACTGCAGGGCTTCTGCCTGTTCAGCTTTAGGTTTTTGAGCAAAGAGGTGTAATTTGTGCCTAACAGCTTGCATGCCTAGGATGAAAAATGGCCCTTGTTTGATGCCTGTTAGCCCCAGCAGTCCTGGGAACAGGACAGTCCAGGGCAAAGAATTGCTGGTTAGTGAGAAGCAGGAGGAAGATGGGATACTTACAGGAATAACTTGCAGAATTGTAAGCAGAGACTGTAAGGGCTGTGTGAAGAAAGCACAAGTGGTGACATGATGATACAGATATACACCCTCCCTGTGATGAAAAGACCATGACTCTCCTTGGGTAGAAATACAGTCCCGGATGTAAATATTGCTCAGTGTCTAAAGGAACATTAGTCATCCCCTTCAAAGAATAGGAGCAGATATCCATCCCTGTGGGCTTTGTGTCTTGGATTGGATTTGTGGTTACACAGGTGCATGTCCATTAGGGAGGAAGGTTTAAAAACCTTTAACCATGGCTAATTTGTGACTTAATAAAGATTTAAATAGTGGTGGTTAGAGGTGAGGCTTTGACACATCACCTCACTATTTTGTCATCTTCAAAAGATGATATAAGGCTTCCTTAGTATGAAATAACAATGTTGTTTAAACATTATTTAAATGGCAGTCAAACAAAGCACTTTAAAAAATGCGCAATGTTAATTTGGCAAATAAATCAGCACTGCAGAGGTTAAGTGGAATAAATTTTGTTTCTTGTGTTCATTATTTAAAATAAATAAAAGAAGGCAATGGAGCCCTTCTTCATATAAAGTAATGAATGTACCCTATGAAATGAAATATTTTAAAATATGTTATCCCATCAGGCAAAGAGGTACCAGGTAACGTGAGACTTGGGGAAGGAGGGAAAGCAAGCTGGAACTGAGTTTCACAGGGATTTTTTAAAGCGCACATCAAGTAGCATTGACTGCTACTTCTTATTTTAAAATATTTTTTTATGGTTGTATTTGTGTAGCAGTTGAGAGCAGGTGGGTCTGGAGCACATTATCTGTCAGTACTGTGTGCATCATGCCAACTGAAGGGCATTTACTGTCCTTCCAGTAATTCCCAATGCACCAAACCCACACAGTTGTGAGGGTGAGGACTTTGTACTGTTATCTATGCTTGTTGTCAAGAATACAAAAAGGATGGCCTATTTGTACACTAGTTGCAAGAAACTTTCCTATAGCCAACTTCTAAGATTACACTATTGAGCACACAGGCTGCCTGAATTTGGGGACTACAAATTCAGGGAGGAAGCTGTGGGAGGAAGCTGTTTGCCAGCCTTGGCTACCAGTGTGTTTAGTATTAACTGGAAAAAAAAACTTGGTACAAGAAGGTCGTGATTTGGTTCCTGGATCCCACAACACAATGATGCAGGCATACTTACAGGTATTGTACACAGGTAGAATATCTGCCACTGAAATTGCAGACTTCACTTGTCTGCCTGTGAACTGCAATATGAGGTCAAAATTAAAATCATCTTATTTACAGCTATATGACAGTGCAGTATTTAATGCAAGTGTCCTTCTTGGGACAGTGCTGTTGGAGGATAAATTCTTTAACCCTTATTCTCTTCACAGCAAAGTTACTGATCTGATGCATTGGTACCTTTAAAATCTTAGTGTCTCTTCTAAAAATAGCACTTATTTCAGTGTTTACTTTTTTTTTAGCAAATAATACCTTTTACTATGCCTGATAACAAGCACAAACAATAATTAATGTTTGTAAGAAACTTTAAAAATACCTTTGTATAGATTGGACTGTGGTTGGATTCCAGCATAATATCCTCATGTCAGTAAAGTCTACATCAGTTAAGCACAGAATAATCAAAGTTGTCTTCATAGGAAAAGCTGTGATTCTTCAACAGAACACTTACTTGAATTCTCACACCTCAGTTGTGTTGATTGCACTTGTGATAGTTTAGCAATTTCTGGATATTAAAACTGTGATGAAAAAATGTTTTCAGTTAATAAATAACTTCTGTGAAACCACTGGATTTTGTGGTTTATTACCTTATTAAAGCTGAATTGACAAATTGACAGCAGCCGCTTTAAGTTCAGTCTCTCAGATTTGCACAGAAGTGTTTTTCTGACAGCTTTATCACTGGAAAAGACAACACTTCTTTGCATCCACATGTTCATACAGGGTAAGACTTTGGTACCCCCAATAACAGTCCCTTGAATGTAAATGAAATAGATGTAATATGCCATCAGTCATTTTGTATGCTCGTCTTTTATGCTGAGTCAAATATTTTAACACAAGATAGGTTTTGTAGATTAGAGTGTCTTCCCTGCTTTTGTGATGTGATAATTCTTTATTTCATTCTTTAATATTTAAAATAGAGTTTTGCAAGTGCTTTTATTTCTTTTTAGTTAATACAGTCTTGAAGCCTGAGAAACTGTCATTTAATTTCCAACTTGACATAGTTAGGGCCAATTTCCATTTTATTTTCTTAATTTACTCTTAAAACAGCTGTTAGACACACACACCCCCCCAGCCTCACTGCCTCCCCTGCCTGTCTTCTCTGTGGGACAAGCTCTCAAGAAACTATGTTTACCTGTTCTGCTAGATATTAACAACTTAGCTCCCTTAAAGAAAATTTAAGTATGGTGTTCAGAAGCTCTAAGTTACATTTTAGCACTTGTTTAAAGAGTTTCCGTGTCAAAACTCCTGCTTAGGTCCTTCCAAGAAGAACCAGGAGAAGTTGGTGGTTTTCTCACTTCCTCAGTGAGTGCCAAAGCTGCTTAGCACAACTGGCTGAAGCTGTTTTGGAATCATGCTGATTATCTTCTGTTGCATCACCTGCTCACAGGGATGGGGGCAGGCTACTGCTATTACCAGAATGTACAGTGCAATAACAAAGGGGCAGATTCCATCCTTCAACAAAGGACACATGTATCTTATCAGGGCATTCAGGTGCCAGTATTCCCTTGTAGTCCAGTGGCAATGTTTGAGGTACTACCTAGATTGTGTCACCGTGTACCCAAACAGACTTAAAAAGTCACTTTCATGGTGTATCATTTTTTTCCTTACAGAAAGACACTTGTATCTCATACCACCTTTTATTATCACTACTTAGCACAAACTTAAAACACAGTGATGGAAGGATTTTTCTTTTCCAGTTCAGAAACAAGCAGCATAACCTACCCCTCTCTCTAACAGCGTATTTTGGGTTATATTGCACACCTGTATCTCTGGTTACTGCTAAGCAGCTGACTCAAGTATGGAATCTGTTACAGAGTAAGCCAAAAAACATTTGAAACCACCACACTTGGCATGACAGCTGCTGATTACTTACACACAGCCAATTAAACCAAGTAAGTACAAGCACCACATGAAAACTTATTGTGAGGTGCAGTAAATTATTTTTTTCCTGCTCTCTGATGTACTGAATTCTGTCACCTCTCTAGAAAAAAGATGCTTCTGTCAATAGAAATGGAAGGAATCAGCTACTGCACTACTTTTATGTTTGAGTACCGACAAGCTATGGTAGACAACGTATTTCTATTAGCCTGGCCTGAATGTTGAGTCCAATACAGAATACCATACTTAAAAGAGTACCTGACAAGCTTCTAAAAGGAAAGACAAAACTTTATTAATAGTTACATAAATGTAGCAATCTCAGCTCAGAAATGGTTCTGGTTACAATACAATAGCATTTGCAATAAATAACATATTCTAGAAACAGATTCCTAATAGAAATTCTGTAATAACTCACCCATCCACCCACAGGGAGAAGTGCTTTCATACAGAGACAAAACACACATGTGCAGCTCATCTGCACCTGATTCATAGCCTGTGCGAAAATCATTTGCCTTTGTTGCCTCCTTCTTAAAATTTTATTTCTGAACTTTATAGTTCCCTCCTTTGCCTGGGGGAGTTCAGGATATAAAAGGTACATGAAATGGGTTGTTCTTTGTTGTAGATGTATGGGATTAGTATTCATTAGGGATCCCTGATAAGCAATAACTGACGTTAAGAAACTAATTCACCTCTATCCTGTTTCCTGTCTCCTGGAGGAACGTTTTCCTCTCTCAAACCTCGCCTAAATGGCAGAAGACTACACTTACTGTCATTTTATTACTACCATTCCAAAGCTCCACGTGACTACTGCCCATTACTGGTATACTGGGGGGCAAAACTAGTTTCAGTTGAGGATAAAAGCAGGAACTTAATTATTTCAAGAACTTAAGACTATCTAAGGAAAGTTTGCACCAGCAGAGAACACACGCATGCACTCACTCTCTCACTGTTAAGTTCCTTGCATGTGTGTGCACTTCTGTTTGCCCACAGGAGATCAAGGAAAGGAAAATTGACATCATAAAAGCAAACAGCTGACAGCACAGAACAGATGCTTGAACAGTACATTTACCTGATACACCTGACAGAGGGAGAGTAAGACTGTTTACCTAAAAGGACAGAGTTGACAATCTATTCTTACATATGAAACAAGAATAACCTTTTTTCCTCTATGCAAATAAACAATTCTCTGTAATTAGACAGTTTGCATTTTGCTTTGTTTTCTCTACTTACTATGATAGGTTGAACCATAGGACAGATAATTTGAGTGTGGATCTCAACAGATTTGCCAAGGTAAATTTTATTTCATACTGCAGTATGATTTCGGTGAGGAAAATTAAATCCACAAGACAATTGCCTGTTTGCAGCCATGGCAGTTTCATGCTGTGGATGTACTGCACTGAATATTACACTTGGGTACTGAACCTGTTAAATGCTTAGGAAGGTTTATCCGAAACATACTCCTTCCTTAAAATGCAAGCAAAGGCAGTCCTTTTACATAGCTGGACAATCCCTGCTTGTGCGTGTAAAACCACGATGCAAATGAAAATGCAGCACTTACACTTCACGGCAATGAGGCACTGCAAGTATCACCACACTATCTTGCCTTCAAGAGGAGGCAGTACCTTACCAGTGCCAAACTGAATTATTCTTTATTTTCAGTAGACTCTGTGCCACACAGGACAAGCTCTATCTGGTCCTCTCTGCTTCTCAGTGCAAGTGAGTCTTTTGGGAATAGCCCCATCCCTATTTTACAAATCAGCTGCCAGTACTCTTTCTGTATGTGAAGGAAAACAGTGTGCAGAAGTAAACGTGAGAACTGAGAACCTGCTTTGAACCTGTAATAACCCAAAGGATTAGAATCCGAATTCTACCAATCTATTTGCACTATTACAGCCACCTTTCATTCATGGTATGAGCTGACATTCTGCAAGAAAGCAGTAGTTCTAGAAATGACAATTATACTGAATCAAGATACAAGGCTTGCTATAGTCTCTCCTAAATTCCTGACACAAACATGCTTGGCCAAGTGACACTAATGTGATACCACAAATTCACAGAGTCAGAAATTATTGCTTTCAGCTTCTGTGCAAGTTCCATACATTAAAAGCGAGCTTGCTCTTATGGTAAGAGGCATAACTTCTCCTCCCAAGCAGGTAGAATAATCAAACTAGCAGAATTCAGCAGCAGCTGAAAAATTTAAACTATATTCAACTTTGAAAACATAGCTAAAATACTGTTAGCAACAAAGATGTCAAAATATCATCCAGAGAACTGAATTTACCAAGCAACTTCCACTTGCTAAGGCCTTATACAATGAGAAATTGGTCTAATACTTCTCATTTGCTGGAGTGAGAAATACTTAGCCAAATCATACATACTTTCTCATGGCACAGGAACTTACCAGTGATCCAAAGATCTGAGCCCACCAGTGTGCATCCATGGGCGGGGGAACAGTCCTGGAAATTCTGCAGCATTAAGGAATGCAGGTTTATGATTCCTGGAGTTGTTTTACTAGAGAATCAATTTTTCCTTTTGGTGGGGTTTGTTTGTTTGTTTTTTTAAAAAGGTATTTTAATACCTTGTAAGAACAACATCCTAGGCTTCAGCACTGGCTTTAAAAACATAAAATAAACCCAAAAGACCTAAGTCACTAGTTTCACAAAACTGACAGATGCTTCTGACTGCACTGACATGTCCTAGAAGGTAAGCTTAAAGGCACACTGGAGAAAGTATTTAGCAGAAACATCAACGGCAGCACGGCACATATACACTTGAAATTGTTTAAGCAACTCATTTGCTTGTTTAAAAATGCATGTTTCCAAGAGAAGAGTTCCTGCTAGAACATTCTGTGAAGTTGTTCAGAATGGATTAAGCCCAACATTTGGATTTCAAAGGAAAGAAATAAATTAGTTTTTTGAGTGGGCTTTAACTTTTTTCAGGAATGCTTTAAAGTGAACACTGCTTTTATTATGTTAACACATCTGGAGCAGGAACTGAAAGACATCAGAAGCTGACCTTGCTTTTGCTGACCAAGTTATTTTAAAAAAAAAAAAAATATATATATATACATACACATGCACACTCTCAAAAAGAGGGAGAGCGTGATAAAGTAGATTTATTTCAAGAAATAGCCTAAACCCCCCATACACAGAGTTGAAACCTGGTTTCTGAAGAAAGCAAATCATACCATTCATACTGCACTTTGCTGGTATGTATGGGAAAAATATAGACAACACCTATATTAGCCCTTTTTAGCTCTTCACAGCCTCTCCCACCACGATGACTCCTGCAGCCACACAAAGATCTCCAGAAAAATGCAGGGCTGGTCACAGGGTAAATATTACTCAGTGCTGCATTAGTAGCCTTAGGGACTGTTGCTGACTGCATTTGAGAATCAAAGGTATGAAACAAGTTATGAGCATGCTATATGTTGCTGCAACTTTTGACCACTGATTTCTTCCAGCCTAGACATTTCTGACTGTTGCCAAGTCCATTAACAAGAGAAGCACAAAAGCCACAGTGTTCAACGCAGCTACTCGGTTGTGTCTTCTAAGAAAGGATGGAGAAAGCCCCAAAATTCTCTGCTACATTATTCCTCATGATGGAGATGGGCTATGTCCCCTCTCTGACCCTTCTCAACTGCTCCCCTTGATCTCTATACTGCTCCATCCTCTGATAATGGGTTCTCTACCACTGGATTAAAAAAAAAAAAACCAAAAACAACACAAATAGCCCAAAAGATTTTAAAAAAACTCTTCAAAATTGCTCCCAGAGGAATGTTTTCTCCATCAAAACACATCATTCCTCCATCTCAGCCCAAGACTCCAGTACATCAGTAGAGGACCCCCAGGAAAAGCTGATGTCATGGCTAAACAGTACTACTGACACAGATGCCCCCACAAGTGAGGACTATGTATAAAAGTCAGGTCTTCAGTTAGGGGTTTCAAAAGCAGTGCCAGGGACATGATTTCAAAGCCTAACAAGCAGGCTGTGAAGAAATTATCCACACTGTGAACAAGAATATCAGAACTACAATACACCTAGCCTTGCCAAAGACCTAAAAGGATCTCCTTAGGCCAACACATCCAGTCACTAAATAGCCCGAGAGGAAAACATCAAACAAACAAACAATCTCATGTTCAAGCTAAAACATTGCTCAGTACCGATTACCAGGACAACGAAGATACAATGAACCTCCTGCTCCACACGGGGTATTCTCCACAAACATTTCACTATACAAGTGCCTGGCACATTCTTTAATTGAGCACTTGATGCTGACAGATGAAAACTCAGCTGAGCATTCAATCTTAAAAGGTCCAGAGCTCCTCAAAGTGATCTGAAAAGGTTGTTTGGGATGCTCAAATGCTTCTGAAGGTGCATCGCACCAAGTCCTTCCTGCTACAGTTTCCTGGATGAACATGGGCAGAGCCAAAGCAACTTGATCATTACGGAAGCAACCTAAGGCTGGAATTCCCTGCAGACACCACACCTCCTATGTGAATACTAGGAACACTGCATCCAATAGGACACAGATATATCATGTTACATTACAGCTGATCCAGTGCAACTGCTAGTTGTTAACTTTCTCTGAAAACAAGAATGTTTTCACCCGATGAACACTAACTTAGAAAAGGAAGTCACAGAGTACAGTTGGATAAAGACAATGCACTAAAAATGCTCTTTGTGTTTCCATCCTAAACTGAAAATTAAGATGGAGCCTGTGATCACATATTGCTCTCTGTAGTTGTAAGGAACATCTATATTGGCTTTTGCTGTTGTAAATCACACCACTTCTTAAAGAGAGCATTAGGGGCACATATGAATCTGTATGCCGTTGTTAGTTACCATAGTTTGTAGCAGAACAGCCTTGGCTAGTTTTGTAGCAGTGATTTAGAAAAAAAGGCCTTCTGAAGTTCAAACATTCCGCACAGAACATGCAAGAAGTAAGATGTGCTTTTTCTTGTTCTTATAATGGTGACAAGAGGAGTTAGCTGACCATCTAATCCTTTCTCCCTCCTTCTGCCTTCCTCTACCTGTGCTAGAAATTTACCCTTTAATCTGCAATTAGTTGATATTTTAGGAAGCATTTGGTTTTGGAAAAACAGAGATGGGCCAACATGTTTCAGATGTGTCGCACCAGTGTGTTCTGTGCTTTTACCCTCATTCAGTTATCTGTCTTTGGAGCTGTAGTTGAAGGAAACTCCATTTCTGACAGATCCATTTATAAGTGTTCTAGAATTCTCTCTTTCAATCTTTTCTCTGCTGAAGATAGTGTCCTGATCACTGTCAAACTCTGATTCAGAGACCATCAGACTGGAGTTGTGTTCTGTACTTCTGTGTTTTATACCTGACAATAAAAAAGCGAAACAAACTCGTTAGAAAGGTCTGGGTTTTTAGTAACATCTAATCATCTTCTCCCCTGCTGTGATATGAAAGGTAAGTGAAAACATTCTCTGCAGTGCAATGTAACAGCATACACCAATAAAAAAACTGGCTTAGGAAGTATCATATACCATTTCAGATACTCTTATGACTTCATGGCAGGCCTATCAGTTTACGACTCTGAAATGTGAATATATGTATTTAAATTCGAAACAACTAGATTATCTTAGTATATATGCAATGTATTTTTAACAGCTTGAATCTGGAAATCACTCTGTCCACTCAATGACCTTATTAACATGAGTGGCAGTGAAAGGTCATGGTTTCTACAGAAACATTATCTCTGTCTTTCTAGGACAGAAATTCCTCAGAATGATTTTATTTCCTTGGACTTGAACATTTCCCCTGCTAAAAACTGAAAGTCAGGTAAATTAAAAGATATATGAACAGCAGCTGAAATCTACTGATGTCTAACAGGGCACTTATGGGTCAGGAGGGAACTGCTGCACAGCAACAAAAACAGCTCCAAATTAAAGCATGTACAGAGGAGGAAGGCTTACATGGAGAAAATCTGTGGGGCAATGAAATGTTCTAAATTAAGATAAACTCAGAAGCTCAGAGCAGAGGCTGAGCCCAAGGCTTCATTAAAGAAATTAACTGGTTCTCTCCCAACCAATTCATTGTCTGCTTGTCTTTGCCATTCCAAAACTTGTAGGCCAGCTTCTGGGCTCCTCCAGGAGCTGTCTACAGGTATCAATTCAGACACACTGGCTGCACCCTTGGTGGATGAGTTCCCAGGTTGCCATATAGCACTTACCATATTTGGGCCGTAGCTCCATTCTCTCCTGCTCATCTATGTTATCTAGGATGGTATATTTTGTTTTCTTTCTTATCTTTGTCCTCTTCCTGCTAAAAAGAGTTACCAAAAAGACATTCAATTCTCACGTACACACATAAATCTGCTCCCCCTTCCTTTTCATACACACACCCCAATATACAGAACGTCATTGTACTTTCTCACCTCCACTTAAAAATAGTTCCAGTTTGTACCTGAATAAGGCAGCTGTACAATACGGACAAGACAGCATAGTTTATTTTCTCTCTGATACAGAAAGATGAAGAAAGCAAGGCAGATTGATTTGCTCTCCCAAGCCACAGTTTGTTCAATTTCAACATAGTAACTATAGACACAGTAGATAAATATTCATGTGCCCCCACAGCTCACAGCGGAAAAGCCACCTTACTGCTCAGCCAGCACTATAGCAACAGGGAGATAGCAACAGGGAGCCTTGGCCTCCCCTCCATGATCTTCGACAGAGTTCATCAGGCAACTCAAAGTCTTTAAAACCTCCAAATCTCCAGCCAAAATCTTGAGTCTACACTGTCTTTTTCATGTAGTTTCCACAAGGCAAAGGGAATCTCTTGCCGTCCTGTCCTGTGCAGTAATTCCCTCCTCTTTTTCACATGGATCTGTATCAACCAGCCCTCACTCTCAGGCACTCTCAGGCACAAGGTTGGATAGGACAAAGGACAGAAGCAGCTGAACTCATAAAAAATCCCTCAAATAATCATCCAATACACACAAGCCTGTGAGGCTCCAACCCCATACTCTGGGGGTGGAATGGGACACACTTTACTATTTAAAGGTCTCTACTAACAGCACTGTTCCTTCAACGATAAAAATAAAATTGGTATCGACTCCCACACATCCTTTACATACTGCAAAGACACCCTAGAAAAAGATGAAAATCTGGAAAGATTTTGATGGCACTGCATTTTTGCTAACACCTGAACAAGCTATCTATTTGCTGAGCTGTTTGAGCTGCAGCAAAAACACTTGCTCTACTGACAGAACTTGCAGGGACTTGTCACTTGAAAGTGAATTTCTTATCAGCTCACTAGGAAAGACTGGAGGGGAGGCAGAGAGGAAAACAACATTCAGTAGCATAAATGTTCCCGTTTAAGGAAAGACAAAGCGAGAAGTCTGCATGACTGGGATCACTAGAGTACTCCTTGCCTGTAAGCCACATGCAGCCCAGTCATCCACCCTTCCTGTCCAAGGGAGACACCAGATTGGGAGCAGATCCCTTCCCATGGCCTAGAACATTCCTAAATCAGTGACCTTCAGGGTGGGCCTTTTTTTTCTTGGTATGGACTACCTGCAGGACTTGGTAGGAGACTGAAGATCTGCAGTATACTCTCAGCATTTTAACATTAATTATCACTTAATATGAAGGATACTGCAACATTAACTTCTTGGTTTTCATAATGCAGAAGAGCACAGACACACAAATGGATTCTCCTTTTTTCAAAAGAAGCGTGTGTCTACAGAAACAGCTAAAGGAAGCTCCTCACATACCCCAAATGAGCTCAGTGGTTTAGTGCTATGGACTGGACTAAAATGTGACGGTTGTATGCAATTTTTGCACGTACCCCATCAAAAAGAAACACAAATCATGTACCTTTTGCAGCAGCAGATGCAGAACCAGGCAAGCCCTACCACAACCACAATCAAAATAAAAACAGATACAGTCACATAGAGTATACTCCACTCTGAAAAAAGAAACACAACAGTGCTTTGTAAGGCCATATGAATAGAATAACTTCTAATACAACTCTATTAAAATAACCAATCCTGAGGAACGGGGAGTGGCAACAGGAATGTAGGAAAACTCAGGACCATCATATTCTTATAAGAATTCCTAAAAATTTTCAACCTTTAAGATTAGAAGTGCACATTAGAAAATTTTCTTCCTCTCAAATACCTTTTACCATCCCAAGATACCTGAAGTCTATATGGGAACTGACAGTCCTGCTAAGGGTCACAGTTGCCACAGAAGTTATCATTCCCTAACTGAAATAAACACAGATGTACTCTGGGTCTGGCATTTTAGTAGTGCTTTAAAAGATGAGCTGATTAGAGGTAGATCCTTCTATCTGCACATTTATATTTATAAATCCAGGAAAACAGGAAAGGATACAGAGAGATGTGCAATAAATTGAACTCCAACATGTGTATACTCACAGTTGTCAGTGTTATCAGGTTCTAAAGGTCAGTATTGGTCAGTCCAGAATGCTGATGCTTTCTTTGCTTAGATCAGACCATACTTCTGGCACAGAAGCATCAACCACCCACTCAGAGAAACTGAAATTGCTGCCTCTTTTCTAGCTTTGCAACAGTCCTACTCAAAAGCTTTGCAATGCCCAGGTTATTCAACAACCCCTCCAACTGGCCCCAAATTGTTGAAAAATCTCTCTCCCATGACCAAGTGTTCACACTTCTTTCATCAAATAGTGATTCTCTTTAAAATTTAGGCTACTACTGTCAAGATCATAATTTCAAGAAATTATTCAAATATCTTTCTATAGAAAGATATTGTTGGGCTGGAAAACAGACACTGGTTTAGTCTTCCCTCAGCATCTACTTCCTAAGTATTCCCCATTCTGAGAACAAATAATCAACAGTCTCACAAGATGACAATTTACTCTCGAAATACATCCCACAACACCCAAACTCACCACAATTACTCTCTCCATCATTTAGATAACGATGAATCAAGTTTTCCATCCACAGCTGGTAGCAAATGCAGCGCTTTGTTATGGGGTCACAGTGCCCATGTCCAGAGCATTTCAAAAGACAGGCTAAAAACGGAACCAAACATAGGGTCAGTTGTGTAAATGGACAACTACATCCTCTTAATGTAAGACTAGATTGGTGGCAAAGCCACTGGTTCATAACACTGTGATATGTTTTGAAACTCCCTTTCCTTTGGGGTTATGTGTCAAATAGATCTACAGTTTAGCAGACTTCTGGCTGTGAGGAGAAAGAATGTAATCAGAGTATATTTACAATAGGACAGCAATCCTTTGCAACCAGTAAATAAAGACAGAATTTACTACACAATCAGTACCTATTTTATCACCGGAGCTTGCTCACTCTGTTTGTATTTGAATTGCTGTGTCCTGATTTTAAATGATGGAGAGGTCATGTCTGTAATACCCACATATCATAAAGGGTTGACGTTACTAGTGAAGCTTAAAATAAGCTTAGAAGTTCAAGCATCTTTTTGGGCAAAAGAAAGAGTTCATTATAGGAAACCCCAGCGGCCTGTGTACATCGCAAAGATTAGAAGACTAGGTGGAAACACAGTGATCACCCCTTTTGTCTGATACAGGCAGACAAGAACAAGTTAGATTACAAGCCTATTTACTGAACTCTAAAAGCCCCGAAGGAAGCAGAGATATGAAACGTATCTACTTTGTGGCTATATTAAGTTTTGCACATCTTCTAAGAAAAGGTAGTATGTAAGGCATCTCTATCCTCATTCCACAGGCCTTCCTGATGCAGACCAGATGAGGATGTGCTTTTGCCTGCTGATACAGATGATGTCTTTTAAAAGTAACTGGCACCAGTCCACCTACCACAAATCATGAAGCATTTTAAGTACTGTCCTCAACATCATCTTTTCTAAAGCTACACCCACCAAGCCCAGACACCAGATGGCAGACAGAAGGACTTCATGCAGTGTTTCCAGGTGCTGTGTTAGCCAAATGTCTGCAAAGTTCCGAGATGAGCAAGCACAATCCAAAACATACCAGCCGTGTCAACTCGCAGGACTTTAAAAAGCAAGAAGTCAGCCTTCTGTTTCAAAAGCTGCACATGCAGAGTCCGTGAAACATCTGATGCCTTGATCACCGTGGAAGGATGCCCATTCTGCACGTAGAACACAACTGCAGTGCTGCAGAAAGAACAGCTAAGGTCAGGATTGCTGTCACAGATCACTTTTGTCAGGCATTCAGCAATAAAGCATACAGCCTTTAGTCTTTTTTGTTTCTGGAAAGCCAATGTCACCACTGATAAAGATTAGGGAACTCTCCATGGAGCAGTCAACTGATCTTCATTCTGAGCTGGGAGCACCAGCAGTTCTCTGGCTTCCCAGTTTCACAGAAGATAGGTGAGGATAACAGCAAATATAATTCACTCCTTGGTCTTCCCGACTTTTGCTTTAAGAAGTAGGTATACATCTGCTTTCTCCACTCTCATGTAGGGCCTGTCACAAAACGCTCTGAAGGAAATTGAATTTAATAGGAGAAAAAGCTCAGAAGCAAGGGATCCAGAGAACTTCATGGGGAAGCCCTCCTGCCCTGTCATCCACAACTTTCAAGTTGGGTGGTGTTGATCTCACCCTGTATCAGACACTTCAGGGAACATTTTAATTTGAAAAGCTGTGATTAAAAATATCATAGCTATAAATACTAGACATTCCAAACTGTGTTTTTAAATTTTAAGAGGTTCCCTGAGAGCTAAATAAACACCAAAATGGGTTTTAAATTACCAAGTAGTTGACAAGAAGTAATTTAAAGCTAACTCATGTCAACAGGTTCTACCAATCATGCAGAGAAGTTTCTCTGTGTACACACAGCCATCTTTAGCACTCTACTCTTCTTCATAGTAAAACACCACATTTAAGAGAATCTGCTGCGGAGTTTTCTGTGCAAAAAATGGATTTTCATCACCACTTGCCTGGGAAAATGTTTATAAAATATTAAGAACATCAAAACCATGGAGAAGAAATAGGGAAAAAAAGAGGGAATAAAACAGGTTTAATCAAATAGATTTGCATGAACTTTCTTTAAAGGAAATATAATCTATACAGAATTTTTTTTTTTTAAACAAAACACTTCAGTCCTGAGCTACCACAGAGTTTACTTCATCAATTTTCTACCACAGAAGAAATTCACCTTTTAAAGTATATTCTGTTGAGAAATATAGCATTTTTTGTAATCTTAGAAAACATTATTTTGTAACTAATTATGAGCTCTGAGAGAGGCAAAGAAAATCATCAGTCTTTCTGGCACAGCAGGATATCTTTGTACCTTATATCTGAGTAGGCTTGTATCTTCTGAACTTTGATATCTGAATCCAAAACATTCAGCAATACAGCCAGCTGTCTCACCAGAGTGTCCTTCTGCTGCTCACTCAGCTGTCCCACTCCAACCTGCAGGATCAGCTCCACCAGACCGCTCCTTTTGGGATCTGACAGAAGAAGAACATGCTATTCCTTCAGAGCCTGGCAAATATTTCAGTACCAACATGCAGTAAATACTTGAAAGTATTTATTAATACTATAGTTTTCTGCATAAGACCCATATCACCGATAAGCCAACTCTTTCATGTTCTTAGAGAAGTACTTAGCCTATATCATCACATTGTCTCTGAAACAAACCTGATGGGTCCTAAGATAGCAACCCATCTTATCAATACAAATAAAGTACTCCAGGGTGCACTTTCAGCATTTACACATTTTTGTGCAAAAGAGCATTCTGTTCCCCTAAATGCTGCCATCTTAAAGTCAGACGTAAGGACTACATGAGTCCAATTACCAAGTTCCCTGCTAGTTATCTACTACTGACTACCATCCAGGAAAAGAGAGCCAAAGATAGACTCGTATGGTAGCATGCAAGACTGTGAGCAAGTCTAAATGAGGATGGTTAATTTGAGAAGTATCAGGTATGTTTACCCTGCCTACTCTTACAAACTGAGGGTTCTGTTAAATAGTACTTGAAGTTCTAGAGTGCCTGGCAAACAAAACAAACTTCACAGATATTCCATGAGAATCATAATCCATTTACTATGACTTCATTCAACAATAAACTGACGAACAGAAATAAAATCATTGCCCACGAGCCAGACAAACAAGGTATCTCTGACAGACCCAAGATTTCAGACTCTTTTCCTGAGACTTCAACTTCCATCCTTTAGCTATTTCATCCGCATTTACAACCCTCTGAAATTGTTTGAGGATTTTTTTTTGTCTTTCAGGATGAAAGAAGAAAAACAAACAAAGCCACAGTTTCAACCATCAAACAGAAGCATTTGTACTTAAATTTAATGGTCAGCTCCCATCTCTTTCTACTGGCCAAACTAATTAACAACCAGAAACAGAAACAAAAAACCTACAATGAATGAGAAGCAAAAAAAGCCTAATGAAAATATTAACTAGTAAGTATAGTTTTTATCTATTTATGGTCCCAACTACAGCGACTGTAGTAGTTAAGAATCCAGATGTCACTTTTTAACACATTTGGGCCTAGTCAGAGAACAGTAAGAAGTTAGGAAGAGAGAGACCTGTTTGCTCTGTGTTTTAACTTGAGAGATTCTCATCAACATCTAAATAAATAAATGAAAAGGAGAACAAAGATGTGGTATTCACAACATGTCGATGACCTTTTAATTGTCATACCAGGCCGCACTTCAACAGTTGCTGAATCAACATCTGAGTCTCCCTTAGCATCCGTCACTTTCAAGTGGAAAATATAGGTTCCTTCTACCAGGTTAGTTAGCTGCAGTACTGCCTCGTGGTCTGAGCCATGGATCACATCCTGCAAAAATAAGGTCCAGAAGAGCTAAATCCTCACAGAAAGATGCAGATTTCATTATCAAGCTGGCTATCCGGTATGATGGTGTGTGTTCTTGCTTTGACTTTAGGGACAAATGTGACCTACCCACAGTTTATAGCAGAGTAATGAAATTTGGAAGTGACAGTTAATGAGGATGTCTGCACACTATGAATATTTTCACTAAAAATATCCCAGAGAGAAGAGCTCACAATCTGAAGAACTCATCTGCTTGAAAATCCAAGACAGCTACATTATTATTTTTCAATTTTTTTTGCAGTATACTTAGTTCTGCTGTCTTAATTCTTAATTTCCTCTCCTTGGAGTTAATGTATTTTCAACTATCAACTCTGCCAGCTGTATTTAAGCTAAACCTCTTCCATTCTTACACAAGTGAATTGCTTCTAGAAGCTTTTTTTATAATTTTGCTTTTTCTCCTCTTCCAGTACTTGCTGATTTACCACTATCTTCCTGAGGGCAAAGAGCTGTCCACAACACTTCTTGCAAATTGGGAAAAAAATTATCCCAGTTTCATTAGCTGAAAAATAACTGAAGTTTATCATCAGGTATTTCTGCTGTCTGCCCCACTCAGAGAGCAGAATCCACTTCCCTAATACCCCAGTCTATTCACCATAATCTGCCAGAGAAGGTAACTACACATCTAATGCCAAACACCATTTTTACCTTAAACATTTAATTTTACCTCATATGGTACCAGGCAGGATTCCTTAATCTTTATTGGTACTTCTTGCTCTCTCAGATTCTTCCTTTTTTGAAATATCTGGATTTCAGATAATATTTTTCTCTCAAACATATTAGCTTCATACTATCACCAATCTCTCTTAAAGAGACACAGTTTTATTCTTCTGTCTCAAGTCTTTCCCAACTAAGTCTGCATTGCTGCAGGCCTTAGTTACTATATTCTCTAGCTGTACCAAAAATATCACCAGCCTCTTGAACCACAGCATTACAGAGAGCAGGAGAGACAAACCAGAAACAGGCACCCCACCTGACAGCATCTTATGGGTCATACCTGCTCTCCCTGCTGCAGTGGTGTTACGTGCATAACAAAAGCCAGATTTCGTTACAGCCTTCAAGAAACTTACCCCAGCTGCTGGGCTTTGACCATCCCGAATCCACAAATATGACACAATACCCTGGTCATCAGCAGACCCTGAGCCATCCAAGGTAACAGAGTTGTTTGGAAGCACTAGAACATGCTTCCCACCAGCATGTGCCCGGGGTGGACTGTTGTTTTCTAGCCATAAAAATAGTGGAGAAGGATTTGCTTTCAAAACATGAAATGACATGCCATTGCCAATACACCCACACTGCAATGCTTTACCTGATGATTACAGACAATAACAACAGAACCTCATGTCAAAGCTACAGGGAAAGGACGAGTGGGTATACAAAATCTGTCTCTGAGCATATTGCAGTCTAATAAAAACAGAGGTGCACGATGAGGAGAAAGATCTTCTACAAAAAGCATTGTGGGATGTTCTATTTACAGTCTCCCAATAACTTAAACATCAGATCTTCTAAGTCAAGCAAAAAGATTTTCTGCCTACTTAGAAACACAGCCCAGCATGAGATCACCATGCTGGGACATTTTCATCTGGAAAATCACTTATTACCTAATAGAAGCTTGTGCAAGATCTTGTATCTTCAAAATGCCTGTATTTAGGCAAAATGCAATCAGGAAACTTAAGAGTAAGTCTAATTCCCAAATATTTTTTGCTCACCGCTAGCACAGAAACTAAGGCATGCATTGGGCATATGGTGAAAAAAAGCCAAAGAAATATGAACATGTCCTCTTTCCAGAAACCAGACATCACTGATTTTTTTTAGAACACAACTGGTAAGCCAGGGCTCAAGGAAGCTGTGGGACTGAGTGAAATACCTCACTGGACACAAATAGTTGGCCCTGGGCAGATCTCAAGGGCATTAGCTGTAACAGTATAGGGTTGTCTGTGATACAACCGATCTTTTCTCTTCCAAGTAAAACCAGTTGACTAAACTTGGTTATTGGAAAACTGAGTATTTTTAATATGGAACCTGCAACTGTAGACAGAACTTACTGTGGCTACACTTCACAGCACAAACGAGACTGTGGACACATTTGGGCAGAGTTGTTGCCATGTACTTCTAACTGAACACTAATTGAAACTCTGAAACAGTTCAAGCAATGGTGCACATGAGTAAAACAAAGTCCAGTTTCTTCTCCAAGATGCACATGGGTCACAGCAATCCCAATCCTAAGTACCAGCTGGGAAGAGAATGGATTGGGAGCAGTCAGCATAATGCCACTAAAGCCTTGAAGAGAAGGACTTGGGGTGTTGACTGACAAGAAGCTCAGCATGCCCCCACTATGTGCACTTGCAGTCCAGAAAGACAACTGCATCCTGGGCTTGCTGAAGTCAGCACATCCCTAGAAGGGTCCAAGGCCAGGTTGGATGGGACCTTTGAGCTACCTGGTCAAGTGGAAGGTGTCCCAGCCTATTTCAGGGAGTTTGGAACAAGATGATTTTCAAGGTCCTTTCAAACCCAAATCATTCTATGATTCTATGAGTATCCTAAAGCCTCTTCTACTGCATGTATGTTGGGAAAAAACTCCAAAAAATCTGAAATACCCCATACCACAGCAACTGTTTCTCTGTATAATTAAGAACAAAACAACAAAATAAAACAAAAAAAAACCCTGAACAAAAACTAACCCACCACAACAACACATCATTGAAAAAAAAATAAAACCAGGCCTTTTAATACTAAATTTTTAAGTGGAAATTGGTTCAGTGAGATGTCACTTCTTGGATGTTACTTTAAAATCCACAGTAAAACTGCTTTTCTGCTCAAAGCTTAATTTCAAAGATACAATAAAAAAAAAAATCTTCTTAATGATGTAGACATACACCTGTCATAAATATTATTTTGGAGCACGTTTAGTACAATGAATTTTGCATATATTGAACACTAAAACAGCTTGCATCAAATGAAATTCATTCTGCCAGTCACTCACAATACTACTTTACTACAAAAGAGCAGTTAAGTCTTCTTAAACATATTTGAACTATAACAACAAATATGTTACACCTTTCTGTTCTGATTTCCTTCACATTCTGTCAGCGACTGAATGAACTGTCCAGTTGCCCACCATGCCCTAAGAAGCAGCAGCCAGGCTTACCTTCCCTCACAGTAATGGAGAGCACAGATGCACTGCTCAAGCCCTGCTGGTCTTTCACAGTCAGCCTGAAGCGATAGGTACCAACCTGGAGACCAGTCACAGTTGCTATTGCCTTGTCACCGTTTTCCATCTGTACAGAGCTTGGCCCACTGAAACAAAACATCTCACAAAAATAATCACGCCCAGCCAGCAAGACTGTGAGTTCAACAGCACTGCTCAGGCCTTTCGCTTTTATGTGTTGTAATTCTACTAGTACTATAAGCACTGATGGCTAAAGAACTATTTGAGACATGAGTTTAGTTTAGAAAATTCATTAATACTTTCTTTCAAGACATTAGAAGCACCCAAGCACACATGCCCACCTATTAGAAGAGCAGAAAATACCCCCCAGAACTTCAACCTCACCATGGTTATATTTCATGGGAGAATGTAAAGGATATTCCTTTAAGAGCCACTCACAACCTGTACAGGCTGCCAGCAGACCTCTTCCTGTACCAGGTATGACAGCTGCATGAGCTAAAATACCTTGTCCTTTTATTAAGGATCAGTTAGATTTGCACATAAACATACAATTATAAGCTTTTGTAAAACATTTTCAATCATCACTCAAGAGTCATTTAGTCATCCATTACTGAAAGTTCAGGCTAAAATGACTGACACTTTACTGTTAAATAAAAAAAGTGATTGAGAAATCCTAGTTCTAAGCACTAATGGAAAAACTGTATATTATAGGAGGGTACCCAAGCCTGCTCCTTGCTTTTTAACAGGAGACACAGAAGTTCCTGTAATTTTCTCTTAATTTTATAAAAGTAGGCCTCCGAATGAAACATTGCAAAACATAGGTAGAGACTGCCTCAGTTTTTTAAGTTCAGCTTAAAATTACTATTTCTTATGCTATTACTACCCAAATGGGATGGTACTGAAAACAATTCCCTAACAGAGCATCATTCAACACGATTGCATAAGAGGCTCTAGACCAAATCACTTTCACTTTGTTCTCTATTTTACCGAGGATTAGTAAAATCTTTGGATACCTGATATTTTCCCAGTGATAGAAGACAATGCCTTGGTCATCTTGGCTTTTGCTTCCATCCAGTGTAGCACTTTCTACTGGGAAGGTCAATTCCTTGTCAGGGCCAGCCACTGCTACTGGAGGACTGTTATTTTCTGCAAAATTAGTATTTAGTGTATGACATTTTCTAGGTAGTCACTGGCAAGGCTTGCCCATCAGAGGGAAGATTTTACACAGAGCATTTTAATAAAATTTTGATATATTGGCTCAAAAGGTACAAACCACAAACATGACATGCACAAGCCAGCAGGCAGGAAGAGTCAGCTCTGCAACAAGCCAAATCCCACAGCTAGTACTTCCCTTTTTCACACTCCTATCTGAAAGCACAATCACAGTCCCAAAAATCTTGCTGCATTCTCAGTGCATTACATGAAATGTCACAAAACATGAGTGGTGAGGTGTTCTCCTGGTTCCACCAGTCCACCCCTTTCAAAATCTCCCACACAAATAGGACTCTTTGCCCTCAGAGAAGATACTGACCCATTCTGTCTGCTGCTCAAGGCCAGCATGATGCCACTAAGTTAATGCCAATTCAGAGCCTTTGAGAATTTAGTGCAGAAATATAATAACTTGTTAGTCTGTTTTCAGCCTCTGCTTTTGTGACACGGCAAAACTGGCAATGCTACCATTTTCCTGGGTATTTATTTATGCTTGGGCCTGACCTCAGCAATAGCATCTTTCTAACTCCACACTATAATGGGTCTAAAAGGCACCACCACACACCACACTTCCAATTCATGCTCTTGATTTCTGCAGTGAATGATTGCTGTAAAATTGCCCCAGAAGGGATCACCTACAAAAGATGTGTATTAAGTGACAACAAGAAGATAAAATGTTGCCCCATGGTGGAATGTGAGACCTGCACATGAGCAGAAAAGGCCACTGTGGATGTAACAGGCAAACATAATGTGAAAAAAAGAAAAAAAAAGCATTAAAAAAAATCTCATGAGGCCTAGACTATTTGGGCTTATTCATCATTTGGCTCCCAAACTTAAATAAACATGTGAAAGATGCAGCTTTTGAAAAGTCATTGGTTGACACCTTTCCCTAGGAAACACAATGCAATTCATTTGAGTGAATTCAAATCACACAAGGACTCTTGCAGGAGAACTGCAAAACAGTAAGAAAACTGAGCAAAGCACTGATTGATACTCTGAGCAGCTTTCAAAACAGACTTTGTAGGACATTAAACTCAAGAGCTACAATTTCGCTTTTACAAGCACACTCAAACAGATGTCTGTTGCCTTACATAACCAGGCTGGTGTGAACCCTCAGGATCACCACCTGGATTGTGTATGATTCTACACTTAACTGCCTGCTTTGAAAGAAAATGCAGGTGGATGAGTCCGTGATCCAGGGGCATGAGGCATTTGGGCTGCTAGGTCAGTGGTGCAATGGGGGGAGAGGAAGTGTTGGAGAACAGCACCAAGGCACCAGGCTGCGCCAGCCCTGGGGGACCCAGACATGCCTGCACTGACTTACCAGGCTGCACGATCAGTGTGACCTCGGCTGTGGAGCGCTGGCGTGCAGAATCTGTCACAGTCAGCTGGAACGTGTAATCTCCTTCCTGCACTGCAGAGAGCTGCAGGTATGGCGTCCGCACCCCCTTTGCAGCATTGATAAGGACAGTGCACGAGATAAAACAGAAATGGTTGTGGGTAATGAAAGGTCTTACAGAACAAATGTAAGGAAAACGAAATGTTTAAATTCATAAATACAATGTTTGAGCAAGGAGTTTATGCATGTTGCAGAAAAAGACGAGGCTTAAAATTTGGCACAAAGACAGAGGTAATGTGTTCACTATTGTGACTCTTCCTACCAACCCAGAGAAATATCTATAGGCAATAAATCCTAATTTTTTCTGTTGGTATAACCACTCCATTATTTCCCCACAATGATAATTGTGAAACACATGGAACATTACCATTCTCAATCAGGAAATCAAACACTGATAAAAATTCCTACAGCTTATTCCATTTCCTTAGAGATATTTTAAAAACAAACATCATGACATCCTTTAGTACTTAGAAAAACTGTTAAATGCAAAACCAAGCTTGACTTGAATCCAGCAGACAGGGTTATGGAAAAAAACCCCACATTAAACAAGACAGCTCTGTCCTGAGTTTACTCTTCCAGCAGTATTTGCTGATATCTACAGAAGGTCATTAAATGACTGGGCCCAGCTATAGGCCCTTTTGCTAATAAAATGAACATTTCTGGCATCTCTCATACGAGGAATACCAAATCATAATGCAAGTAGGTTTGGCTTTCTTTTATTTTTATTTTTTTTTGATAAAGATGATAATAAGAACAAAGGGACTTAATAAATGATTACCTAACCAGAAGAGGTACTTGTTACATTGCACTCCAACAGCAGATATCATATAACACACCACAGACCAGTATCCTCTGGAGTGGTCCAGAGAAAGGCCACAAAGACGGATCAGAGGGCTGGAGCACCTCTCCAAAAAAAGGCTGAAAGTTGGGGTTGTTCAGCCTGGAGAAGAGAAGGCTCTGGGGAGACCTCATTGCAGTCTTCCAGCATACCTAAAGGGGGCTTATAAAAGGAGAGAGAGGGACTTTTTATATGGGCAGATAGTGACAAGAGAAGAGGGAATACTTTCAAACCGAAAAAGAGCAGGCTTAGATTACATATTAGAAGAAATTATTTACTCAGGAAGTGGTGAAGCACTGGCACAGGTTGCTCAGAGAAGCTGTGGATGTCCCATCCCTGGAAGTGTTCAAGGCCAAATTGGATGGGGCGCTGAACAGCCTGGTCTAGTGAGTGACATCCCTGCCCATGGCAGGGTGTTGGAACAAGATGATCTTCAATGTCCCGTCCAACCCAAACCATTCTACAATTTGGTGATCCTCAGCTTCAAGCACATGGAAAAGATAACTAGTCTGTTGAAAAGAAACTGTAAAATGCACTTGCATTTCCACATTAAATACCCAATGAATACATTGGATATCTCAAGCTGTCATTCCCTTCCTTCAGAAAGGTTGCTTGAAGATTGAACAGTTCTCAAAAACTGTAAGTTCAGTTTGCCTCGGTGCTTTTGGAAAGTTTTTGTCTTGGTGAATGATCAGAAATAAGTCATTATGCTATAAGTCCTTCCATAATTTTTTTATTTCCTCTACAGTGTAGGCTTG
This sequence comes from Falcunculus frontatus, assembly GCA_013398115.1. Classification (NCBI taxonomy): domain Eukaryota; kingdom Metazoa; phylum Chordata; class Aves; order Passeriformes; genus Falcunculus; species Falcunculus frontatus. The sequence goes on from VZRV01005195.1 coordinate 291,951, forward strand.
CATTAATAATATTACTCCTTTCCTAAATATTCTACAGAGTAATCTCTTTCCAGTTCTGAAGGTCTAAAGCATTTGCCAACATGGCAGAAATCAAGTCTCTTATAAAAAATGGCTTCTGAGTTTCAGCTGCCTTCATTACATTATTTATCTCAACAGCCTACAGAGCTGCAAGAATCTCCAACTTACCAGATGCAAGTCCAGTGAAAATATTTATTAACTTCTCAGATTAAAAAAAACCCCAAAACAACAACAACAAAAACAGTCATGAAAATAAGAGAATAAATTCTGTAAGGCTTCACTGGAAACCCATGTTTTAGTGAGCATAAAAACCCACCACAGAGCGCGGCTGCATAAACACTGCCAAAAGGTCTTGTCATCTTTCACTCAGAAAATTAAGTTTCTATTTGAGTTCTACTCTCTCCAGGAGGAAGTGTTTCAAGAAAACTGTGACTATCTCCACATTCTCCAATAACCAGTTTTCAGCCTGCCCAGAGCCTCAGAAGATGGCAGCCTGTGAAACAGCCTCTAGGGTTCAAGGACAGAAAATGTGAACTTGAAGTCTTTCCAAACCACCAGCGAACAAGCAAGTTTGTTTGGCCCCAAAGAATGAAAAAAATTACGAAAAGGAATTAAAAATAGTATCTAAAATAAGAGCTGAATACATGTGAGAGAAAAACAAAAAAAGAATAACATCACACTAGGTATTTCAGTGCTTCTGAGCAGTTACTTAGGTATGTGTTTGCTCATGTTAGAGGCAAAGATAAAAGAGCTTTTCAACCCTATGCAAGGAGAAATACACATACCTGCATCGCTACAACCTTGCCTTTGCTTTTGGGACTGAGCGACCACTCATAGCTGACAATTTCATGGTCATCACTGCTCTGGTTTCCATTCAGTGTGATGAAGTTCTGGGGCAAAGTGACTGCCTGATTAGGTCCTGCATTAGCAATAGGTGGGTAATCCACTGGCTTGTTGACAGTCAGAGATGCAATGGTGGAGTTGGCTGCTCCATCTGAATCAATCACTGTGAGTCTACAACAGGAAAAACAGTATCTGTTAAGATGGACTTCTGCCAACTTCTAAATTGAAATATTAATCTTTTTCTGGCACTTTTTCAAACACCACCTAAACAAGAGCCACTGATTATACGATATGAACTTCTGCTTCAGACACACATATCCCTCAACTAAGGTAGGAAAGAAATTCAGAAAACTGTTTACCAACACAACTTTCAATCTTTAAGAAAAACAAAAAAAAGCCTAGTTATTCTGGATCCCAGATTAAACCCTTTACCTGCTGTCAATGGCAACTGCTCCATTCACTGCAAACTCTTTTAGAAGTGTACTCGGTAAAAAAAAGGGATTTATTAATCACCTATAGCGAAACAGTCCCTGTCAACATCTACATCTAAAACTACACTGGATGTTCAGAACCTCTGCTTATAGAACAGCAACAGATTAGTACTATTAGTACTATTAGCGTACTATTAGTACTATTAGCACACTATTAGTAATTTTAATAGTGCTTAATATCAATGTCAAGTCACAAAACTAAAAATGTACAAGATTAAAAAAAACCCCAGACATTACTGCCTCTTAGAAACAAAATCATCTTAAAAAGAGACTGCTGCAGGCACTTCAAAGGAATGATAGCTGCCCTCTGCAGAGTTGTAACCAACTAATCTCTAATCCATCTCTGTTGTGAAAACTGCATACAGCTGACCACATGGATGAGAACCTGAGCAGGAACAAAACTAGTGTTCATTACCTCAGACATTAGGGAACACGTACATTTTGCAATGGGTACACATCCATGCATACATATCAAGGGCACTGGATTTTTTTGACCAGCTAATTTCTTATCTTCAATGCACTGCTCTACTGTTCAGGTAAGTCAGCCTCCCCCAAAGGTGCAGAGATATAGCAACTGACTTCCTAATTCCCTAGGGTTTAGAACTGACTTCCTAATTCCCTAGGGTTTGGAACACACTTAGAAGCATTGCTTGTAAGCAAGATCTGCCCTTTTTAGTACAGAAAAAAATTAACACTCATTTCTGCTACTGTATGATATGAAACAACTCCAGACAAAGAATACAGAATTACAGGGGAAGCCGTAGAACTTTTGGTGAAGCTTATGCAAAGCACCACAGTTAAAGGATATGTATGCTGGCTTTCATATCCTGCTGATGCTACACTGATACATAATATATTGACTGGTAGGCAACCCACTGGCGGCCAAAGAACCCGAGCCGGGTCAGTGGGAAGTCTGCCTCTTTTTTTTTTTAACTAATTGCTAATTAGTAAATTACTAATTGGACTGATTTTTACTAAAGCACTGAACCACAAACATTGCTTCCATTGTCTGGGTAAACTCCAGATACAGCAATACATAAATGGAGGAAACCAGTAGCAAGGCAAACGCTTTTAAAAAGAACAGAATGACTCTTAGTAAAATCAGCATATAACAATGCCTTGTGAGGATCAGTCTGCCAATATTTTTTTGTCTGCCACCACCTTTCAGAGGATGACTTTCACAGCCTGACTGCATAGTGTCATTCAGGGCACTAGCCAGCTTCTAAGCTGGGAAAAAACCCAGTCTGTCACAGTTGTTATTGCTGGAAGTGGGGACATATTTAATTTACGATACCTTCTTTTCTGTAATTTTGTGTTATAAAGGATCACTGCAAGCACTTTTTAATAAAACTGCTCCATATGTCTCTGCACTGTGCAAAATGAAGTGTAACATTATGCAGATGAAAAAGTAAGCTTTTTGTTTGAGGATATACATGTGAGCACAGAAAGAAACAAACATTTAGCTGGTATCACAGATAAGCCCCCAAGACAATCATCATGCAGGTACCTGAAGGTGTAGTTTCCAGGAACAAGGTTAGACAAGTGCAAGACAGGTGTGTCGGCAGATGCCTTCTGCTCTCGCAAGGGACCTTTAATTTCCTCCCAGTGGTAACTCACTATCTTCACATCATCTATACTTTCTGCATTCATTAAAGAAAAACGTATCAGTTTCTTATAGCAATTGCTGGAATGAGTACTTAAGTTGTTCATACACTTATCCCTAACTGATTTCCTACAATTGTCTCTTCAAGTATAGTTGAATTAGTTTCATGAACCACAGATTCCAAGTTACCTTTGGTATGATTTATCTAAACAATTCTTCACACACATGAGTTAAAAAAAAAAAAATCAGTCTCAAGCTGTGCACATTCAAATTCGTCTGCACTTAGTAATTATGGGTGTAATCACAACATCTCATCACACCCTATCTGACAGCTCTCTACTATGGCCCCAGCTGTACTGGCACAGAGGCTCTCTGGGCAGGACAGGAAGAAGCTGCAAGAGTAGCTGCTATCTGGATGCAGCAGTCTCTGACACACTGCATCTCAATCCCCAAGTGTAAGGATGCATTTTCTAATTTTCTAATTTATTAAAATAATTTATAACTGGACACGTCTCCAAAATAAATCATTATTCAGGGAACTTCTGAGAACAGTGAGAAGAAGAAATTTCACTTGTAACTGACAAACAATAATGTTGTAACTGTATATTAAAAATATAGGATATAAGCACAGGATGGTCCAGTACATACGACTGCCATCAATAAAGGTAGAAGTTGTAGGCAAGGAAACTTCTTGCACTTCGGGTGAAGCAACAGCAACAGGTGGCTGGTTAATTCTCACTGCTGCAAGAAAGATAGAAGGGGAAGAAAAAAAAAAAATTAGTGAAAGCCCGGGCAAAACTAATGTTCAGTCTATAGATCAATAGTTCCCAGTGATTAAATCTAGGACACACAGCTTTGCAGCATATGCTGTCCTTTTTGGACAAGGCAATGAACAGGTTACTGATGAGCAGTGTGCTGTCACAGCAGTGTTCCACTGCAGTGCTCCTACGTGGTGTAATTCAGATCAGAGCCGTGCACTGTAGCCTGCAGACAGAGCTGGATCAGCCCATGACTGCTGTCCCTAGCTGGAGAAAGGGACCAGGAAAGGTGGCATGATGCTATCTCAGGCTTTGTCTGAGGAGGGGGAAAGACTAGAGAGCATTTAAACACACTGAGCAAGACCCTTAGCTCTATTTCCTTAAAACCCTTTATAGACACCAATATATGAAACATGTCAGCATGACTGGACTGCCAGACGTCCTTGACAAACAGTAACTGAGAGACTGTTTGATATGCATGCTGTACTTGTGTTGAAGAAATTAATTATATAAGCCAACTGATTTACCTGGTTTGACTGTGACATTTACAAAACCTTCACCAAAGGCATTTTCACCAGAAACTGTCACTTTGAAGGCATAAAGTCCCACTGATAACTGAGACAGACACAGAACAAATAGGGTTACATGCTGAATTATACAAAAGAAGTATGCTTAAATCTGACAACAACACAATAGATCTGGATGTCTGAATCCTCAAGCTACTTTAATAAACACATATATAAAAGGCCACTAGTCACTGCCTGGAAGTGGGGAGTATGAAGCAAACACTGAGGAATTTTATTCTACCTTAGAAAATTATTAGAGCACTCTAAGACACTGGCATAAATTTGGTGCCACAAACAAGCGAGGAGACTCAGGATGGCTTGAAGCCATTTGAACTCCTTGAATCAAGGTGCCCTTCCCCACAGGTTGTGATTCTGTGAAAGGACCACACAAACATAATGAGCCTGAGCTCACAGATCACTTACATGAGAGAGCTTCAAAGCCTGGCTGTGCCTGTGCTCCATTTCCCCACTATAGTCAGCAGGGTGACTGATTAAGCTCCACTCATAGGTGTAGGCTGTTTCTAAGGGCAATAACACAGTGTAAGAACAATCAGTTTTGCGTTCAAGATAAGCTCAGAAAACAAAGAAATTAAGTTCACCACTCATCAGATAAAATGCTACAGCATGAAATCATGACTGCTATTGTTTAAGCCTGTAAAATGAAGCAGTATGACCACACGTTAAACTCGCAGTGTGCTGCAACTTGGTAAAGCAGCAAGGACATGCTAGACTTCAAAAATAATCAACTTCTTCACAAAAACCAGCTTCATGTGAAGCCAATGTGTTTTACATAGCTCCTTATGAAACATCTTTTATTTGCTCCTGCAATTCAGAAATTGGCAGTTTTAAAGGCAAATATTGCATTCAAAACCTACTTTCCCCACCTCCCCTGAGCTTTACAGCAAGATGCTATAAACCAGGCCACATCATCTTTTGGTAGAAATAACAGGCTTTCTATTGAACCATCTGGCTAATGAGTTCAGGTTCCGAAAGTAAAAGCCACCTAAAAAAAATTAATCTTTAAAATCCAACAGAGGAAATCCTCTCTGTAGTTAGAGCCCCAAAAGAGGCAGTACCAGAAATGAGAAAGATAGTTTTATCCTAAGTGGTGTATGTTCACATAACTCAGAACTTGTCTGCATTTAGAGGCTGGTAGCGTGTGCATCTCCTTGTGTACCAAGGCATCCAACTCACCTGTAGATGGTGGTGGGACAGCAAAGGCATTCAGTTCAACCTCGTTTTTGGGTAGCATCACTTGTATGTTATCTCCAGCAGACACGGTAAGTTCTTTAACTGCATATAAGACAGGATGAGTACACTATGTTATAACAGATGGAACTGATAGAAATTTAGTATCTTCAAATATTATTCACAATGGATTAAGTAAAATTTGACACGTGCTCTATGAGAGAACAGGCAATGATTATTAAAAAAAAAAAATTCTTAATGCATTATAAAATAATGATCTATTTAATCGTGACTGTGATTCCCTCACCTTTTACCAAACCAAAGTTTTTTTTTTCTTCCCCAGCTACGAAGTATCATTTTCCCTACTTGTGTTTTAGAGAAAAGCACTCTCATTATTCCTTTACATCAGAGGTAACAATGCCCTGCATAAAGAATTATGTATTTTTCTCAGTAACTGGAAGTGCAAGAATTAAAAAAATACAGTTTAGAAGACAAAAAAGCATACTGGAACTTTAATATCACACTTTCTTTCACCAAGAAGTACTACTTCTGTGTTTGTGTGGCACTTGTAAGGCAAGTTCCAATGTCCATCTTGTGTTCCTTTTAAAAAATCCACTTGCATGGCATGGCAAATGGTTATTTCTTACCTGAACGGCACATTGAATCCACTTGCCATCCAGTTCTTGTCTGCAAAAACTGTTTTCTCCTTCAAAAAATGCCAAAATACACAAATACAGCCCCCAGCAGAAATACACCAAAGCACAGCTTCGGGAAAGTTCACTTTGTCCTGTATTTCAAATGTTTTAAATGTCTTCCTTTTAATACTGGGAAACCACAGAACAAAAGTTCTCCAAAGGCAACATTCACTAGTGTCTAAATGTCCAACTCAGAAGAGATGCCAAAGAAGCTACTCAGCAGTGGCAGCTGATGGGTCTAAAAATGGATGAAGTGAAGACACCGACAGCACACTTTCTGTCACTGCTACTTAAATTCACCCAAGGCTTCACAATTAATCATGGGAGTTGCCCTAGACACCTGTAGAGCAAAAGTTTTCACTTGGACCTCCACATGAGATGATAATAAAATGGCTAGAAGAGGGTGATGTCCAAAGGAGAGAAGGAGGGACTGTCGTTGAGATTTTCTATACAGTGTGGCTGAGAACACACAAACTTTAGGCAATCCTTGTATAAAGCAGTACTTACAGTGAGATTCATCACAACCTTCCCTTCAGCTTCTTATTCCAAACTCCTTTTGAGCCCTCTTCAACCTCCTCCTGTGAAGGAGGAGGAGGAGCTGCCTAGTCAACAGTCAGTGGTAACGATGATCCATTGTCTTGGAGAGGAATCTCCTGCAGCTCATCTCTTCCTGTTACCTTCTATTGCTATCCTGGCTGGCAGGTTGCACTTTGGTAGAGGGTGTCAAGAATGTCCCAAACCAGACTTTCTCTACCAGGAAGCAAAGGGCTTAGCTCTCCATATCCCTCAGTACATCAGGAGTGCAGAAAAACACACATCTGTGCTTCTCTGCTTCTTGTGGCCCTTCTAACCCTTTGTCGGTGTGTGCAGGGAGGCAGGAAACTCAGCAGGAGAAAGGAGATACACGAACATACACACAGAATTTAACACACCTACAGAGGGCATGATGGTTAAAAGTCCTTTTCAAAATAAAACCTTTTGTTCTGCAGCTCTAAGTGTGATAAGCTTCCCCACAGTTTCAAAATTAGAGCAAAGCTTTGTTTTCCCAGGATTTGGAGGCTGTGTTCTCCCCTGTTAAGGGCTGAGCTTCCTCAGGTCCCACCTATGTTGCTGCATGTTATCTGGCAACTACGGATAGACTTCTGCAGAGGGAACAATGTTCTGAAGAGTCACACCAAAAATAAAATGGCTAGAAGAGACTATTCTGAAACCCCAGAAAGCCTCAGGTATTGCTCACCAAGTAAAAAAAAAAACAACTAAATCATTTAAAACAGGCTCTTGAACTCTGCTTTTTACTTTGCTGTATTTGCTTGAGTTGTCATTTCCCATTACTGGTGGACTTGGTCAGAGTTTCGCCTCAGAAGTAATTGGTTAAAGGGTCAGGGGTTTGCAGTGTTACTGTAGGTCTACAGGTTTAAAGTGAGATTATGTAAAATCTGGATAACGAATGAGCTCTTACTAATAACAGGTTGGAAACCTGACAGTAGTAAAGCCATCCCCACCCTCTGTCCAAACTGCAGGTACCCCTCCAATCTCCACCTGTGTTGAAACATTACCTGCTTTAGCAGCAGTAGCAGGTGGTGTGAACTGCTGCGTGGGCTCAGATGGCGCAGTATTAGTGGGAAGTAGCATGATTCCACCTTCAGTGGCATTCTCTGGGGCCACTGTGGGAGTCTGGGTTTTCTCTGGCACGCCTGGGGAGAAAACTAATTTATCTGAAGAAGAGGAAGGTGTAGCAGCCTGAAAAAAGGAATTGTGGGGAAAGAGTTGTCGTAAGTGAGACATTTTTCACATTTCTAGATTTAGAGGTATGCTGTTTTTTTAATAGCATGTAGGATGACCCTAGTGATTTATGTTACTAGGAGATTTTATTCACGAACAGAATACTTATTGAACAAGGACTGGGTTTTTTTCCAAACAGGCTTTGTAAGAAATGCTAATCATTTTCCAAGTTTTCGGTGCAGAACAGTGTAAGCTATAGTCATGAGGTAACCTGGAATACAACTAAGGCTACAAGTTCCCAAAATATTAAAAAAATCAGTGGGACAGGTCTAAACACAGCCATAAACCTTTAAAAGCCACTGTCAGAAAGTCTGTGTGGTATTATTGTCTTTGTGCCATACACAAACATAACAGAATCATTGCTTCTTACTACATCTGCTCAGTACACCAGTAGTAGTACCTGGTGTACTGAGTGCCTTTTTATCTCAACAGCAATAAAACACCCTACATATCTCTACTTCAGGCATCAAGCAGCATTGCCTCACCTTTTTAGTAAATCAGAACTGCAGTAAAGGACACGGCAAGTGTGGCACGAATAACTCAGCACTGGGTTAATCCTGCCTTTCAACAACACGTTACCCTCAATGGGCCAGCAGGTTTTCCTTAATATTCTCAAGACGTATTTCTGATCTTACAATTAGGGAAAAGCATTTTTCCAATTATGTCTACCATGCGTGGCACATGAGGACACAGCGAAATACTATTATTTGTACATTGTCTATTAACTGAAGGATAGAATTGTGAAGGTTGGCAAAGTGTGCACTTATATCACAAACAGCTGAGGTGGAAAGGGACCTTTGGAGATAGCCCAGTTCAGCCCCTGCCCTCAAAGCAGGATCAGCTACAGAAGACTGCCCAGGACCAAGTTCAGTCAGGTTATGAGTATCTTGAAGTACAAAGAATCCACCTCTCTGGAAAACCTGTTCCAGTGTTTGGCCATCCTCATAGGAAAAAAGATGGGGTTTAGTGCTTAAACAAAATTCCTTGTCTTTCATTTTGTGTCCATTGTATCTTGTCCTGCCACTGAACAGCACTGAGAAGAGCCTGGCTCCATTCCTGCACACCTGTCAGTTACCTACACACATTTGCAAGATCCCTTGAACCCTCTCTGCTCAAGGCTGAACAGTCCGAACACTCCACTTCTCTTTGCATTTCAGGTGCTCTACTTTCACTTTGCAGTTTGCCACCCCAGGAAATAAGGGCAACCCTGCCTTCTGGACAGGAGGAAAGGCCTCCTGTGCAGCTGGGAGTGTGAAATGCCAGGGACTGTTCCTTCCTAGCCTGAGAGAAAACAGAGAGCATGGAAGTCATCTGCAACTCCATCTCTGCCTTCAACAATGAACAGAGAGAAAAGATCCCCGTGCAGTGTCAGGGATTGTGGCTGCCCACACTTGAGGATGCCAAGGACCACATCAAGAGCGGCACAGCAAGATCAGGGACTGCAGCTCCCCTAAAGCAGCGCCTTCAGGAATCTCACCCTTGACAATGTCATGTGCAGCAAGAGCCTCAAGCCCATCCTACCTTGCATCTTGACAAAAGATCTTTCCTCCGGACAGATCTCCTTTACATACTCATGCCACCCCACACCTTTACAAAAGATTTTTTTCCCACACTTGGGCAAACCGCAGTGTTCTTTTGCCTTCTGAATTTGAGGGAAGTCTACTTTCCTGAGCTTCCTCTGGCTTCTCTCCTCTCCTGATCCTTTGCCAATCCATCAGCTGAAAAGCAGCCATCATGGCTTTGTAGGACAGATGGAGACAAAGTCACCTCAAATGTACCTTTCCAGGGTGCCTCTTCTGCAGTGGCACCAAACATCACTTCAGTCAGCAAGCCTAAGCAAGACACCGCAGTCTGAAAAGGTGCCCTGTGGCACTGTCACATCTGAAGTTGTGTCACAGCCAAAAAGACAGCTTAAACTAAAAATGTTAGCAGACAGCAGACGACTGGGGCAGGGACAATATCAGAAATTAAGTTCTCAGGCAGAAACTGTTACTGAGAGATTTTCTGCAACAGATGTGGAGGGCAAGATTAACCTAAATTCCAGTTTGGGAAGTGAAAAGAAAAGGAAAGAATAGAATTCTTTCTGGGAGTGAGTAGGGTAGGCAGTTCTGTTGGTACGGGCTTAGTGGGCTGTTTGCTTTTACCCTTTTGTACAGCCACTATTGCTTGATAAAAACACACCAATGGTGAGGGCCCACATCCTTCAGTTCTCAGGGTTTGATTTGAGTGAAAATCTCTTCGAGAATTCCAACAGAAAATGAGAACAACCCTATAATCCAAAACAGAAAAAAAAAGATTGATGCATTTTCCTGGGGTAGCTCAAAGTTACAGAGCAGGCAACAGTATCATGCAAAGGGGGATCCTTTCCCACTTCTAGTCACTGGCTGACCCTATAGATTGGGCACTATTTTTTTCCCCCTCTTTGAATGGGAAGGATAAACCCAACCATGTTTCCTTATTCCATCCTGATCCTGCAGGCAGCCCCACCTTCCCGCTCAAGGAAGCGTATTCCTCAAGTGCTCCTAAAGGCAATTGATCGTGACTCCGGTGAGTCAAGGCCTGCTAGTGTTATGACTGCTTCCCCAGTGGTGTTTCCTTCACGTCTCTCTGCTCATAAGACTACTACATAACTGCAGTACCACTTGCTTTTCCTCATTTATCTGGAAAACTTTATGGAGAGCAGCTCTGTCAGCAGTGAAACTCTGCTCTTTTGCTGGTCTGCTTCTCCCTGCTTCTCTGCTTTCAGTCTAATGATTTCAAGCAAGTGTGACCTCTACTAACTGTGTAGGTGGGGAGCTGCAAAAATAGCAAACCATCACACAGTATAACATGAAGTATGGACTTCAAAATAGAAAGAAAGGTAAATCTAAATGTTGAAACATCTTTCAGGGGTTTTATAAATTCTCCATGGATCAAGTCAACGTATTTTTAACCAAACAGAGCCGTTCACCTTCTGCATGCCTCAAAACTGAAATAAAGTCAAAACCAGAGATGAACATCTCTGATATTCAACTGCGTTCTAAGTCTTAAATATGAATTCTGAAGGCAAACCAATCAGACATTAAAAGGCTCACCATCACATAGAGTCTGTCAGCCATCTTAAGGTTTCTTAGATAGAGACTTACGCATTTTGACTGCACCATTATCCCTGCAAATACAATAAGCACAAGAATCAAGTCAAACCTTAGCTATTGAGTAAATGTTCGAAACATTGCAGCATCAACATAGCAGCAGCTAGAATGTGACTAAACCTGAAAAACCTTACTTGGCTTAGCAGGTCAGCAGTTAACTGGAAATTTTAAAAAGACAATAATACTTTGCAGATACCTCACTTCAAGGATGGGCAGCACTGCAGATTTCTGTTCTGGGCAGCCGGACAGCATATACTCTGTATAGATTTCCGAATGTATTCATGTTATTGAGCTGCCAGAGAGTGACAGTTCATAAGATCACTCTGAACTCTGATGTAAATCCAACAGTCAGGTGACTCACTTAAATGACAAATCCCATAATCTCTCTCCCAAGTGACATACAGAAACTCCCTGCATCTGACTGCATTTATGGCAAGGATGCTCCAAGGGCACAGACTCCAGAGGTTTGTATTTGGTTGGTTTCTCAGTTTAAGATCTCTGTGCAGGTCCTTGCTCAAAGAACACAGCACCTGAGGACACCACATCCTGCCGACTATTGTGAAGAGAGGGGAACAGGGAATCGCATTTTTGCCACCTTGCTCTGTCTGGCTTGTCAAAACAGCTTTGTCTGGAAGCTGTAGAACGGAGTGCGTCAGCACAGATCCAGGAACAGAGATATAGAATTGCCGTGGCAGAATTAAGAGGATGATACAAAAACATTTTATAATGTGCAATAAACAGGGTAATTCATTAAATTTAGTAGCAAGCATGATTTTAAGACCTTCATATTTTCATAACCTATACAAAAACACCACTGTTTGAGAGGTTGTTTGGATTATACACCAATGAAAAAACTATTTGGAGACCTCTTGGCATTTTTAATCCAGTGCAAAAATTTAAGATTTCCTTCATAACAAAACTTGGTTTTCAAAAACCAACTTTTTTCTAGAAGGAAACACAAATATGTGCTAAACAACCCATATGAGATTTGACGAAAATGTCTGCTTGCTGGAGAAAGAGACACATAAGAAGGAAATCCTACCACCAGAATATATCACAGGCAGTTTCTATTTCACTAGGGTCACAAGTCAAGTTCCCAAACCAGAAAAACTTGAAGCCAAGCTGAAAACTTGTGTTAGGCATTCCTGGCAGGGCTTAGGTGGCAGAGGGTTGGCTGCAGGGGCCATCCCTGCGGTCCCAGGCATTTTGGCAGGGGATGGAATCAAGCCAGCATGCGCCAACACCTCAACCTCTCAAACCCAGTTTAAAAAGGGCACCAGCCACTGTGGGCAGGGGACACAGGAGGATGTGGGGGGATGCACCACAGGAGACATGAGACGAAACATCTGGCAGTGAACATTACTGTGCACAGGGCTGGAGACGCCCTCTTGGAAACAGGCACTCCCTGACACCTCCCAGGGAACTGAGGCCCACAGAGAAGCCCATGTCAGTGCAGATGAAACAAAAAGGAAGGAACAGTGGCAGAAAAGAGAAAGAAGTGACAAGTGGTAAAAAGGAAACTGCCACACCCAACCTCCCGTGCCACCTGTTTCCTCACTGAAGTGACTGTGCATAATCTGCAGTGGAAAGAAGGGGAGTGGAGACTAGGAAGGGGAGAAGAGATGTGTCTGGACTGAATTTGATTCTAGGGAAGGCCAGGGAAAACTGTTTGCTAAAACCACTCATCATCTCCATTTCTCCACACACGCCTAAATTCAAAGGATTCCCACCTAGGAAACAAAGGCTTCTTAGGCTTTGGCAGTTTCTCAAAGCCTTCTGCTTCCCCAGATTCTTTCTTTACGTTAATAGAGACCCTTTTAGAGCCCTTTCTCATTAACAGCTTTCAATGTTATCCCATCAATATGCATTCTACAGCTCTGCTCACAGAGCACGTCCCAACCATCTTCTAACTACACTTATCAGTTCTTCAGCATCATTATCAGGTGTGGCTAAAGATTGACCCAGGTTTGGAGTTTCATCCCTTCTGCACTGAAAGCAGCAAGCTCATTCCTCAGCCTTTCTATTGGAATTTCAGTGGCTGTGCTAGCATAATGTTAGCATAATATGAAGATCACACAAGAATGACTCCTGTGTCCCAGTGAGAAACAGGTTTCTCCCCATTTCACTTTAAAATTAACTCCCATTTACACAGTCAGTGTACAAAGAGAAAGCAAAATCTTCATATTCTGGCTGGGATGGCAAAATCAAAGTAGAGATCTACAAAGTAGGCTTGTCCATAAATATATTTATCAGTGCTGCAGGATGGGAAATCTCAACTTTCATAAAATGGTATTCACATGATACCTTAGAGACAGGGAACAAACTTGCTCAGCTCTGCCACATAGTTTAGGTGAACTCAAAGTCTTATGACTCCTCTAAGGCACAAGGCATAAGCAGTTCAGTCAGCAGGGATCCTGACAATGGGCAATCTCCCTTGCAATTCTTCCAAACAGATCCCACAACAGGCCAAACACTGCTCTACTGCAGCTCATGGTTGTGACCCTGCTTCCTGACTTATTCCTGTCCCTCCTAGGAGCTTCTGCCTCATGCCTGCATCCCTAACCAAACCCCTTGTTTCCTGCAAGGGTGAGGTCCAGCAGAGTCTCTCTCCTCAACTCCCTGAAGCAACTCAAAGCAATAACCTTCTTGAAGTCATCAACAACCTTCAGAAACTTTCTACACTGCTTGTGCCCTGCTCTCTTGTCCTCCCAGTAGGTTTTGGGGTGGCTTAAATCCACCATGAGGACCAGGGCTGTTAATAGGAGGCTCTTTCCAGTTACCCGAAGTCTTTATCAGTTTCTTAAGGCTTGCTGTTCTCCAAACATCAGTCATCCCCTCCCAGAACCGCAGCTGTCACAGATTTCACGCAACTTTCTTATTTGCTTGCATTTTTCTTCCCTACAGTAACAGCAATAAATTACCATTTTTACAGCAAGAGATACTTGCTGGTTACGAAATCTTGTGGAATTTAGAGCAAGTCAGCTAACATTGATTAATTCCCTCTTCCCTCTGGCAAGGGGAGTCAAACCCAAGGAATGCTGAATTTACAGCCTGTTTCAACTTTCCAATTGAACCCACCCTGTTCTTAAGAAGCTAAGGCCCCATTAGTCTCAACTGATTAAACTAGTTGGCATAAATAGAGAACAGGTGCCTCTTACTTATAGTGACTTATGTATTGGATTTTAAGTAATTAACTTATTTTTCTGATTATCAGACTCAAGGATTCTGAGAACAGAAACACCTTATCCACTTTATTCTGCTGAAAGTCTTGGTCCAAAACCACTACCATCCCTCCTTACGTACCATGGCCCTCCCATGTTTAAATTATAAAAATTAACTCAGCACTTACATCTGTAACACCGCTTTGCATTAGTAGCATGAAACCCATGAAGCAGGCCTAATTTTATTGATGGAGGAGCTTATGTTTCCTGGTCTTAGCCTTTGGATACCAGAGGGTCTAGTAGTATTGCTCTGCTAACTTCTTCCAATGAGCCACCAGTGGTCAGAAGTGAAGACCACTGTAACACTATTACATGAGGTCCAAGTTCACTTATTTGTACACTTTCAAGGAAACCCCACAGTGCCCTAAAAGGAACGTTAGTCCTTATCATCTGATTTAAAAAAAAAAAAAAAGTCCTTTAGTGATTCACCTTCCTATTAAGACAATCACATCCCCTTCAGCCTTTTCTACAGGATAAGAGGACTGTAAGTCACTGGAGAGTTGTAATATTACAAAGCAACAACCTGAGATTTTCAAAGATTTGAAAACCAAAATAATTGCCAAGTAGCCTCATCATACTCTGCCTGCTTCCTGAGGGGCAAACATACCTCTTTTTGCAAAGCATCCTCAGGTTGTGCAAGAAGTGGAACAGCCGCTTCCCTTTCAAATGTCTTCTCAGGGAGCAGTGTAATCTCCGTGAGGGATGACAACCTCTCTGTGGAGTGTTCATTGATGGAAGCCAGTTCAGACCTGTTTTTATTCAGAAGGCTTTCCACTTTCCCAGCCTTCCCTTTCTTTTCAGCAAATTCTTCCTGGTTATCTCCATCATCACCTGTGGAAGTGTTGAAGCCATTTTCACCTGCCACCATCAGGCCCCAGTCAGCATAATCCATACTGTCCTTCTGCTCATGTTTGACGCCCACCTGAAAGGGGTCCTGTTCCAACTCTTTATAATCATCAATGTATTCAGGTATCTCCTCAAGGCTGGGATCTTTGCCAAGCAGAGACAGCTTCTTCAGGCTACTCACTTCCTCAGACGGCTCATTCTGGAGTCCCACAGAGTGGACCATGCTTGGGATCACTTGCCCAAACCCTAGCAGTGAGGCTGGCCTCTGAGAAGGCCTCAGCACAAAGGTAAGGTAGGACTTTACAGTTTCAATTTTTTTAGGTTCACAATTGTCCTTGTGTTGGCAGTTCACGATGTAACAGCGCCGTTCAAACATCCAGGCCAAGTCACAACCAGAGAGGTCACAACACGCTGCGATGCACTCGGACACCGACAAAGCGTGAGGAACTCGCATGATTTTAGTGGTTTCTAAGTTGGGAGATATTACTGCACCTGAGTACGTGGCTCCTTCTCTGCACTGCTCACAACTGGAACCTGAAACAACACCACCAACATAAGGCACAGCACTACAACCAAGCCATAATACAGTTTACTGTGACCATAAATGGCTTACAAGACAAAGACAGATGATACCCTGTTTAAAAAAGCTCATTTCCTTTCACTAACATCACCACTACCTTTTTGAGCATGTCCCTTTGTGGTAATATTTGTACTTCGGAGGATTTTTCAGTGTAGGATCTTGACATGTTTTTCATAAGTACCTTTTAGTCCTGGGCTACAAATTCAAATACATAGAGATGAAAGCAAGTTGCCAATCCTTAAAAACAAGAACAGAGCAGGGAACACAAAAAAAAAAAAATCATGGGGTACCTCCATTACTCCCACTGCATGTTCCTACTGGGATCTTTAAAACATGTTTTAAAACAAAACTCAAATAAGATGCTGTAGCATGTCGTTGTTTCACTCAAGAGAGAAGGGAAAAAACTCTAAATAGGAGAAATATTTGCCATCTCATCTGAATTTCATGAAGAGTTCCTCACTCCAACATAATTACTGGTCTTAATATAAAACCTGGATCAATTTCTCAAACTTTTTCTGCTTTGCCCACAAGTTCATGTGAAAACCCAAGAGCTTGCTCCACTATGGAGCTCTTTCCTTCATCTCCAGTAAAGTTGCAATCTTTTAACATGACATCAGATTTATTTTCATAGCACATTACAGACTGAGTGGGAAATGTTCAAAACAAGCATGAATCAACATATTATATATTCTAGTCAGTTTTTAACATCTTTTCTAGGTGTTTTTTCCCTTGGGTATTACTGCTGTTGAGAATTCCTCCCTCTGAAATCTGATTATGTTTCAAGAAACATTCAGAAAATCATTCTTTTGGTTTTCAACTGGACTTGCTAACTCAGTGAATGAAAACAAGCATGCCCCCATCGTGGAGCTAACAGGAATGGAACACAAAGCTGACTTTGCCTGCTTTGCATTGCATTATTCACAATAGTATAGGTCAGGAAAAATGAAATCAAGGAGTAGGAATAGGCTGGCAATAGGGGTTAGGTCTGAATATGAGATGCAGAGATTCTCCTACACATGCACCGTGTCCAGCGTCACATTGCAGCTCCCACCACCTCATCTGGGCTGAACTGCAGCACATTCCTTCAATACAATCCATGGTCTGAATACTGCTACCAAAATACATGTGGGGCATCAAACTGTCTGGGAAGAATGAAAAGCTTGCAAAGTAGGTTAGTTCAATGCAAAAACAGCAAATCAAACAAACAAACAAAAAAATTGCACCACATACTGGGGGACAGAGTGGACAAGATGGTATGATGTTTTTGCAGAGCTGGCTGCATAAGGTAAACATGAAATAAAAACAAATTTTAGAGAAGATTGATGACTTGCAAATAGATATAGCTGAATAGGAAGCTGAATAGGAAAAAGGCTAAAGAGCTTCAAGTACTATTTTTCTGACTGCAGCCACTTCTTCACACAGAGCAAGGATGCTGTCAACTGTTCCACTTTACACTTTCAGTGAAAAAAATCTATCCAGGGTAACATGCACTTAAAAAAACCTATCCTGTTCTTACACAGCCCAGACATGAAGTATCCTTATCTGTAC
The DNA here is from genome assembly GCA_013398115.1 of Falcunculus frontatus. NCBI lineage: Eukaryota > Metazoa > Chordata > Aves > Passeriformes > Falcunculus > Falcunculus frontatus. The sequence goes on from VZRV01005195.1 coordinate 309,221, forward strand.
CCAGAAGATGCTCAAGATTTCTGCTTTTTTTTTTGTTACACTGCCTATAAACATTTCCTCTACATTCCTGTTTACCTCCAAGAACATAAGACCCTGGCAGAGACTCTGAATTATCATCACAAGTCTTTCCTTTAAGTTATCTGCACTACTTAGAACAGGGGAGCCAGAGAAGCTCTGGACTAAAATGAAGTATAGGAGTCAGACAGCCCATTCAACCATTCCGTCTTTTTGCAAGCCATATGCATTTAGTTAATCCTGTAAGTCAGTAGAGAGCGGGCTTTTAAAAGGGGAAAACAGAAACATGACTCTGTGCAAATGTGTAGTATTAGGTCAGTAACAATTCATTACAATGTGTACTTTAGGAACAGCACTATTAATGTGGGCCAAAAAGCTCCTTTGATGGCTGTTTTCATCACCCCCCTTCTTTAACTTATTCCTGAAATAGAAAGTGAACAATGTGTTAAAAAAAAAATTGAAAGTTTCACTATTTATTTGTTCAGAAAAGAATGACCAACAGTTATTGTTTTAGAGACAGGCCTACACAATTGGGACACTCCGCAGCTCTAACCTGAGGCCAGACTTCAAATCCTCAATCCGCTTCAAATCTCACTCAGCCACTTTCAGTTTGACACATCAGTTATCACACTGCGGAGTCAACTTCCCTCAAAATTCATGATGCTTCTTTAGCCATAGAGAGAAACAAGTTCAGCACATTCCTAAGATGATACATGACTTTGAACCTAAACCTTCCAAGTACACAACCTAGCCAAAAAACCTTAGCTACCTGCTTTTGCAAATGCCAGAAGGCCTTAGTTTCATCCCAATAAGGAAAAGAAAAAAATCTCGAAGTAATGCTTTATCTAGCATTACACTGAGTTTAATTGTAGCAGCAGGTGTGCAAGAAAGGATGACTTTATCAGGCTATTTCAGCCTCACACTGAGTGTGTCCACTAGCTGTCTTCACATGAAAAATATGTAAGATCTAGTTAGAGTGAACTTGATCTGATCTCTAATTCCATATTCCCTTTCACCCCATCTAATTTCCAGTCTGCAATGGACTCAAATAGAGATAGTGAGGTCTCTTATTTACAGAAAATTTACTGAATGTGTACCACGTGAAAGGTCACCTAGTGACATTTCTGTCTGCTACAGTATTACCAGCTGTGTGAGGTCATAGCACAGCTATTTTATTTTAGTGAACTGAGCTCAGGAATTAAACCACTCTTCTACTCTGACCAGTAAAGGCAAAAACCAGCATCACACAACTCTCTTTGTTTCGGAAGTACTCATTCAAGTTACCAACATGAAGACTGCTTCCCTTTATTCCAAGCCCTGAAAACCCTCTGGAACAGGAGCCAATAGCCTAAAACTTCTGCAAGCTAAGCGTTTCCCTTCCTTTTAGCTGTACCCTGTTACATCTACAGTAGGAAACACTGATATATCCAGAGACCTAGTCAGGCAAGTTGGTTACCTTAAAAAAACCCAACCTATATTCCCCACCAAAATCCTAATAGAGTCACAGTGTGGAATACAGTTTCAATTTAAAGAGATTCCTTCCTTTAATGAGGGAACATCCACACCTTTTTTTGAGCTTCACTCTTCTACTCCTTCACATCTTCGACCATGAGTCCACTGATGTCAAGAGCCCATCCAGAACACAACTGCTCCCCTGTTGCAACTGGCTGGAGACCTTTCCTCAAGTGGACATGGAAACCGAACATTTGCTCTCCCCTATGCTCACACAGCCATGAGCACTTGAATGACTTGACGGCAAATATTCTTTAGTCACGCAGTAGCAAATTGTGACCGTGCACTACCACTGAGGTCATCACAGCTGATCACCCCAGCAGGAAGCCCTGCAAGGGCAGAACTACCCACAGCTACTCTGTTTGCTTCCCCTAACAGCAAGCACTATAAGAAGAAGCAGAAAGAAGGAGCAAGAGGAAATGTACAGTAGTAGTGAAAAGCCCAGATTCAGACCTTGCACCAAGAGAAGTCACATTTGACCAGAATCCCATTATCTTTTTACTGGCAGCACAGCACTGAGAGCCCACATAGTGCATTATTCTCACAGCCTAAAAGCCTCTGAACTACCTGAGCATGGAGGATCCTATAGCAGTTTGCTACAGGAAGAGTAGGATTGTCCCTGTTTTCTTGCCATATGCTCCATCCACTCTCTTTCAGCAGCAAACTAGTTCAATTCTGGTTTTAGGCTTAGTGAATTTTTTTAATCTATCCAAGTAACTTTTACCTCATTTGATGAATTTTGAGACAAAAGATACTGTATCAGTAAAAAATAAGTTTTGTTTTTTCCTACTACTACAATAACACACTGAAACAATTTTGATAAGGTTCTGGAAGAAAAATTAAAATAACTTTTTATTTTTAGTTACAGTCATCTAAGAAGAGAAATCAAAAGTCCAGTTTTCAAGCTAGAGAGAATTTCCACAGCAGAGCTAGAAACCCCTGCAAAGCACACTTAATATCATAAATGATGAAAAAGGCTTATACTCCAACAGCTTTGGTAATGCCCTACAGAAGGTACTGTCCTGGAAACCAGAAAAGCAGAATCACTGAGAACTTCAACATCTGAAATGTCATTGCACTGGTTCCTCCAGCAGCAGCTAACATCTCTGCACACCATGAAAGTGTTTTCATTCTTTTCGTGCAGGCTGCTCTGAGGTTCTTTGGACCCTGACGTCTCTCAGGTCTTCAAACACAGATACGTATGCGGTAACAAAGTACTCTTTTGGGTGTTGGTAAAGGTGCTGACTGCTGAACAAACATCAAAAAAAATGCTCAGTTACATAAAAGCAAATCCTCAACACAAGCCATAGCCAACAGTAATCGAGTAACATCTGCAAACAACGAGTTGCAAAGCTTTTAAGGTCATTACTTCTTTTGTCCAGGATCTGTCAAGGCATCATAATTAGTTCAGTGGGTCTGATGATATTTTTCAAATATTGTTTTCATTCCATGAATTGTCATCACTCCTGTTTGTCACTGATAAACCAACTAAGTGCTATTTAACGTGAAGAAGAAAGAAAAAAAAAAGAAAAATAAAGGGTAGATGCATGACTGCAACTATTGCATCCCTCCCCAAGGAAATGCCAGACCACTTCCAACAGAGGTATGGACAATGTGAACTAACCTGGCATATCGCATAACTCACTATAATCGCAGAGATTGTAATCAAGCACTACACCATCTCGTATCTCTGGAAAGACCTGTGTGAACCAGAACACTAGAACATCTAGTCATGGTAGTATAAGTAAAACAAAGAAAGCACCACGACCCCAGGCCAGTGGTTCCACTGTCACTTCAAAGGCATACCTACATCTTAAAGTGTCCCTTGACACTCCTGGCCTGTGCTTCACATGTTAGACACGTGGGAAGAAAAGGGTATTCATCTTTATCAAAGTCCAAGACTAGTAGTAGTGAAATGTGTTGAAAATTGAGGGCTTGTAAACGTATTTAGAAACACCTTCTGCTAGAGTAAAGAAAAGGACATTGGTGAAGGCTATCGAAGAATCTGGGAGGTCATATAATCTACACCTGGGATATGTGGACTTGAAAGCAGGAAACTAGACTGCACAACACCTGTGACTGCAACTACCTGGCAATCCCTGTTTACATTTTTGTTGGAGCGGCTAATCTCAGAACAAAGCACACAACACGCACACAGAGAATGAGAAAACTGAGAGTTAGCCATGAGTACACTATTCATCGTATTTGCGGAAATGCCTTTCAACAGCAGTATTTGCAAAGTCTGCTTCAGATGCCAAATTAGAGTGTTATACACAAACCTGAGTTTGTCCTTGCATATTGGGTATCTTTGGCCAAATTTATTAATGGTTAATTGTTTTAATATTCAATTAATTAAAAGTTGTCCAATTAAGAATTTATATGTACCCCAGTTAAAACCAGTTTATTCCAAGTTGAAACCACCCTGTTTAAATGTTCTAGAAAGTTCCTCCATTATTCCTCTGTTTAAAACTGTTATTTCCCTATTTTAATATTTCTATCAAATATCTATAATGTTATTAAGCAATATTTTATTGTTATATGATGTTTGTTAAATGTTTTATGAAATTATTTGTTAAACATTTTATGATTTTAACTACCTAATGGAGAAGAGGCTCTGCCAGCAAAGGGTGAATATTAGCTGACACTTTGCTGTTTTTAACCACCGACCGTTGGCCCTGCAACCTGCAACCATGGAAACCATGAATTTCAATTAGGTACCTTCCCGCCACTCAAACCACCAAACTTCAACCCCTAGACGACAGCAGCCCATTGGCGGACTGAGATGATCTCACTTTGAAGGACCACCAATCACCTATGGCCATGGGGGCGGACCTGTGGGCGGTAACGGGCGGAGCCTGGACATTATAAAAGTTGCTGCACAGCTCAAGAGCCTGGCCTTTTCCTTTGGACTAGCCTTGGCAGAGCTCGTTGCTGGTACTCGGCCTCTAACTCCATTGGAGACTTTATAACTACCTGACTTTGGACTAGCTGAAGTCAATCCAGCAACGCAGGAGTCCTACCCTGGGGACCCAAGGTCGTTTATCGACCAAAAGAGTCTTCCATCCCTGCGTTCCTGGTTTTCTTTTTCTTCTTTTTAATCTCGGTATTCCTCCTTTTACCCGTATCCCGGATTTTTCTTTCCTTTACTATTAAATTTTAATTAACTGATTTTAATTACTTTCCTCATTAATAAAAATTTTATTTTTATATAAAAATAGAAGCTGTCTTCTGTTTTTGACATAGAGTATGCCTGCTCTAGATGAGAGCTAGACTTAATTGCTTCCAAGGTAGTGGACTCCCAGTTGCAAAGTAAACTGTTGTTTCTATGCTGGAAAGCAATGTCTTCTCTCTCTCTCATAGAGAAAAAAAATTTTGATACATTAGCAAAAAAAATGGCCAGAAAAATTTAAATGTATTTCAATATATGCTGATTTCATCAATGAATGGATTTAAAAAAGTGAAATGACATTATAAGCACTCTAAGGAATGTCTATATGGATAAATTAGCAGCTGCATCCAGAGGTTTTGGAAATCAATCATCCAAAATGCATGAGATGTTGAGTGATAAGAGGCATGGTACACACTCAGAACTATTGCCACACTCAGCTCAAGCCTCCTGAGAGGCACAAACATTAGTCAGTGATAGGTATCTGTATCAATTAGGTTTATGTGGCAAATCTTGGTAGTTGAAGGTAGGGGGAAATGGACTGCAGGGATGGCTTCTGTGAGAAGACACCAGAAAATGCCCCATGCCAGGACAAAACCTGTTACAAGACTGACTCACAACTGGCCAAGGCTGAGCCAATTAGGGACAGTGGCAGCTCCTCTGTGATAAGGTGTTTAGAAAGGGGCAAAAAGTCTGGCGCAACCGCAGCACGCAGGAGAGAGGAGTAAGAAAATGTGAGAAAAGCCATCCTGTATACAGCAAAGTCAGTGAAGAAAGGGTAGGAAGTGCTCCAGTGCCTGTGCAGGGATTCCCTTGCAGCCTGTGGTGAAGACCGTGGTGAAACACATTGTCCTGCTGCAGTCCGTGGAGCTTCACAGTGAAGCAGATACCTACCCCTGCAACCCACGAAGGACTCCACCTCAAAGCAGGTGGATAAACCCTGAAGGAAGCTGTGAACCCTTGGAAAACCCCAGCTGGAGCAGGCTTCTGGCCTGAACCACAACCCCATGAGGAGGAGTCCCCACAGAAACACATTTTCCAGCAGGACCTGTGACCCCACAGGAGATCCACATTGGAGCAGGCTGTCCCTGAAGGACATTCCTGCGAAAAGGACCCATGGTGGAATAGTTCTTGAAGAATATGAGCCCAGGGGAAAGACCCCATGTGGGAGCAGGGAAAGGGTGTGAGGAGAAAGGAGCAACAGAGACGAAGCATCATGAACTACTTGCAACCCTCATTTCCTGACTCCCCGAACCTCTCAGGGGAAGAAGAAAGAATTGGGGAGTAAAGTTCAGTCTAGAAAGAAGGGAGAAGTGAGGGAAGGCGTTTCTAATAGTAGTTCTTACTTCTTATTATCCTGCTCTTCTTAATTGACAATACATTAAATTAACTTCCCTAAGTCTCGTCTGCTCTTGACTGTGACTGGTGCATGACCTCCCTGTCTTGGAGTCTACGGAGTTTTTAATCAAATTTTTCTCTCCCATCTTCCTGAGAAAGGGAAGTGATAGAGCAACTTGCTCTGCACCCAGCAGCCAGCAAAGGTCAACCCACGCATTCATTAAAAGCAGTAAAGCCCTATTAGTTGAAAAACTTCATGCACAAAATAAAACTAACTAACTAAATATATATATAATAAATAAACATCACCTAAACAGGACAGAGAAGCCCACCTCAATTTCTTTTAATGAACCAGAGCATGTTTTTCAATATCCTTCCAAAAACATTCATCAGTCAGCCTGTTTCTCTCTTCTCTCAGTGATGGAATGTCAAGCCTTTCCTTCCTATATTAAGTCAGTCTTCTCATTATCTTAAATTAAAACAAGTGTTGAGATAACTTGGGGTTTTTTTAAGAAAAGGTAGCCTTTAAAAGCACAAGCTCATGTGCAGAAAAAAACTGCAGGATGAACATCCAGCAAATTCCTGAGTCTGAGTCAATTCACTTAAAGCCTGCACTAAAAAGAAGTCCTTTTGACTTAGAAAAGGTGAGGATTTACTGATATATTGTAGCAAACATATCCTGGAAATTAGCAGGAACCTCCCAGTTTAATTAAGTATTAATTGTATTAAAAACATTGCAAATTATTGAGATGGAAATAAATACTAATAATTTTACTAAAATAATATGAGCTATTAGATTATATTATCCTCTAAACACTGTGAGCTGGTAGCTGAGATACAGGGAGAGGCTTGAAATACAGCCAGCAATTTGAGTGCAATGGTCTTGTTCTCAGATAAGCCAAGAGAGCATAGCAAATTTGCAACTAAAAACAGATAACTTCCTCTATGCATGTGGAAGATGTTCTAATCTGCTAATAATTAACAGTATTATCAAAAGCATGAAACTGACATTCTCTACAGGCAAATTTCAGTATTTACTGTACATTACTGCCTTCTGTTGAAGTTGCTGTGGGTTTTTTTCTAAAGATACTAGCATAGACCCTACAGCAGGTACGCAGTATCTCATAGGAGAGGATTTTATTTACAAAAGGCATACTTGTTACTTACAGCAACAAAAAACTCACCTCCATGTTCTCTTCAAAAAGCTTGGCACTATGAGATCCTAATGGCGATCCTGACGATTAATTTGAACCAGCTACGAGCACAGACATAGTCAATACCTATTTCCCCTCAGCTGTAGGCTAACACCTATCCCCTTTCATCCAACTTTTCCGAATTCAGAGGTCAATTTAAGCCTTAGCACATTAAGCAAGTCTCTCCCTCATGAAACAGCCCATTCTGTTTATACTACAAGAGATGAAAGTCAGACAGCTGTGCATTATTTTCTCAATTCCTGCTAATATGGATACTGCCAGTGCCACCCCCAGCCAGAATTCAAATATTTTTTTAGGAAATAAACCCCACTTCTTCAAATATTTTTCTTCAGTTACCATATCAAAACTACCTGCACCAGATTAAGTCTCTCTCTGACAGAGGCAGTATTAAGAACTGCTATCATTCTTCATCTGTCTGGTTATGGAAATAAATTACCTATCCCTGTGGCTGAAACAGAAACTTACAGGACTTTCCTGTGGTTTTTGAAAGGATATATCTGTTTGTAGAGAGGATGATGAGGTGAGAGATGTGAAGCAGTGCATTCGTGCTACTCATAAATAAACCACCTTATGATAATTAAAAACAAAAAAGTAGCTCACAATCCAAGCAACACATCATTCTTAAATTGCTGTTCTGCAAGAGAAAAAGAGGGAAAACACTCCGAACTTTCTCACTACCCACTGTTGCCCCATGCAGCTCCCCCAAAACAGCCTGCTGAAATTGGCTTCAAACAGCTTCTCACAGCTGCCTTCCTCCATTGCAAGTTATGAAGCTGTACCCTTCCGAACCTTTTTGCACTGAGGAGTCACAAGATTTCCCAGCTCTTGCCTTATTCGTATTTATTTCACAGCTGTATACACACTCCAGGAGCATTTAATTCACTTGTTCTGTCTGGATGACTCAGACACACAAGAAGTAAACTCCTACCTGTTATTGTCCATAAAAACAGGCAGAGAACACCGGGTCCAAATGCCATGCTGCACCAGGAAGGCAGTGACAACTGCTTTTCTAGCCGGTTGTGTGGAAACTACAGGTCTTAACGCTGGGGTTTTTTCTAATATTGTTTAGTGCCCTGCTGTGGCCATCAAGCACTGAAACAGACAGCACAGGAAAAAATAGGTCAGATGTGAGCATTGCATTAATTAGAATGTCACAGTAAAAGACAATATACAGGTGACATGCAGGCTTTATCAATACTTCCTGACTTCTTGATGGACGACATAGCGGATCAGGCAAGCTGAAGATACAGAACAAACTACCCACCTGGAAATCTCTTTCTCTAGAGATACAGAAACATCCCAGAAATACTTGCAGTCTCGGGCTCCAGTACCTCAAACCCCACAAACATTCTGTCTGCAGTTCTCCAGACCCTGGTTTAGCTCTGACTTTAAACTAGCAGGTACCTTTAACAGAGGAATCACAGACAGCATTGTCCATGCTAAAATCCATGCAGTGTTAAGTCAGCTTTTAAGACAGTCCTCAAGCTATTCTTTCCCAGATATCAAGGCAATGCAAGCAGACACTCCTCCAGAATTTCTAGGGAGATATTCTTTGTCAGGACACTAAATTCTCCAAGTAAGGCATCCTAAGCAAAATATTGATGTAAGGAATTAGTAGTTCAAAGCAACATTACTCATGCAAGACTCATGCAAGTAAAAAAACTAGTTTAGCCAAACTCCCCCCCACAAAGGAGCCTAAATGGATACTTGACCAAAAAACACTTCTGTAAATGAAAACACAGGTAGTGTTTTTTTCAGTAAACAGCCCTTCTCAAGGCAGAGTATCCCACGTAGATTACATGACTTTCATATTTCAGCTATATCTACCTACGATAGAAATGCTGCTAACTGGTTGCTCGTGGTAGGTTTCTTGCCACACATAATTTTATATGATGAAAGACTGTCTAGGTTTTTTCCCTTCCAAAAGCAAAACTGAGACATGTCAGGGCTGACTGAGCTAGAGTAGAAACCCTAGCAGCTCAGCAGTTGGACTTTTGCTCTCCAAGAAGGGATCCTTTATAGGTGGCATGTCTCTAAATCACACAAACAGCTGGACCCTGGTCTGCAACTTGCTTTTCTGTGACTGACCAAAGCTTTTCCAAAGCAAGACACATATTTATCTCAAGACAAAATGGACCAGAGGCTGGCCTTTGTTTTAGACGCTAGGTGTTCTATCAACAGCTGAGTGGATCAACTGATGGTGTAAATATTTCCCCCAGTTAGTTCATTAAAGTGTGACTGCCTCCCTGAGAATGCCAGACCAGCACAAACCAAGTGAACACGTGGCTTAACCCAATACAGAGAATAAAAACTGAACAACTCACAAAAAAATTTCAAAGACAGCAATAGGCCTGAGCCAGCTTCAACCCATACATTCCATCCCAGTGACAGAGGATGCCCAGTGTTGTGATGCTGGGATTATAGAGACCAGTAATGGCAATCATACTGGTATTGAGATAGAATTGTATATTGCCATTGCTATATTTTGCCAAGTATAATGGATATTTGCATTGTGATTTCTGTGTACTTCGTATTGCTTCACTAAATCAAGAATCCCTTGTCACAGTAAGTATCTGCAAATAATTAAATCTGATATTAGACACTGCATGCTTTACACACGGACTATCTAAATGAGCCTGGTCAGAGAATATTGGACTCTGAAAATTTCTCCTCAAGCCTGTGGTACAAGCATTAACTCTGCTCAAACCACAAGCAAAATGACTACAGAACATAACTAGAGCAAGGACTGTCCGAAATACAAAAAGATAAGGCTTTGGGAAAGCTCCCTGTAAAACCAGGAAAGACAATGACTAACTTTCCAAAAGCCTGATACTCGACTTCTGTGACCTTTTTTCTATCCAACATAAAACAAAATTCCCTTCCTAAGGCAGCTGCCTTAGTGAAGAATAAGCTGGTCTCCCAATCTATTCCTATGCTGCACAATTAGAAAAATTATCTCCAATCACAAAAAAAAAAAAAAGAAAAAAAAAAATCAAACACACAACACTATACTGCTTCTAAGATGATGCTATTTCAATATCTGCAATTAGATTTTCTCTCAGGAAATAATTCCTGACAGAATACACATAGCTGTGCTCCTCTGTAGCAAGTTTAGTAAGGCTTGACCTGAGAAAGAGCAAAAGGTTGTCTGGATGCTTCCAGGTACTACTTCTATGATACAAAATTTTCAGCAACAAAGACATTTTTGCTGTCTTGCATTCCCTAATTGCTCTTCTGTCCTTCCATTAACTATAAACTTATTTAGTTTTGTAGCAGACAAAAATACCAAAAGTTCTTATTTTTTTTAAGCCAAGTCATTCTAAATGTTCCACTTATGCAGCCACTGAAATAGCCACTGAGCAGTGTTGGGGTACAGGATCATTGGTAACTGAACAGAAATGAGCACTTGTGCATAAGAGGAAAAGAATCGGTCCCACCACATGGAGCCTTGTCTTTTGACTTCACTGTGAAAGTGAAGTGAATGAAATTGTTTAATTTCACACTGAAATGAACTGTGGCGATTAACACAACCAATCCACAGAATGGTTGAGGTTGGAAGGGACTTCTAGAAATCACCTTGTCTATCCCCAAGCTCAAGTGGGGCAGCAAGGAGCTGGCTCCCAAGGACGATGTGCAGACAGATCCAGTATCTCCAAGGATGGAGACCCGACAACCTTCTTGGACAATCTGCCAGTATATGGTCACCCTCACCAAGAGAAAGTCTATTTATCCCGCTCTCAGTTACGCAGGCAGGTATCTCCAGCTGAAAAGAGATGATTTCTTAAGCCTTTCCAGCTGCATCAGCAGCATACACTTGCCCATGTACATTTATTCTAACACATTACTCAAAGTAGTTGTTTTTATTTGGTGTTTTATTTCAGAACATTCAAACCAAACCAGAGAAATATACAGAGCATACAATTTTTATAGACTTCACCTTTCAGCAGTTTTTGAAATGTTCCTGTGGCTTTTTAGAAAAAAAAACAAACAGAGGAGCATTAGTAAGCTATGTTCCTAATAAATATTTCCAACTTACTAGCACAAACCCCAAATACTTTGTCCTTGAGGGGTAGAAGAGATATTATTACTGTAAGACCATAATTTCACATACAGCCTTTTTCTTGTTTCTATGGAAATCCTTCTAGACTTGGAAAAGTTGTTAGCCACTAAAAATACGATTTGCAGAAGAACTTATTATTGCAGCTCAAGGTTTCTGAGATATTGTGCATTTGCTGTAACCTTCACTCATTCCCAGAAACAGCCAAATGGACCAGATGCCTAAGAGAGACTTTTAGCTCTTTAGCCTAAAGAAAAATGCATCAGGTTTGGTATCAGAACATCACGAGGTCAGAATTAACCACAATCAGGGGCAGAAAAATAATTTGTTTATTTTATAGGCCTTTTCCTCTGCAAGGCCAACTTTATAATCTCACTGTCACTGAAAAGAGACAAGTAGCAGCTTCTATTTCCTACACAACAGTTCCCCGAGGAGTCCACATGATTACTTTAGCAACACTAAGAAAAACACTGAGAGATGATACAAATGATGCAGACATTTTCAGCATTACTTGTCCTATGTTCAGAAACAAAAGTTCTTGAAGCAAATGTATGTGAGTTTGGTTTCTTTTTTTTTTTTTTAATTTATATTAAGATAATACAACTTAACAAAGCTGCAAAATGCCATACTTTGGATCACACGTTCAATCTTCATAGAATCCTGATGGGACTCATCATGTGAGGATACAGTGAATGCACAAAAGCAGCACTGTGTCCTCCCATGCTCCTTTGTGGCTCCACATCTACTGATGTTTAATTTCCACATAATAAAAGAGCTCACATTCACTGCAACACTAGCTTGTGCTTCCTGATATGAGGATCAAGCTCAGACACAAAGCACATCCAGTCACAATTCAGTGCACAGCTTCTGATCCACAGATGAGAACAAAGCTACCAGACACTGCATGCCTTCTTGAACTGTTAAACCAGTAAACAGTGCTGCAGTGTGTGCATGCAATGCTCCTCTTATCTTCCCCATGATACTTTTCTGTTCCACACAAGTGCAAGTTTCATCACACAAACACAAGACACATTAAAATTTAAGGTGGCCAGCCCTGAAATCCCAGCAGTCAAAAATAACTAAGGCCACGAGATTAATTTGCTAGCTGAATCTCCATCCTTCACATATAACAGAAAGCCTGTTATTTTTAAAACAACACAAGCAGACAGCATTACTGGTAATTACTTTGGCATTTCTTGGCTCTTAAGAGTTCAAGTCTGACTTGCTCTCCTAGCTAGAAGAGGGATGGAAGCCTTGAGAAGCAGGTATGGTCAAAACAGATATGTATTATACATATATTGCCCTACTCTGAAAACTATGTTTTTCTGTTCAAGCTGGCAGCTTCTGGCAGTGCTTTAGCCAACAGGATAAGGGGAAATTTTGAACTGATCCCTCTATACAAACATTTTGAATTCATGATCTTTTAAACATATGCAGTTGCTCATCAGGACCACAACATCTTTTCATAGATAACACACGAAGTACAACAGATTTTCAAGGAAAAAGAATTACCCTCATATTCCCCCTGTCCTCCACCCCAGATCTCACTCTGCATTTTGGTTCACCTCAACTTTAACGCAGACTCAAGAAATTTTCTCCCTTAGAGAAAGGGGTCAGCCAATCAGAACTATATTGCCACTTCCTACACATAATTAGGCCAGGGCCATTAGCAATAAGAACATGTACAGACTGAATTACCTGTGTCTGGGAATACATTCAAATCCTACAGCGGCAAGACCGCAAATAGAGCATAATACAGTATGCTGGCACTCCACAAAAGGTGTAGCAGAATCCCTGCATGCCAACAAAATCAGAGACGGGGACAAATGGTGTCATGAAGGCAGTCAGAGAGCACTTCCAGGCAGCAGAAACCTCCAGGAGAGTGAGGGCCCTGAACACTGGGCCCAACCACACTGGCATCGGTCGGAAAGGCAGGTAGGGGCTCCTTGCCTCCTTGCCCTTCTGGTCATTACTACAGCTAGGGAAGACGCCAAAAGAAATACTGAAACAGCATCTGAAACTCAACCCACAGGTAAAGCAAAACCCCTGTTTTTGAACTGACAGCATTTCTTTTACAAAGCAGGCTGGCTGAACAAATGAATGTATTACCACACCTAATGGAAGTGTCTATACACAAAAACACACACACGGCATATGCACACACACATACATGTCAGCATTTCTATTAGATGTAATACAAGACAATCCTTCAGGAAATCCACCTCTCATGAAGAATTCAAATTAGTTATTTTATCTGTTATGGTACCTGCATTAATACCTGAGACAGTTACTTAATAGCTGAGTGTTAATATTGCGTAAATACTGCAGAAGGGAGGAAAATTAAACTTCATGCCAGTAGCATTTGTCCCTAGTAATAGAGAGAAAAACTCAGGACACGTGTAGACACTAGGACTTCTAACAATAACACATGCTGTATGAACACACATCATCAAAACCACAGGTTAGGCATCTAAATAAAGGGAATACTTTTCAAACCCTTCAGCAGATGAGGAAGATATTGCAGAGTCATCAATGCTTATGACCTGCGCAAAGTCACCTTCCTCTCACACAATTTTCTAACAATAGGTACCTATATTTGAAAACAAAACCATGACTACTGATGGAAAGTTATTGCAGCTGCAGGATATAGCTATAACAGCAAACATCTCTCTGCTTCATTAAGAGAGTCTCCCGCAGGTCTTAGTGAAGGCTGACATTAGATTGGCACTGCATCCCAACTCTGTATCAACTTCTTCAGGCAAGTCCAGGGCCCAAACAGCAAGTTAATGGTGATGAAACAACAAACTGAACAGCTGAATATACTCTGCCATGTTAAGCTGGATCTTATGTGCTCCACTAGCCCTACTGGTATCCACAGCTCTGTCAAATGCTAGGTGATACCAAACAGCCAGATAAAGAGAAAAGAGCAGCGCTGCATAGAAAGAGCAGTTTTATTCTACAAGATTTAAGCAGCCTTTATTACAACTGCCATGGAGAGAGCAAACAATTGTGGAAATCCTAAAGGTGAGAGAGTTAGCAGGGGTATATGGTGTCAAGAGCTATTGACAAGGAAGGAAAGAATATTTTAAACCCACCAATGAATGGTGGAACTGCTCTGCTAAGATTTAAAAACACTGTTTGTGTTAGTGTCAGGATTTACATGTTTCAGGATGGTTACTGCTTAAATTTCAATACAGACATTTGTATAGCCCTGAGGTCAGCCAGCCCAGCAAGAAGGGAAGGTTAATCAAAAACTAACCCTTAGGAAAAGTTAGCAGCACAGAGTGAGATCACTAGACACCTGAGAGCCTTTCTCCCCCACTGACAGGCCAGACACATCAAAATATCTACCTTCAGAAGGCAGTCAAACTATTGGACAACTCATCTAAACCATTATACTCGGTCTCCATTTGTTTTCCATTTTCACAAGGACATTGAGGAGAGAGAACTGGTAAGTGAGGCAATCTTCAAATATGTACTCCACAATGAAAATTAAGTGAGACCCATAAAAGGAGAGCATGAAGGAACAAGATGGTATCTTGTACCTTCCACAGTACAGAGGCAAGACAAAGCAACCTTGCGTCATCCTCTGGATTTTCATCTAGCCTGTCTTTAGCCTGCCATGAAGGGTAGTTTAGAATCTATATCTATCTATCTATCTATCTATCTTCTAGTATTTAACTACTTTTTTTCCAAAAGGAAAACAGATCACAGGAGAAAACTATCCAATGGGTGTACATAACATGAGTTTTGAGCTTCAGACGGAAAAAAGCAAAAAGAGATTTAGCAAACTGCCTGCAAAAAAGACACGTACAACTGCAGAGAAGGTGGTAGAAATCTTCAGTTTGCAGAATCCAAATTTGCTACTGCCCAGCTGCTGACTGAAGGCCTCTGTGACAAAGTCATGTGGTCTCAATTGACTGCCTAGTTCCTTCAAGTGCCGTTACGGCAGAAAGCAATTACACATGGCAAGATGCCCCGCACAGCAGGCTCTAGCTAGGTGCTGAGGCATCCCTGTGCAGCAGAGGGACAATTTGCAAGTGCAGGTTGATGCTTCCAAAGAAACTTGAAGAAATTATAACGAGAGGTGGAGGAAAGATTCTCACGTGGGTAGTTTAATCTGAATCACATAATTGCACAGTACACAAGAATGTATTGATTTTGCACTTGCTCAAGGCCAAAAACGACTATCCTAAAACTACAAAAAGCTTTGCTATAGCATTGAGCTGAAATGAAGAGCAATTTTTTTCCACTTATATTCCACATCCTAAAATTAAAAGGAACAGTTAATCGATTAAAAAAAAACATTGTTGAATTGCAGTTCTTAGGATTTTGACAAATTTTCTTAAAGTGCCACTTCCTGAACTACAGTGATTATTGAAAAGGACTCAATTTTCAGTAGAAAAAAAAACCTCTCTCTCTACTGAAGAGAAAACTGTGCAGTTTAAAATGACAAGATTCATTGTTTTCATGGACCGGTCAAGACTTTAAATACTGCCTTTTTTTTTTTTTTTAAAGAAAAACTTAATGGGACAGTCATGACCCCATTTAAGTCAGCGTTAGGATTTAGAAGATCTCTTTTATGATAACTTGTACTGTTGCAATTCAAGTGTTGCAATAAGAGTGCTATTTAGTATCTAATAATTAAGAAAAAAAAAAGAAATTAAAGATGACTCTCATAACATGATCTCTACCTAAGCATCAAAGCTAGTATTTCCAGACTAGTGATCAGGTTTGCAAATATATTATGCAGGAACCCCGGACACTGATCTCAGAAGTGCTGAACACAGAGATGATCACACTTCAAAGGAAATTGCAGACATTTTCTATCTTTGAAATGTAGAGGCTAGCTGTCACATAAAACATGAGGCTGTCTCGAAAAAAACAAGCTTATAACCTCAGCCAAAGCAATACTAGCTACAGAAAGAGTTGCAAAAACCTTCATGTTATTGTCCAGTGCAATTTGAATTGCTGCACTTAAATTAATGACTAGATTTTACTTTGACACTCAAGCACTAATAGTACTCACAATGCAAACATCGTGGAGGAAGACAATGCAAAACTACTACATGAAAATTTAAGTTTTACTGTATTAGTTCTCTGAACCCACTTCCCTTACATGAGACACAAACTTTCTAGTTTTATGGCCTTCAGGTGATACATACTACCTTCACTAATGAACAAAGCACCATACAGTACAAGAAACATTAATCTGACACTCAAAGTCAAATGGATGTACTAGGATTTTAGGTAATATTTTTTTATCACGCTATGGTGTGATAAAATCAGACTTACCTAATTATGAAAGCTTTCAAAGCTGTTTACAGATTGATTGGCAGAGACTGGATCGAGTAATGTAAGTACTAATGTAAACAAAGGTAATTGACCATTTCTGAGATTAGAGTATTAAACACACAGCAACTGCATGAGATACAATAACACACACTGCACGAGAAAAAGCTTGCATAAGGGGCATGGGTACAACAGCAGACAGCCAAAAAAGCCAAAATCTTCCAGATTAAGTACATAAACACTTTCTCAATTTGTCTTGCTATTTCATCACCTTCAAGAAAAGAGCTTTAATGCAGTTGGATGCTGCACATCCATTTCTAGATAGGGGGAAGTCTTTTGACCCACATGACCATGTCAAGTTTTTATGTCCTTTGTTAGTCTGCTCTCTTGCAGAGAAAAATATTGCTTGACAGACTTTCTTTTTCACTTATGTACCCTTTAAGCCATTCATTGATTTCAACCAGAGAAAAACAGATTACCAGCAGGTAGTTAAGTTCTCATGACTTTTGTAAAATAAGCCAGGCCAGAGAACGCAAAACTGCAATTTGAACATCCACAGGCTCAAACCTCATAAAACATGCCATCCAGTTTCCCTAACTGAAAATGGTAGCCCATGTGTCATGAAATCAGTCCAGTCCGTGGAAAGAGGGAGCTACATGACAAAAATGAGGAGGTACAGGGAAAGACAATGAAAAAATCTTTTTTTGACCTCAAGACACAACTTTAAAGAAATTTTCATTAACTCTGCTGTTAAGAAAATCATTTGCTTGTAATAAACAGCTAAAGCACAAGTATGCACACACACTCCCCTAAGATGCAAACTTCTGGAGCCCAATCTCAGATTAGTGAGCACATTTTATTTCTCTAAAACCCATCTGTATTTTACTAGGGGAACTCCTTGCAACATGCAGAACAGTTAACAAACTGTACAGAGAGCAGATTTATCAAAGAAAATGCATTAGGACAGGAAACAACCCTTGAACTGCCCCTTCATCAAGGTTAACTAGCTGAAAACTGGCATTAGACTAACCACATTCATATTATCTCCAACTGGACTGACTCAGATCCAATCTGCTTAGTACAAAGTCACATCATCCTGAAAAATACTCTGTGGTCATACCCTGGCATCATTCAGGAAAAGATTAGATGCTTAAATGGAAAAACGACTACATCTGCTGTTAAATTAGATTATAAATTCGTACAGAGAGACACTTTGTGACAGAAATTGAAAGCTAACTGCCTGACAGTAAGACAGATTTCTCCCCATGGGTACAATACCCATTACAATGGTTTTTGCTTTCTCCACAGTCTTGAAATTGGAGACTGCTGGATATGCAGCACTTGTTCACAGCTCCACCTTTAATCACCAGTTTCCCATTAAGGATACACATTTAGTACCTAGCACACTAACATATCAAAACTAGCATACATAAACCTTTCCCACACACTTCCTTAAAAGAAAGATATGTAAGCAAAGTCCATACCACTGGTATGTGTGGAAGACCATAGCAAACCTGCTCCAACATTACAGAAGGTACAGCTGGAAAGGGTTTGAAAGACTCCACCTGAAACAGATATTGTGCCTTTGTATATGGGTAGGAGAGAGAGAATAAACTGTTTTTAAAGCATTTCTGATGGAGATTTCACTAGCAGGTTGAGAAACCTGGCCATTGTAACTCTTCCATCCCCATGCCACTGAAATTAGCAGCCTGCTCAGACAGAACCCAAAACCAACATGGTGAGAGGTCAGCTCTTATGCAAAGGCGAACCAAACTACAGCATCTCCAGGCCACCAAAACTTCTTCACTCCATGCAGCTCATTACAATTGACAGAATTACAGCTCACTGACACACAACTAGCGAAGATGAAACACATTAATAGTTGCACGTGTTCTCTGTGGAACCTGAAGTTTTCAGAAGTGTTACAGAAGTGCTCCTCCAGCCCTCCATCACAGTATTCCCCAAAGGAAATGATGGGGAAAAGACTAAACTAGGCAAGCAACCCCAGCGCACAAGCATCCTCCACAGACCACCATGACCATAATTCCACTTATATTAAATAATACAAAATCCAGGCTATACTGCATTCTCCATTTGTTGCTTAGGGGAGAAGCATCAGCCCAAGAAGCTTGTAAACACTCACTCTCACCTTACCTGCACCACTCAGACCCACAACATGCTGAGCAGCCCATCTCCCATCATCTAAGCTACTAAAATGAGTATAGACAGTATCACATATTAACTCTGTATTATGCCAGGTTTTTAAAGATTCAAAAATGGCTCAGTGCAATGCCTAACTGTGAAACATCAACTGCAACAGTCAGATTTTGTCAAACACAAGGAGTGGATACTTACATGAAACAAACATCTCTCAGAGTTGTGTGGCTGAGGACCAGTCTCCAACTACGAGATATTGCAAAGGCAAAAACAGATAGACAACCAACCCCAGAGTTTAATATACCAACTCCACTATCTTGTCCTGCAGTCAGTATGAGGAACATGAGATTGTTCCTACAGTATAAACAGATAGGGAGGAACAGAGGGCAAAACAGTTTGCATTTCATTTTGTTCCCTCAACTATTTGACTATTCTGCAATAGGTGCCTGAAGGGGGTCAGAAGGATGGAACTGTTTCTGTATAGCAATCATAATGCAGATAACACCTAAAACTGCAGTGATATAAAAATCACACACAGCACTTTCTCCTGTTTAAGCTCTGTTCTACTGCTCAGAATGCAATCTGACAAAGCATTTCACATACTACACACTAGCACCATGCTCAGCAGACACATAAATACATGTCTGGGCTGTAAAAAAACCACACTTGGACAGAAGACTGGAGAGCAGCTCGGGGGAGGATAATATTCTTACATTCCTTGGATACATAAATATCAACACACACACACACACACGGAGAACAACATAACGCTATGATTTCTGATCTCGAATCAGACATAGATAAATGCACATGCACACCCAGGAAATATCCTATCAAAACTGATCCATCATAAATACTTATTTTTCTACACGTACATAAATAAATACATCTATCTGCCAAATAAACACCAACACACACGCGCATTTCCCCAAAGCAGCCCACTGTTGTATCTCCCCAAGCTCCCGGCCTAACAGGTCGCACAGGATACACACTTTGCTACACGCAGACGGGGGAGTCAAGGAGTGAAGAACTGCCTGGAAGACCGGGTGGCTCATCGCTACCGCTGTCCCGCAGCCTTCCAGCCTGGCGTTCTCAGCCGTGCCAGAGCTCCTTCCCCCGGAGCCCGGGCTGCGCCCCGCCGGGAGCCGAGGGCGGCTGCCCAGCGCTCAGCTCGGGGAGTGCCTCACCCGGAGCACCGGCTCCGTTTTCCGCCCCTTCCCCACCCTCGCCCAGGCCGCGGCGGCGATCCCATCTCGTGGCGATCCTATCTCGTGGCGATCCTACCTAGCGCAGGGCAGGAGCCGGCGCGGCCCCGCCGCCCCTTCCTCGCTCCCTCCCGCGGGTGCTGGGCGCCGGGAGCCGGGAGCGGGAGTGGGGCCGGGGCCGGGCCGGGCTGGGCAGGGCGGGAGGTGCCGCTGCCTCCTCCTCGCCGCTGCTGACTCAGGAGCAGGCGCCGTCCCTCCACGCCGCTCCCGGGGGGCGGCTGCCGCGTTCCGCGCAGGATCGCTGCCCACAGACACCGCCGAGCACGCACCGCCCGCCGCCGCGAGAGCTGGCCGCACCTCTGGGCAGCCGCGGCCGCCCTGGGCATGGCAGGGGAGGGGTGGGAGGCGGCCCCCGGCGGGGAGGTGGGGTCGGTCCAGCTCCATCCCAAGAGGGAGTGGGGGGGGGCTTCCTGCCGGCAGCAAGGCGAGGAGGTGCCGCGTCTCCATCTTGAGGAGGGGGAGAGCGGGTTGCGTAGCCCCCTCGGCACGGCGGCCCCGCTCCCGCTTCTGTCCTCTCCGCGCGGCACCTTCCACGGTATTGCACCGACAGGGCTTTTGCTGTTCCAGGGACGCGACCTGGAGGCAGAGCAGCGAGAGGTCTCCCAGGGCCGAAGACCTTCAGCGAAGGTCTGAAGGTGTTGAGCCCACAAGCTGTAGTGGGAAGGCAGCCGGGCCCTCTGCCTCACGCCACTTTAGGTACCGGCGTCCGAAAGGCGAGCACGGTTCTGCTGTTGGTGTGCCAAGGGGCCTCGAAGGTGGGATCCCACAGCCTCTGTATTGTCGTGCTGCGTGTAGGTCTCCATACCTTTGCCACCTGCGCAGCTTTTGGCTGCTGTATTTCCACGTGCAGTGTTTTGGGGACACTGTCACGCTAATAGGGATTTCCCACAGTGACTGGCTGCAGGGGGACTGCAGCAGGAGGCCAGCACCTGTCTGGAATCAGCTGCACTGGGGCATGCTCCCCAGCTCACACATCCTCATTCTACATTCCTTCTGATCCTTACCTTTCCAATTTTCTGAAAAACATTGGGCTGGGGACCCAATGTTGCTCATCTGGCAAAGTCCCACATCCTAATGACAAGTATCTCTGTCTGAAACCTCTGTGAAAGAACCTATAAGCTTATTCAGCATAGCTTTTCAACAAAATATTCAGCATTTCTCTGTCTTTGATTTTGCTCTATTCTTGCCTCATTCCCATTTTCTGTTTGCAGTCAGAGCATGTAGAAATGGTTTGATTGCTTCTTTGATTTTTACAGCTCCACTCCAAAATAATAGGCCAATTTGGTTTGGAAAGAGGCATTTCTCTACTCAACACCAAAGTCCGTGTGACATAGAGAAGTGATTTAAGTATATCCAGCTCAGCAACATTTTAGAACAAGCAATTTCATTTTTAAGTGAAATAGAACAAAATGAGCAGTGGATTTTAAACTTTACTTGCAAAGGTTTCATGCTCTTTTGCACTAGCCTGTCAAGGTCCCAGATCCTCTGTTCTACCTGTTAGTGATGCTACTGTATTGCCAAGTTCTGCTCAGTCTTTAATGAATTGCCAGTGCTTGACTCAGGGTAAAGAGTATTTTGCAGGTACTACAGGATGATGAAAAAAATAAAGTGTTTCAAAGATGTACAAATGTCATCTCTTGAGCGAACAACAGCTTTTACCTCCTCATCTGATTCTCACCCTACCAACTGTTTTAAACAATGGTCTGTTATGATATTTCCTGAAGCTACTTAAGTCTTCCTCAGTATGGGAAGGTCGTGACTCATGTGCTTGCTCTCTAAATTAAGGAATGACATCTCGGAACTGTAATAGTGGATTGCTTTTGAATATATATGAAGGAGCCTAAAGGAGCTGCCTGTTGACATTTTTAAAATTTTTTTTATTATGTTGTTATGCCAATTTTGATTCCACAGTTTCTGTGATTTCTGCATGTTGGATGTTTTGGCCAGATTAGGGAGACTGCGTCTACTTATTCGAAGTAAAAAAGTATCATGTGAATTCCTAAAAAATGTTCTAATAACAACACAAAAGGAACAGAAGACTTATCCTTTCCATTGTTGACCAAGTCTACTTGACTTGGAAGAGAGGATGCATGTGCAGAGAGAGGAAGCCTGGATATCTTTCCTTTGTGGCAGCCCCATTTCTCATGCCTTGAAGCCTTCCGGCCAGCACTGGGAGTTGATTTACTCACCCAGTGGGAGAAGAAAATTGTCCTCCAATGCTTCATGTGGTTGTGGGATCCTAATTTTACTGACTGTTAATGCACTAGGTATAGTGGCACAAATTTATTTTTTTAAATTATTTTCTCTGCAGGACAGATTATTCACTCAATGTTAGTGCTTTTTGAAGGATCTGTGTGGGTATACAAAAGGCTCCTTAGCACAGCACAAGCTTAGGGACACAAATCCTCTGCATGTCCTGTCAGGAGGTTCCTCCCACTATCTTAACTAAAACAGGGTGAAAAGGATGAAAGCAGTAACTGTTCCTGTTTGCTTTCCCTGCACAGGGGTGGCTGATCCAGTGCTCTTGGCTTTCCAGACTGTCTTCTCCACTGAATGATCAAGATGCAGCTACTCCTACGCAAACGCAAAGGAATCGGAGCAAAGAGCTCCTGTTCAAGAAATCCAGCAGCAGCACCTGGTGCCTGTTCTGTTGCCAGTCTGCAAATTCCAGAAGTGCTATGAAATGGCAAAAGGGATCCTGAAGGCAGGTTTGCTGCACATGGCTGCGGCTACTAAGAAGGTATTTTCTTGCTGAGCCAGTTCTTGCCTTTCATACCATTGATAAATTAATAGGCTTAATGCTCATGAAATAATAGTCTCGGCATGCTGTAATGCTAGCTGAAAATCATTAAAACTTCAAAATGTAGCCTTCTAGGTGAATGCTGGTCCGGTTACCTCCACCTGCCTTCCTACAGTAAGTGCTTTCATTTGATCTGACAAAAGTCTTGTGAAGCTGTCATCACCCAGGACAATTAACTCCCCGCAAGATATCCAGGGTCATTTTGGAGTCTGCCTCTGACATGCACCCCCCATTCCTGCCAAGCGGACCTCATGAGCAGCTTCTTGCTGTGCCAGGGAAGCCCTGACCTGAGGCATAACACAACATTACGGTGACATAGAGGAGGTTCCTCCCATCACGGGGGGCGGGCACAGCCCTCCCAGTCACCCTGCACCCTACTCTCCTTCCTCTTCAGCTGCTCTGATGTTTTCCCTGTGACATCTGTTCCAAAAGAAAAAGGTTTGGGACATATGCCACTTTGGTCACATTACTTAACCCTTATTAGATTATATTGGACTTTTCTGAAAATATCCTTTTCCCACCTCCCGTTTAAATAGGTAGAATAATTTCATCTGTTTCAGTTCAAGGAAGAGTCTACCAACACTGAAAAAGAGGGTAATATTCACCTCCAAAGCATCTGAGACAGATTTTTTTTTGATTTCTCAGTAACTGTAAAAATTTTTGAAAGCTGGAATGAGGTGAGTTCCCCTTGGCCACAATTGTCCACTGTGTCAGTTGTTCTTACATGTCATTTCTACTGCCAGCCCAGGTAAAGCTTCTGCCTTGAAAAATTGTGTCTGAGTAGGTTTTTATTGGCTTCTCTGTCCCACCAGTGACAGTATCAGGAAATCTAGTAAGAGCGCAAAAGGTTAGAGTGACATGGTGGAATCCTTTCCTTCTTTCTGTTGTTGAAGTACATTTCATTGAGGCAGGTCTATACTTTTACCCTTTTCCTTAATCAAAACTGTAGTTGTACAACATTTCTGTGTGCTATTAAGTACACTTCTTGTCAAGTATGCATGAATCCATAAATAATGACACAGTAATGATTTTACCATGGGTTGTTGTAGATGCAGTGTTACTTTCAATTGTAATGTAACAACATTCCTGCCTACTGCATCTTCCATTTAAGCCTCTCGTTTTCTCAGCCTTACTGAAATGACAGCCTCTTTGTAAACAAATTTTTGTTACATACAGTTTCAGAATATTTTCTATAGTTAATATCAGATTATTTTCAATAGCTAAGAGCATAAATGTTCTTTAGATGTATACTTTTAATCAAGATAAAATTATTTCCTGTGATTACTGTGGTTTTGCTTCTCCCCCTTTCTTTAAAAAAAAAATCTAATTATTATTTACCTCCACAGTTGTTTAACATTTCCTTATTTTATCTCTTCTGTTTTAGTAACGTCAAGCTATTTTCATGTAGAAATGTTTAAAGGTTTACCTGGATCCTCAGAAGAAGTTGCTTTTCTTGATACCTAAATCAAAGTATTAATAAAATAATGCTTCTGATCATACAGAATTTTATCAAGGGCCATTGTGGTTCCTGATTATCAATAGGAGAGAATCACTGCATTTTCTTATATTCCATGTTTGTGTAAATCCTTTGGGTTGGATAGTTTCCATGGTATCATATGGATTTTGATTCAGAAAAATAATGCAAATTTGAAGTTGTAGTCTAATAAGTATTTTGTTATGTTTTACATTTTGTTTTTCATACCTTTAAATATTTATGGTGTTTTCTTACCAGTTTTAGTTGCCATATTCACCAGCTATTTTGCCTTTTACATCAATATAAGAGTTAAACTGATAGAAGGACTCTGTCACTTGACTGTCAGCAATTTGGGTACTTACTAAGTGGTTTAAAATGTATTTAATTAAAGATATAGTGCTTGCTTAATATTCAATAGTCAGTAAAACGTTTAGCATTTATGCCTTTTTTTTTTTAATATGATTGCTTTTACTGTAGTTGAAAAAGGTTTTTAGAAGCTGTATGCAAGATTTTCTCATTCTGGAAGAATGACTTACCACTTAATTGCACCAAATACAATCTTCTTGCCTGTCTTTGTAATTAGAAAAATGAATTGTCTCTTACAAAGTGTTATTACTTGGCTTGTGCCTAATAAAAATATTACATCCCCACTCACTCACTCTTTCAATGGTGAAGAAACACTGCCGATCAAACAGGGAGCAGTTAGTCAGCACTAGAGATGGATCTGCAGCTTAGGCGTGATGCTAAGTCACACAAAGATCCGAAACCTCTTTTTTTTCTTTTCTTTCTTTTCCAAATTAAAAACCTGTCCTACAACATCAGCCATTAATAACATTTTTCCTTTCTTTCAAAATAGTCCAGAAGGTACACAGATAAACAAAAGTAGCCATAATGTAGAAGGGCAGATAAACTTGTGCTTCTTTGACAAAGCATGAGTTTATTGTGCTTTCCCTTTTCTCTAGTATCCTTAGGAATGTTAAATTCCTACCCTGTCTTCACCTTCCCCATGAATCCTTTGGCTGCAACTCCCAAGGAGGGATAGGAGATGTAAGCGATGAAAGCAAACCTCATGGTTTTTCTTTCCTCTTAGTGAGGAAGAAGAGAATGTGAAGCAAATCAAAAGGTGTGAGCACTGTTTGCTTGTGCTGGCATTGTCACTCACAAACAGCTGTAGGAGAACAGGGAACACTTACTTTGTCAAAGATACAGGCGTAGAGAGTCGACTGGTGCAGAAGCAATTCCTTAAAAATTCCAGTAAGTATGAACTGACATTGTGAGTCTTAACTAGACTGTCTTTTTCTGCACCCTATGGCCCAAATAATTAGACTTCCAAATTTCATACCACTGGTATCACTTAAATCACAGTCCCAGTTCTTAGCACTGAAATGCTCCCAACCACTTAAGCTGGAGGGAGTAATTTAATTTAACATCAGATTCATTCCTTGTAAAAAAACCACATAGCTGAAAGGTGTGTAAAAGACAAATATAGAAGATACAGTTTGGCAATGTGGGAAACCACAAACAAGGTTAAACCACACTTTTCTCTATCATTATCATTTCCTTGAAAGTCTAAGCAAACAAAAACCTTTTCAAAATGAAAAAAAACCCCAAAAGACCACAAATACTCTCTGTTGCTGGTAGTTTGAGAGCTGTTCCATAAAAAAGTAGTATGTATCTGAGGTTTTTATGAGCTTTTAGTTATTTGGGAACATAAATGAATAAAATACTGAGTTTTCTGCCTTAGCTGTCATGAGACTTAACAATGATGTTTCTAAGCTGAGTATTACTCCCGAGAAGCTTTCTGGGTGTGTTAAGAATAGGTCCTTTAAAATTTTATTTCTGTTGTCATATCATGGTTTCCCTTCATGTAGCCAAAAATAATGAAGGGCTGTGTCTAGATGTGACTTTTCTTTACTCCTGGGCAGCTTATTATGGCCAGGAGGAGACCAGGATTCCTGATAGAGGAAGGGTTACTTCTCACTGTCTATCCATCTCCTCAGTTTGAATGGCCTTGGTGATCTCATATCATGCCATGATCTCCTGCAGCAGGGAGCATGCCCGTGACTGTGGCTGTAGGGCATGAGCACTCCATAGCATGAGCAGGATGAGCCCCCCTGCCCCACCTGAGGGCACTGTGCAATGCCCAGCAAGGCCAGGCCAGCGGCCCCCAGGAAGGGCCTTGAGGTCCCAGGGCAGTGGGAGGGGAGGAAAGGGTGTGCGGTGAAACAGAAGGTGAGACGGGAGACTCCTACCCTTCTGATCCCTGAAGCTGTCTTCCCCTCACGCTTCGGAAGTTTGTCGCTGTTGCTTGCAACAGTTGGTTCCCATAGTATTAATCAGTCCTTATAAACAAGTTGGCTGTAGAAAACAGAGGAATTAAACACACTGGCATAGTTTACACACATCAAATTAGAATAAAATGACTGGCCCTGATGCCTTTTTGTCTTCTCAGCTGGATCCATGACCTCTGGCCCATGCTGACAAAGGTACTCAACCAGAAATTGTACTGCAAGACGAGCCTTCCTAAAAGAAATAGCTGACTGGTACAGGAAAATTAAAGCAGATAGAGGTTTTTGAAAAAATAAATGGTGTCATCATGGTCCATTTTTATAACCATATCACTGTACTGTTTATAGTTACAGGGAGATGTGTAGGGCTCAGAACAGAAAATCCAGGCTATTTCCAATTTTCCAGGCTGAGCGTTTTTGTATCTCACAGTGTAGTTTTATCTTGAGCAGAATCATTCATGTAACACTCATTCTTAGTCTCTTTTATGTTGGAGAGCTGATTGTTAAAATTACATGTCAAGTGTTTCTTACATAAGCACAGTCAAGCCAAAGGTTCATCTAGTGCAATACCCTGTCCTATACTGTTGCCAAAAGCAGGCAGCCGGGAAAAAATATACATGGTAGCTTTCTTGTTTGCCCAGCGTGCATCCGGTTTTGTCTCAGTGCTTGTGAGCTGATTGTGATATTTCCGTGTATTTCTAGTCCTTGAGCACCCAAGTTCCCTTTGACCCTGTGTTAGCTCTTAGTTTCCATACCATCTGTTGGCAAGAAGTTACAGAGCTCTAAGGCTTCAAACACCTACAGCTTGGTATCCTCAAACAAACTCAAAGCATAGGGAGATTGAATTGTCAAATAAGTGACTCAGAACAGGCATCAGAAAAGTCTGATATCCTGAACCCACCCTAGACCCTAGACAGGCACTGTGCATCGTAGTCTTGCTTTACACAATTTTTTTTCAGTATTGCTGAAATTCTGCAGTGTATTTTCTCTGTTTCCATGCAGCTATCTTCCAACTCACAGAAGCATGTTCCGTGGATAAGAGTGCAACTCTTCTAGAAAGGTGATTTTGGCCAGTTCTTGAAAGTCACTGAGAACCCTGTTGTTGCTAATGTTGGAGCTAAACATCCCAATTTCATTTTTGTGTTCAGGTCAAGCCTAAAGATTTAGCTCTATACTTTGCATCAACACCTTCGACAGTGTTACTAGAACATTTTCTGCTTGATTAGCAGTGTTTTGAGGACCAGCTTTCACATAAAGTTTGCATCATCCTAGTGAATTCTGCGTGTAATTTCAATGCCTTTGGTTTTAACACTTGTAGCTTTAGAAGTCATTCCTCAACTACAGTTACTGTTATTTAATTTGGTCCTAAATTAAGTATGATGATTATGAATTTGCAAATCTCTTCATGGAGATATTTACTTAGCTGACTACTAACATTCTTAATCAGCTAGCAAACTCAAAACTCAAACTTCAGTGTAAGTTGCTAAAATCTGTTTAAAAGAGAGGAAAAGAGGCAATTTTACAGAAGAATTACCTAATTATGTTAAAAACACCCAAACAGGATTTCTTTTTCTGCAGCTAATATGACTCCCACCACAGATTCTCTAATATCTTAGTATAAGAATGGTTAACCATCTAAAATTGCAATATAATATTTTAAACAGAAGACTCTGTGTCTCTAGAATTTATTTTTATGTTCCTAAGCAGATGATAAGACTGTCCATTAATTTTATCCAAGGGTAGTGTATGTTTCAGAAATGAAAGTAATTTCTATTTTTTTCCCACATTTGGTATATTTAAAAAGTTACTGTCAATAATATATAGTTAACACTAGAGAGAAAGCATGACAAATTTCCCGTATGGATCTTAAAAAAATATTTATAATTTAAACATAGTGTCTTAGAAAAAGAAATAAAGAGATATCCATTTACAAGGATAGTTCCCTAAAAATATCAAGACAGAAGAAGAACAATTCAAGCTTTTATTTAGACGCTTAATTCTCTGGATCTCTAGAACTTACAGCAGAGAGCAAACATCCATGAAAAAATTAAAGCTTTCTCTTTCATGAGGGAAAGGTGTTTTTTATTCAGAGTCACATTCTGCTTCAGAAATGTGATCTGTCATTTCAGACAGCAACAACATTCAGAAAGGTTTCTAAATTACATTTTACACTGTCTTTTAAAGAATAAGTATTATTGCAACTAGGATGATATAATGTGCTATAGCACATTGTAACAATTTTTGAGTTTTTGCAAGATTAGAAGTTATTAATTTTCAGCAAGTTGTTTGTTATGTCTGAAAAGTACAGGTATTCTTATTTTTTTCCATTTGAAAGAACTTAAAAGCTTAGATCTTAGCTAAATGTGTTCTAATAAAAATACAGGAAATAAGGACAATATTTTTTTAATATATCTGGACTGCAAAATTACAAAAAGCATCTATTTTTTACATGCTGTCTGATGGAGGTCATTAAAGGCTCAGTTTCTGAATACAGGTTAACTGTGTCTACTGTGTATTTCCATGTAGTTTAGACACTTAGACATACCAATGTCCACATAAAGCTCTTTTTGCAATTTCGTGAACCAAAAAATGTAAACCTAGTTCAGTGCACTTCCTATTCTATCCCTTTTTACATTTATAGGCTGTTTGGTCTCATTTTGTCAGTTTACATATTGCAGCAGACATCTGCAAATACTGTGGATTCTTTTTAACAAGTATCTATTGTACAGAGCAGGAGATTTTCCGTATTGGTAAGGTAATATTGACCTTAACTGCAGACAGCACTCTGCTCTGATTCAGTTTCTGTTGGTCTGGGTTGGAATTTTATAATACAGTTAGAATCAGGATATTCCTATCTTTTGCCGGAATGTACTCAAGTGCTTTAATTCAGGCAACGTAGCCATGTCATATCCATTTTATGTTTGGTGAGCATCCTCTCCTTTTATAACAAATGTATTAACTTGGTTAACTCAAAGAACTCCACCGATTATGCCCTCAGAATTCAAATGCTGTATCAAACAAGATACATTGTTTGTAAGTGCAGAATGCAAGAGGACTATACCCCTGCAATTTTGACTTGTAGCTGCTGTATTTTATGACAACTTGTATCCATGGCAACCAATGGTGTGGAAGTGCCAGAATCACCTGAGTAACCATGGAAACCAAAACAATGTTTATGGGTAATTGACTAATCCGACCTACCTACTTACACAAAATGGGAAATAATTTATATTTAATACCTGGAAACATTAGCCTGAAATTAATCATTTGGAATGAATTATGTCTTATCATTATAATCATTATAATTTCAAATCCTTATATGTATTATCATTGCAATCATTATCATTGCAGGTTGGAACTAGTTCTTTAAGGTCCCTCCAACCCAAGCTATTCTATGATTCTATGTTTCCAACACATGAAGCAAAAAGCTACATACAAAACATAAGATAAAAGTGAGATCTCCTTTCTGTATCCTTTTCCTTTCTGATCACACCTAGGTCAAGTAAAATACCCTTCTACTATGAGGATATTGTTTAGTCAGTATCTGTTCTAGATGTCATTCAAGGAATTACTGAATTTTGACGTAGCTTTGATTTGTCTTTGATATAAACTGTTCTCCCGTGTCCTTCAAGAAACAGCTGTCCAATCATGTGAAGTACTTTCATAATGAAAAACAGTATATATTGCTGTTTTCAGTAAGATATTCAGATCAAGACTGAGAAATGGAGAAAGACAGTTTGAAAGGACTATGAAAATATGCTGATCTGTCTGGTCTTGACTGCTCTCTAGAGCTGCAATAGAAAATTGTATCTGGCTTCAGCTGTACTCAGGGAACTGCTGTGGGAAGCAAGTCAGTGTAAGTCCCACTAAAAAAAAAAAAAGGTTTTTACAGCGTACTTTTATCTAGGAACACAGCATCCTTTGAGAAGAAACTGGCATGGAGGAGAGGAGATCTAAGACTCAGTGCAGGAGGCTTGATCCTTTCTTTCTTCCCCTTAAATTCTCAGGCTACATCTTTTGTAGGGGTGTGGAGTCCTTACTGCTAAGCCTGGTGGGAGAACATTGCAGGGTCAAGGCAGAGGGGAGTGAGGGTACTTCAGTGAGATTATTACACTTGCAGCTGAAGTTTTATATCTGTGAAACTGCCTTTGCCTCATAGTGCGTCCAAAAGGGAAGAATAAGGGCAATACAATTTGTATTCATGCTGACTTACTGCTGCAGGCTCAAATCAGGGTGTTTGGAAGCAGCCCAGAGAGGATATCTGACAAATTTATTAAATCAGGGAAAAGGAAGGAATGCAGGTAGAAGATACTCAGTTAGAAAACCTTGGAAAGTAATTGTAAGGAAAGGAGAAGGTGATAATTATACTTGATGTCATTGAGCTTATTGCAGGAAAAGTTTCTAGCACTGATTTAGGGTGTGAAAGTTGCTTTAATCAAAGGATAGAAAGGTAATTACAGTCACAGACTTTTACAACAAGAAATCAGATACTGAGATATCTAAAGTAAAATTAACTGCTAAAAAAGACTTTCAATTAAATAGATGACAATGAAGGTCAAGTTGAAAGAAATTTCAGAAAAGTGGAAGGTAAGAGAGAGCATTGTGAATGAGTGGTCTAGGTCACTTAGAGAAACACTGACCAAAATTTCAACAAAAGCAGGTTTACTATAAGTTTGCAAAAGCACAAAGTTTGATGATAAGGTTCATTCTATTACTTACTATATGCATAAAGCACACAAAGTAAAATGAGATTAGAATCAGTCTAGAATGGTTTACATGAAGACCAGGGATGCTCTTTGTTCGGAAACAGGATCTCATTAGACAACAGAAATTCCTGGGAGCAGACAGTGTTTCCAAGAAGCTCAAGGGGAGCTTAACTCCTTAAAAGGCGTTAATCAAGGCTTGGGCCTAACAAGCATGCCTGAAATTGTAAAACAGCCTGAGGGGTGGTGGCGGGGAGAAGCACCTCAACAGAGAAATATGATTTGTTTGCTTAACAACACAGAATAATATTATTCCTGGGATGAAGGTGAATGGGGTTTTTTTTGCTACTCTTTCTTACTAGGAACTTACAATGACATTTGAAAACTCCCAAAGAACAGCCACACAAAATGATGGCTCCTGAAAATGAGAGTCACTGGCAGGAGAAACAATTCATGTCTCCAGAAGGAACAGAGAAAATAGTACTAGGATGGGTATCTAATAGAATTACTACATCATAAAAGATTGAAAACTGAGCTTCTAAGCCAATTAGGAGATATTTACTGAAGCTAATGTGAGTACGACTATAGCAGATAACCAAACTATTATTGGAAAAGTGTGACTGTAAATGGCTGTTCTGGAATAATGGTTTGTATGTGACCTTGTAATTGTGAAAAATGTAAACTACTTCATCTGTCCTTGGAGCCTTCACTAATTTAGGCATATGATAATAAATTGCACCAATGGTTGTTTTATGAAACATCCAACATTGCTATTTCATTAGAGCTGGTTTGAGAGATTTTCTAATTTACTACTTCATGGCACTAAGAACTTAAAAGTGTATAGATATACTAGAATAGCTAAATATTATCTTCCAGAAAAGCAAAAATCTCTAACAACAACTAGATTTTAATTTTACTTTCTCTTTCGAAAAATCTAAAAGGACTCCTTTGCTTTCAAGAGATAATTGAAATAAATAATTTGCACAGCACATAGAATGCAGTAACTAGTCCAAATTATTAGAGCACTATGTGCAACCTAGTAATTTATTTGAAAATCAGGATGAAGACACCAGTTATTAACTAAACGGATATTGAATATTAATCACCTCATTCTAAATGACTTCTCTAATTTTGATGTGATTTACTCAAACATTGCTTGATCTTTTCCACTTTTATGATCAAGGAATTGTGATGCTGACAAATTAAATACTCACTCAAGACTACCTAAAGTAATACTCAGGGAACTCCTCATGCTGTCAGCACAAAACAAACTTGTAATAAAGTGGGAATCCCTACTCAGATGGTCTGATCCATCAGTTGTTCACTGTCAGCTGTGACAAGCTACTGTGCTTCAGTTTTCAACCAAGAATGACTCTTCATTGCTGCATAGGGAAGTTCCCTCTATTTATAAAAATTGAGATGACTGTGTCAAAAGCACTTTGTATGTGCAAAGTAGCAAAATGCAACCCCTGATATTTCTGCACTTCTGAATTAATGTTTAATGTAATGGGAAGTTTGCCTCCTTTCTGTGGTGCAAAGTAATTTCTGTAAAAGATTCTAGTTTGAGAGTGAAATGGCAAGGTTATTTTAGCTGTGGTGGTGTTACCAATATGAAATTCCCTATTTTCCTTTTCTTCTAGTTCATTTATAGGTACTGGGGGAAAAAAAAGGCGGCAGAAGTACATGCTAGCTAAACCTCCTTTTTACTGCCAGCAATAAAATGTGCCTCTGGGCTGGGTGCATGAGAGGGACCCTGTGTTACAACTCTGGATTCCTTAAATGCAACCTGAACACTAATTGCCTGTTTATTTGTACACTTTACAGAACATATTTGCTTCGGCCATGATATCATAGAATCATGGAAGCATTAAGGTTGAAAAAATCTCCAAGATCATCAAGTCCAACCTTTGGTCCATCCTTGGTTAGCATTCACTTCTAAGTGATTGTACATGCAAACCTCCATGCCCATTTATATAGCTGAGTTTTTATGAATTTGTAGCAATTTTCTTTTAATACTCTTTTCAAAAGCCTTTCCTTACTCAAAGAGTATGGAAACATCTTTTTATTTTCAGGTAGAAGTGGAGAAAAAAGCCCTTCTTAATACATAATTTCTAAAGGCTGAATATACACAGAGCTTGCCACAGCTTGTCAAACCAGATGGAGTGACAGACAGTGCTATGTGACTGATGTGGGAAGTTTGGGAGACAATCAGAGGGAGAGGTTTTAGAAGTCTACTGTGTGGTGTGACTTTCATATATTCTTTACTAAACAATAATTTTAATTTTCAAAAGGGCGAATATCAGATGAATAAAATTTCCATAGTTAGACAAAAAAATTAAGCAAATACATTTGTTACAGTATTTTAATTATTTCTATAATTTAAAGACTATTTAAAGACTAGAAAAGCTCTGTGAAATCAAATATGTACGTTTACCTACTAATGTAGGAAACTACAAACTTCTGATGACCAAACTTGCCCAGGTTAAGGCAGATAAACTAAAAAACTGTGAGTTCTACAGAAAAATGAGTTAGCAGCTGAGAACACTGGCAGAGAACAGGTTCTTTATCCCCACTTCTTCTACCCATTCTTCTTCTTTATTCTATTTTGTTTTAAGGAAGTAATTTTTACATTGTGAAACATAGTCAGGGGTGTAGTGGAGACCAAAAGTTTTAATGAGTTCAAGAGAAGATCAGTCGAATTTTACGACATGCAACCATTATCACTATAGAAAACTATTTTGATAACTGCACAGATTATTCAATAATTTTGCCTTGTAGCCTGTTGTATGGTTATTACTGTTGAGAAGAGTGTCTGCTGTGCAAGAAATACAACAGAACTTTTTGTTTACAGCTCACGGGCAGTATTCATTCAATGATTATTTTCACTCATCTGTATAGAAATGGCAAACATTTCATTAGTAGTCAAAAAAAATCGTTTTTTAAAAAACCTCTTTGTTGCTAGTTGTATTCATTTGGTCACATTCTACCCTGTAATGGAACAAGGTAGTGGAATTTTACATGAGACTTTAATATTGTTTATGCTGAAGTAAAGCTAAAGGACAGTCCTGGAAAGAAGGACTTGCCTTCCTCGAAGCTTAGAGCTATCCGTGAAGGAGAAAAGACATGCCTGGGTGACCTAAACAACGCCAGCATCCTAGCTCCTCTAGCACATCTCTGAAACCCTCCTAGTGTCATCTGGCATCATAAGGACAGAGCTATCTCAAGACTGACTCTAGGGACACCCGGGTCAACAGGCAGCAAGAATTCTGCAGAAATACAGTTGCTTTGCAAAGTTTTACTGCCATTGGTAATTCATAATATGAGAGTTATTGGTGACTCAAATTGTGTTGTACCTGAACAAGTCAGTAAGACTGTAAAGAAACTGTAAGAAACCTGTGTTAGTCCAATTTTGGGGTGCCCCAATTTGGGTGGGACCCTTCATGTGCATGAATGAATATTTACACTACCAATTCTAGACTTTGTGTCCAAGCTCTACTGCTCAGTCATCACTGACCACTTGCCATTTTTCTCAAGAACGCCATGAAGGAGAGTTTTGCTTGCCTGAAACACATTCTGCAAGCAGATTCACTGTGTTCACATAAAAAATATTGCTGCCAATAATGAAGCATTTATTTTCTTCTTAGCCTTTTACGACTTTCTTTAGTACTTTAACTTAAAAAATTAGAGGGGGCAAATGAAGAAATTATTTAAAAGTTCAGTAAAGATTAAATCAACACTAAAACCGTTGATATAAGTAAGCAACGACACCTAGGGGCAGAAACAGTGAGATTAGTAATAGCAGGTACAGGCTACAACAGTCCAGTGAAAGGCTGTCCTGGGGTCAGAATTTCAGCACTCATTTCTGCAAATATGTACGGTTTCCAGAACCAAGTCATCTGAAATTCCACGCACAGAAGCCAGGACAGTTCAGCACCGAGGCACATGTGTATTGGCTGTATGCACACGCATGACATTGTGTAGCTGGTGTGAGCAGAGCACAGACCTTCAGCTGCTTCTCTACACTGGCACAGCCATGATGTACTCTTGGTTCATCTCCAGGCATTGCCATCATGTTTGGCATTTGCATGGCACGAACCTTCATGGTGAATTGGAGTGTACACTAACTAACAGTTCCCCTTGCCTTAAAATGCACCAATAAAAAACCACATTCCATGAGCATTAAGGACAATGCAAAGAAATGTTTAAGAACTACGAAGAATGTGATGTACCAGTAGTATTGGCTCATTTTTACGTAGGTATTGTGGAGTTCACAGGAACAATTCAAAAGTTTGGATTTTCCAATAGTTTATGTTTATATTCTGCAGTTAGGAAAAAGCAAACACAAGATGTATTTCTGTTGAAGAATGACAAGTAAACATGTTGGAACTAAACGGCTGTTCAGAATAGGGAGATGAATAAAGACAGAGGTTTTAAGCCAGCAGTCCA
Source organism: Falcunculus frontatus (assembly GCA_013398115.1). Taxonomy (NCBI): domain Eukaryota; kingdom Metazoa; phylum Chordata; class Aves; order Passeriformes; genus Falcunculus; species Falcunculus frontatus. The sequence continues at coordinate 344,948 of VZRV01005195.1, forward strand.
GAACAGCTTAATCCAGCAACTGGCCAAGAAGCTCCCTGAGCTGGCAGAAAGCTAGCACTGCACCAGAGTCAGTAAGAGTGAACAAGATAATCGAAAAAGTGATTAATCCATCAGCTGTGACATTGATCCTGGGCAAAGTAATAGAGTGGATGCTTGCAGAGCCACTTCTTGATGAGGTTGCAAGTTTGGTTGACAAAGGTAGTATTTTTGATGTACTAGACTTGTTCTTGTGAGGCATTTGACTTAGTGTTGTATGCCATATTTGTCAATTATCCAGCATGATAACCAACATGGCACTAATGAATTTAGGGCTGAGTAAGTGCCAAGTCCCAACAGTAATTATAAATAAGAAATCATTACTGAGTGATTGTGTTTCTCATGACACCCTACAGAGATCAGTTCTCTGACTTCTGCTGCTTAATGATTTTATCGGTGTTTGCGAAAAAAGTCTAACATAAGTGATGAACTTTGAAGTTATGCTGAAATATTAACTGTTTCATTTTGAGATATTTAGGTTATGAAGAAAACATGTATTCAAAACATTTCTCTATTTCTGCATGCGCTACGGAATGCAGCCTATCAACAACTAAAGGTGGGACAGTGAGTTGTTCTCTGCCAATCAATTAAGGATGGTTTAAAAATTTTATTTGCTTGTGGGAGTAAAGGCTGGAATAGATGCATGCAGTACTAACCTGACTTGCACTTGAAAGCAAAGTCAGGATCGTGCATTCAGTCTGGAGTGTGAGTGGAAGAAGACACTGTGGTCGTTATCTGCCAACGCAGTCTTTCACAGGATGCTAGCAAGGTATAGAGGTGTCTTCAGTGCCTAGGAACCTTCTTCTTGGAGAATCATCACAATTGCTCCCCTATTTGCAGCTGTGCAGCCGTTCTAGCTGGTATCAGTGGGTAGCAGAACATGTCCTGTTGAGCCACAGGCACACAGGGCCAGAATATGCTTACACATCTCTCAGAGAATCAGATTTTGCCTGTGCAGTTGTTATCACATGATTTTTAAGTAGCTCCATTTTCACACCAATTCAACTCTATTGGCTTCATTGGAGCTATCCCCTGAGAAAACAGATGATGAAAGCTGTTTCTGTTTCTCACTGCTAAGGTAATATGACCTATTAGGTAGAGCCACATGGCATGCCTTTCTTTGCAGCATAGCCATTTTTTAGAGTCACCTAATTTTCCTGCGGTACCCGCTTGTTTGCTGTCTCTTGCTCTTCCTCATTTGCACCAGTCTTCCCGTTTTTTATATAAAAGACCAGTGAAAATACCAGCTTAAAGTAACACTTTTGATTGTGAGGACTGAATATTTTAATGGAGATCTTTGCAATGGCGAAGTGCTCCACAAAAATTGCATCAGCACATCTGGTAGGTAGAGTTTATGAAAGAGTCAGAAGAGACAGGGCTGAGAGGACTGAGGAGCAGGAACTACATATGCTGGCTTTGCTACCAAGGGTAATATTATAAAAATACAGCCTCATGTGCTTTCACAATTTTAAACATGTTCTGCCCATTATTCTCATAACTTCTATGATTGTTTATAGTATAATGACTTTCATGTGCTAAAATTAACATTTTAACTATGAAAATTGATCTTCATCTCTATCATGTCCCTCTGATTCAAAGTAGAAGCATTACCCTATTCCCTTGTAGACAAATCACTTGCAAGGTACCTTTAATATAGAATTTATTTTAGACTAATCAGGACAGAGTCAGTCCTTCAGTTTGATAATATATGGTTAATGTAGCTCATAGAGACATTTCATATATTAAGCCCCCTGACTATGATATTTTAATCATACCGAATAGTGAATTAAAGCTTTAATATATCAGGTTGCCAACATTTCTAAGTGATGAGCAAGACAGCTCTGGTCTGATTGCCAAATATTTCTCTATGTTGAAAACAACATTTCTCTAATGCTAGGCGATACCACAGAGAGGTTCAGAAAATTTTCTATCTGATTGCAAAGTGTCAAAATATTTATACATTGTGCATGAGACAACTGGAAGATAGCTGTCCTGTATCTTCTTAGTAAACATTAATAACTTTTATTAATAAAGATGTACCCATCTCAGCAATTAATGGGTGATGATCTCTTCCTTATTTTCTTCCCACTTGTCCTTTGGGTTTGCCTTAGTAGCTCACCTGTGATTGGGAGAGAAGGGAAAATTCTTAAAATTAATATGAAATGCATTCAAAAAGTTAAAAAGTAAGATTTTAGGAACCAGGGCTCTAAAATGTGGGCTAGAGCGTGTTATGGGAAGTTATGAAATGAAGGGAGAAACTGGAAGCAAACATTGTGTTAGATTTTGATCGGTTGATTTGTAGTCACTTCAAGTTCTCAAAATAAAGACAAGTCAAGTAAGACTGAGATAAATACCATAAAACTCACAGTTCTGGTTTGAGTCCTAAAACTGGATTCAGGTTGCTTCATTCATTGCCAAGTTGGAGTTTTCAAAACTGCCAGTGAGTACCCAATGTAACAAGTTGCCTTAAAATTCTGTGATGCCAGAGGATTACAAAGATTGCCTCACACCGTTTTTTAAAACTATGTTTGGCACACATTTTTCAAACTTTTCTCTATACTTACTTAGACCAGGAATATCCTTAAATTATTGAAATATCTTTAAAAACTGAAAGTCTGAAATATTTGATCCCTATAAGGGAATCATTGCAAGAAATCATTTTTGCCCACTAAAAATGGCAAGTATTGCTACCTATTTTTTAATAGTTGGTAGTTAGTAAGGACTGAGTTTTCAGTCATTTAAGTTGTCTGTTTCCACAATTTTCTTTGCTTTTTTAGTTTTATTCAGCTCTTACAGATCATTTCCAGAGTAGGCTAGGAGTCTTTCTCAGTCTAGTATTTGTGCCTTGAAAATTCCTGTATGTTCTGAGGGCTCCTTATAAAACCAAGAAACAGATTCACAAAGAGATCCTAGACTATAGTTCTAAAATGGATGGTAAGAATATAAAGTTAGCAGTTACAGTTCTAGTCTCTAACACTAAATCTATTTGTAGTCCTGGGCTTCATCAGCTTCTGTTGCCAGTCTGGCCTGTTAGCAATTCAGGACACAAGACGGTCTTGAGATTGCACTTTCCTTCTATAGCATTCAGTGTGTGTCACTCAGCACTGATGAAATTCAGTGTCATAATTAGTAACAGGTTATATATGGTATGAACATATTTTTTCTTTCTTTCATGGAATAAAAAGAGTAATTGAATTAATGACGAGCGTTGCAGTGTAGCTACGGTCTAAATTATTCCTTTTTAAACAAAAATGAACAACTAGCTTTGTTTAAATGAATTGATAAACTTTCACTGCAAATCTGAGAAAATATCTTGTGTGTTTGTTTGCCTGTTTTTTAAAATTAGTTATTCAAAGTTCTTTCCCGCTTCTGTTAAACCTCTATGAAAAAGCTGGAGAAACAGACTATAATATTTAAGATAACCACAGAATTTTTAGTATTTTGTAGTATCTCCTCAGTGTCAGTAAATACTAAATAAACAATATTGCATGTTGTTACGATCCAATTAGTGAGAGATGTATCTGCCCGAATTAAGGTTCAGACAAGACCGTATGTCAAAGCCAATAATACAGATTTTATTTAAAAGCAAGTGTGAGGTAGAGTGATATAAAGAAATAGAAGAGACAGGGAGGGGAGAGAGAGAGAGATATCAAGCAGGAGATAGTCATCACCCATGTTACGCATTGCATTGGCACTTCCTCACCCTCAGCTTCTCAGTGGTGGGGGTCCCCAGGTTTTTAAAAGCTTTTCACTGTTTACATATTTTAGCAAACAAAGGATTTAATGCTCATTGACTACACAGTTCTCTTATTCCATTGGTTAAATTAGTCCCTCGCTTTTAATGCTAACTCAACGCGGTGCACGGGGTCGATGGACCGATGCCGCGTTTTTCCCACAGTGTCCCTCGTGGAGGCGCTTTGGCAGTGCCTCGCCAGCACCCGCGGAAGCACAAAGTCTCACCCTTGCAGGTGGACGCAAGCAGCCACTCACACACAAAGTCTCTGCGCGTTACGGAGATGAAGAGGCAGGAGGAATTCCCTGCATGCAATTCCGAAGTGTTTACTGGGGTCCGCGCGGACCGCGAACAAACCACTCCGAAAAGGAGGCAGAGGCAAAAAAACGTAGAACAATCCCGCTCACCCAGTTTTTACCCCGAGGGATACCAGGGGCGGGCAGAACATCAGTAACCAATAATCTGAGGGCTGGGGGGGAGGTAAGGTTGAATGGCATAACAGGGGCCAATGGAAGAGGGGAGGGGAGGGGGGNCACCGCAATATGTCCTACGTACTTGTTTTAAAAGAAGGCTTTCCCCATTTACTTGGAACTAATTAAGGTGGGAACCGTTCTTCCATTTTAACAGTGAGGGCCCAGGATTGTGGCAACATTTCAAGCAACGGAAAAATAACAAGACAACCAGAAACACCCGCAAATCCCCCAGAAGGAGTCAACCCCTCTCCCGAGTCCCCAAAATCCCAACAAGTCCCGAGTTCCTCTGGCGGTGCTGGATGCAGTGGACCTTTCCCATCTGCCACAGCACCCATAGCCACAGCAGCGTCTCCAGGTACTTGCTTGGATTAGGGCCGTCTAGAAGACAGCAGGGTGACAAGTGCCAGGTTCCATGGGGGAGTTGTGGTAGGTGTCTCTGTAAAGGTCTTAAACAAAGTTGTTAAGAATCATGGCAAAATTACTGAAAAATCACTCGTGGAAAATACATGAAATGGGAAATGTTCGTTCTCCTTTCATAGATTTCCCTTTTTCATCCCCCCTTTTCAAAAAGAGGGTAGGTATGGGGTATGGGAAGGGTAAAGGCTTATTTGGGTGGGGAAACATGAGGGAAGGTCAGACGGGATCTGGGGGTTTTAAACTGGAACTGTGTGGAGGGGGCGCGGTTTGGATGTTCACATGGCCTGTCACTTTGCGCTGACATCGCCTCCATGCGCCACTTGTCTCGTCTTTGTTGGGTTCAGCGTCACTGTCTTCTGTGTTTTTTCTTGTGCCATCAGGAGCTGTTGTCGGTGGCCCGAGGTAGGGCTTTATGTTCTTTCCCGGAACCCATTTCAAGCCTGATGGTGTGGAAACACAAGCATATCCCCTCCCCGAGGTGATGAGTGAAAAGGGTCCCTGAATTTGATGGCTCTCTGGATCTTTGACCAACACCGGTGGTTGTTTTTTTTAATTTGGCTTGTGTCGAACTAGTAAAGTGTCAGAATATGGGGGGCGGGGGGGGGTAGGTTCTGAGAAGGAGTTGTTTAAGAAATTGATGGTAAAGAGAGCTTTGCAGAGTCTCACAACAGAATTGATCCCGGCACCTCCGCGTTGTTGGTCAAGGACTCTTCTGAAAAAGAGTTTGGTGGGTCCTTTCAAAGTTAGATTGTCCTGTGGGGGAGGGGAGTATACCAGTGGTGTGTTGGATGCCCCACTGATTAAAGAAACCTTGTAATTTGTTGGAAACATATGCAGGACCATTGTCTGTTTTCACTTCTTTGGGCATGCCCAGGGTGGAAAACGCAAGGAGAAAGTGTTTTGTTACATCTTTAGCTTTTTCTCCTGCATGGGCAGATGCAAAAACAGCTCCGGAGAAGGTGTCCACTGAAACGTGGACATATTTCAGTCTCCCGAACTGGGGAACGTGGGTGACATCCATCTGCCATAATTGGCAGCTGCTGAGGCCACGGGGGTTTACCCCTGTGCCTAAAGATGGTACCTGATAATTTTGGCAGTTAGGGCGTGTCGCTACAATTGCCCTTGCTTGATCTCTGTGGATGTTAAACACCCTAATGAGGGCAGGAACATTCTGGTGGAAAAACTGATAGCTTAACTTGGCTTGTGCAAAGGTGTTAGGTAAGTTGGGACTGTGCACAGCCATGGCCAGAGCATCAGCTCTCCGGTTTCCCTCTGCAATGGGTCCTTGTGAAAAATACATATTATAATATTGGCTTTTCGCAAATAATAAAATAGATGCTGTACGTGTATAATGTTAAAGTAGCTTTGTAGTATTTTGTAACAATAACTAATGCCTTTATTTCTGTTAACTAGACTTAGACAGTAGTAAAATAGTTGATATAGTTATGCTTATGGTAATTGAACTGTCTGCCTGGTTGGATAACATCCAATGCGCGTGTAATGAGGACCCCTGCTACTGACATACCAACTATCAGCAACTACCTTCTGCAAAAACCGTGGACCAAAGCCCAAGCTGGGGGTGATAACAAAACTGACCAAAACCACAGGCAAGAAGTGCGCATGCTTTAAAAAGGCAGACCCAAGGAGGAGCCATGCTAAACAGCTCCTGGAACATGTAAACTAGTTTGAGGAAAAGTGTGAATATGTGTAATTGTTTAGGAATATGCATTAGACTGATGCAATAGTAAAGGTATGTAAAGGGTGTCCCTGAAGTAGCAGGCGTGCTCTTGGCTGAGAGCCAAGGGCACCCAGCGCTGTAGTTTTGCTTTATTATCTTTGTCCTCTATTGTCCTTTATTAAACTTCTAAAATTTCAACAGGAGAGTGAACCTCGTTTTTCACACTGCCATGAATAGGGGGTAAATTTCAAGGTACAAACTCCATGTTAACTGCAAAATGATGATTAGGAATATCTACTTCTTTAGTGGTTAGAGAAAGCTGTTAGAAAAGGCTTGAGAGCAACTGCATCTCTAAGTCCATAAAATACTGTGGGACTGCTGCCATCTTCTGGGACACGAGACAAAGAAGTCACTACCACACAATGGAATAATTTGACTTGCTAGAGCAGAAGAGGCTTAACTTTTTAGATATAGAATGATCAGAAATTATTGAGGGTTGGCTCAATTGCCCATGGCTTCCTGTCAATACCAAAAATCCAATTCCTCACCATTTTCGTAATTGACTTCTAAACAGTAGGTTAACATCATTTTGTAAGTGCACCAAAATTGTACTCCTGTGTTTAAGCTGTGGGGAAGCTTCTTGTAAGCACTTGTTGCACTGTACATCTGAGACATTTCTAAGAGCAATTGTGCCAGAAAAAGAGTAATTTTTTCTCGTTTATATCACGCTGATTGAAGTGGCTTCTCATGGTTCATGGCTCGGGCTTACTGAAGTACTGTGACAATACAAACATGTAATTCAGTAAATGTATGTGTGTGTGATGCATTTTGTAATAACTTTATTGCACACTTCAGGCTTTTTCTGCTTTGTGAAGGGCTCCAAATAGAGTGACAGGATGATTCGTTTGCTCATTTTCTTTTATACTCACTGTGTATTCCATTTGCTTGTTTATCCTGTAAACAGTTGCAAAGAGAGAACATATGAATTTATAACCAGCAAGAAAAGTATGACTGATTTTGTTATGAACGACAACAAAGAATTTTTTGCTATCTCCTCAGGTGAGCATAATTCATTACAGGAGGCAAGTGTAAAGAAGTTGCCTAGCACCAGGGACAAGATTTATTCCAGGACCACAAAAAGTAAATAGAGTAAAAAGTCTTAATTCTTCTTGAAGGGTATAAAACTTACTTTTAAAAGCAAACTACATATCCTGCCCAATCTTAACGTCCTGTACAGCCGCCTACTAGAATAAGATGTTTAATGCATGTACCTGGTATTGAGGGGCAGCAACACTTAGGCCTGCTCTCCTAAATATTAGCCTGAGGCACAGATAAACCTGGGATGTTTTCATCAGCTTTGCCAGTTTCTTACCATTTTATCTCCACTTCAGGTTGGATGCTTCCCAGCCAAGCGTTTTGGTTGCCTCCCGGGATTCTTTCTTGGGACAGCAAGAGCAAAAAACCAAAAAATATTGCCTGGTCAAAATCACTACCCACTGAATGTGTGTGGTGAGAGAAAAACTGCATCTAACTAGCCACAGCACAGCAGGATATATGGGAACCAGGTGGCCTTTGGGACAGGGCTACCCAATGCAAGTTCTATAATGCTTGGCACTCTGTCTTGGGTTCATCTTTACTGTTAATACTGGCCATCAGTCTTGTTTCTCCAGCGCCTGACTGTTCCTACAAGAAACTTCTTCTGCCCTCTCACTGCCTCTAACTTGTAAAAGATGATTTTGTACTCTTAGTACAGCCAAGACCTGTTGGGCCAGCTGAAATAACCCCAGGTCTTGAAGAAATTCCCCATGCTCAGGGAGGACAGCTGAGGAAAGCTGTTACAGAGTCTGAAAGTATTCTGGGGGTTAGTGTGTGATAACTGGTCAGTATAATACACAACCCTGTAATATCAACGGAAGAAAAATTACGGGCCAGGTCTGTTCAACATTTAACTGTTAGTAAGATCCCATTCTGTTAAAACTCTCCATATATTTCCTTGCCCTGACAGCTGAGACATAACCTGGCCATTCTGAGTGAGGTAGTTTATTAGTTATGTGATGCAATTTCTATAGTGTAGAACTGTTAGTTGTGATATCCCAGAGTTGTGTTATACTTTGACAAAAATAGCTTATTTTTTTTCCTTCATTGCTATGAAAATCCACAGAAAACAGGGCCAGTCTTCTGTACTTTCCTTTTAGCATACTCCTTGATAAAAAAATTTCTTTAATGTTTATAATTCTGCATTTACACTACTTGATCCATTTTTAACTGCGTTGGACTGGGATTGTTTAACATGACAAATTTGACGAAAAGAAAAAGTGACCATCAGCTTTTAGCTCAAGCACTGCTTTTTCTGTAGTAAACAATATTTTTCAGAAGATTGTTTTCATAAGTATATGGAGACAATCTGTCATCTGTCAGTCAGTAAGTGTTACCCAAGTTATGCCCATGTTCCTAGGACAGATGAAATACAATTTATATAATTACAACAGTAAGAAATGTATCTATTTGTTGACTTATTATCTTTGAATCTTATGCAAAACTGTTCTATACATTCTCATGTTGATGTTTTTGCTAATGGTTTTACCAGTTATAAATTTGTTGGCACAATTCTTATTTATGGAGAGCAGGGAGGCTTATTGCTTCAGGCTGTCCCAATATGTTCTCTTCTCTTTACAGTAAAGCAATGTTATTTCTCACTGTACTTCTGCTGCCAAATGGAAGATGTAGAGTCTATAAGATCATTTAGAGATGACCTTTGAGCTGTTCATGGGAGTGTAGTGCATAACAATTTATAAGTCATTCTAAATATAATCAAATTTTAAATGTGTTGTCCTTTAGCTTACATGATAAAAACTCCTTGTGCTTACCCACAAAGGAGCAGGAGGAGGTGGGTGAGGGGGACTCTGAATATTACCCTGACAGGTTGCTCCCAGGCCCATCACAGGGGCCATCAGCCCATTGAGGGACTATTTCCACAAGCCCAGAGGAGCACATGGATACTCAAAGGCAGACAGGAACCCAAACTGTGGATTCTGAGTAAGGGACAGCCTGCCTGGCAACCCCAGAAAAGCCTCAGCCCAGTGTGCAAGGGTGACACACATTACAATGAGTCAAATTTGGAGCACTTTTTGAACTGTTACATAGGAAAACAGGGCACATTATGGGAAACAAGGCAGTGCATTTTGGGATTGTGCAGGACTTATTATGGGATGCTTGGGGCAGAAACCAAAGGTGAGGAAAGGGAGAGATTTAGGTGATTTGGGGAGGAATGAGAGTAGGGAAAGCAGGAGGGAATAAGATGTCTGCTTGCATGTGCGCTTCTCTAGCCATGTCCTGCTCCTCCTCAGTCTGTCTTCTTACTAAAAGCCTTTCTAACATTTTTCCTGGACGAGGGGTCCTCCATTTGGTATGAGGGGGTGGGATTTGGGAGGGTCTGGATGGCAGTGACTGGAGTCAGATCATGGGTCAGGATTGCCCCTGTGCCTTTGTGCCAGCCACTGGAGGTACCAGAGTGACTGAAAACCAGTGCCAGACCCTGAAATAGGACCATGGGCCATAGGGGTATATGTGCCCCTGGTGCCAGTGGCTGGATTGAGCACTGGGTGTGCAAATAGGTGTGTGTGCACTACCACACGTCAAGCGTGACCAGGCTGGGAGTAGCCGAAATGGCTTGGGGGCTGTGGGTGTCTCTGAAGGTGAGACCACGGTGGGGTTGGCTACTGGGAGAGTCCCAGCTGGGGAGATCCACCTGTGTATCACCAGGTGATCTCCGTCCTGCTGAGTGCAAGCTGTGGGCTTCTGCTCATCGCCTGGTGCTTCTTTTTCACTTGTATTTGAATTCGTTACGCCAAAAAGCAGAGATCTGTTCAGAGCGCGGATGGATTAGCAGGACAGTTAGAAAAATGAAGTCCCATTTTGTGGTCAGGGAAGAAATAGAAGCCTTGCTTCTCTTTCCCACTAGAGGTCTCTGCAGATAACGCTGAGAAACCTGAAAATCTCTTTGCCACTGACACGGCTGCTGATGTCGCTGTTTCTGTGCGGACAGCTGCTTGCAAGACAGGCACTGTACAGACACTTTATGGTCATAATGCAGGTAGATCCAATTCCCCTAATATTGATAGGTGGCAATGTTTGACTGATTGCCCTCTGTGATATTGCACCAGGTGAGGCTCTCAGCTGGTATCTTCAGTTAAAAGGACTAATTCCAGATTCATAAGTACAAGAAAATCAGAAGGACCAAACAACAGAAACTCTTAAAAATTAATAGTGAGACATGTTTGGTTTCATGAGGATATTCACCCTAAGAACAAATCCTTTACTCCTAATCAATCCTGATTTCACTACTCTTTAATTCTGTTAATTTTAGCAGAGTTACTGGTGACTTGAACTGGATTTACTGGTGGGGATCTTCCCTTTCTCAGATCTCTGTAATTGCATTTTTTTTGTGTGATGTTTCCAATATGGCTATCCATCTGTGAAAAATAAGTGACATTACATACACTAAAAGAAATTCAAATTTATTTAGATAATTAAGCCTGCTTTGTTTAAAAGAGCATTTTAAGGTTGAGTATGGGCACAAGCAGCAATGGACTGCTGCATACTTTGGGAAGATGGAATAATTTCTCTCTTCAGAACTGAAATTTAGATTTCCTGTTTATTACTACATGAAAATATTCCATTTCTGTTTTAATTTCCAGATATTAAAATTTTACCAGATTTTCTGGACTATCTCTCAAATTCAGGATTGCTACGTAAGTAGCAGAAATGAGCATGCCCTGCATAAATGGGACAGAGTAATGCTCTAAGCACATAGCAGAGGGAGAAGTACTAGAGCAAAATTTCTGAGGGATAAGTAATTTACAAAGACCCTTTGGCGATGTTTAAATGGTAAGGCTGCTGCGCTGACTTTGCACACAACTAACAGTAGGGTACATTTGAACAACCTCCTGCTGTGCCTGTTCGGCCTTGGTTTTCACTGGAAAGAAGGTTGGATGTGTAGGCTGAGGACAGATGGACCTTGAGAGCCCTGAGGGAGGCCATGGAGCACATCCAGTGATCAGGTTTTATGTAGATTTGACACTTCTGAGGCAACTGCAGAGAAGGCAAGAAGAAAAATCCTTTCTAATACAGCATCAATCTAATTAATGTTGTGGAGGATTTGGGTAGTGAGTAAAGAGGTTAGGTACAGGGACACAACCTCCTGTGGAGTCTGTGATTGCAGAACAGCTCGGAAAGAAACAAATCCTCACTTTCAGATACTTTCAGCGAACCTCAAGAGCTGGTACTCTGTGAGCAGGGTCTGTTGGAGTAGGGGACGTGACCAGAATACAGTGACACAAGACCTGGGGCTGCAGGGTTTTTGAGTACATACTGCAAATAAGCTGTGTTGGTCTACTCCAGTGAAGGGAAAACTCTTTTACAGATGGTCAGACTTCTCTGCTGCCTCTGGTTCAGAGCTTGCAGTTTCAGATTTCCTATCAGTGTGATACTTTGAATTTCTGTGCAGCATTTTTTTCCACTGTGACATTAGATGTGTTCAAGTTACTCAATGACTTTCAGCATCACTTTTTTCTTTTGGTACAGTTTTATATAGAAGAAATCTGTTGTGTTTTACTTGTCAACAAAGATCATAGAAGTGTAGGACATGCTTAATTTCTGTAGTTGAAGAAATCTTGCTATTACTAATTGTCTAAATACTACTTCAACATTCTGGAAAGTTTAGCTATAATTAGCTCTCAATAGAGTAGGGAAATATAAGTTGGGAGTTGTGCCAGAAAGGGTTGTGGGTCACAGGGTAACTCATCCTGCCTATAAGATATAAGGGATCTCATTTCGTCCTTCCGGGTATCTGCTGCGTTCATTGAGCTCTATGGAACATGCAGATGTAGAGTCCAGCATGATTCCAGATCAGTCTAACTAGCAACAGCCCAGGCTTAAGGCTGGGCAGAAAGTGAAATTTGCAGGAAGTGAATTTCTTCAGTTTTGTTATTGCTGTAACTCCAAATTAAATTATAAGTATTTTACAGTGATTATCAAGCAAAATCTGAGCACTTCCTATTGACAGTACCTTCATTCATATATTGCATAAGAGAAGAAAGGTCTACATATATTGCATAAGAGAATAAAGGACAGCCACCGCTGTCCTCAAAATCAAAATGAGCCACAATGAATTTAATATAATGGCAAAGAAAAAGGTGCAAATAATTTTATTAAATGTTGATCTATTTTACACCCCCATTTAGCAAAATATTTAAACCAAATTATGAAAGCAGGTGCCTTGTTCCCCTGGATACCCACAGCTTTAAAGGTAAATGTGATTTAAATATTATTCTGAAATACAGGCACCAAGCTGCATCTATGCACCTGAAAAACATGTAGGCATTTCTTTGGCAAATAATAGCAAATTGCTCTGAAGGTATAGAAGTGGCATTATATTGCAATGTTGGCTAATTTTGAAATATCTTATTTACAAAGATTTATGCAATATCTGATACAGAGATAGAATCCCCCTGTAGCAATACGCAGCATTTCTTCATTCTAAATATGGATATTCATATTACTTTTTATATATGTATGTGCCACATCTTTCTTCTCATTAATGAAGTTTGACAATTTGTGACAGGACAGAAAGGGGATTCATTATATTTAGTAATAGAAAACCCATTTCTCATTTTTCGAAAGCCAAGCAGCTGCAATGAAATTGCCTAAACCACTATATCACAATTCCCCACCTTTGTGGTTCTTAAGGTCACCCTCAAGGGTCTTCAATTTCCTTATGTTCACAGCTTGGCACTTGGTAATTTTCAGAATCAGGAAATATAAGGAAGCTATATATTTTTATTCTAAGAAGGATTTTTTTTTATTTGAGAAGAAATAAATCTGTCAGGTTGAAAATATTAAAAAATCAGAAGCTTGACTGTAATAATCACAGCAATGTCAATGCCAATTTTGTTTAGAAAACTTTGGAATGAAAATTTTCTGCATGACAGAGAAACTTTCCCTCTTCCTGAAAGGAGTTGTCAATGTGTAAGGGAAATGGACTTTTATTTTAATAATCAATGGAGTATAAGAGTAATTTATGGTAATAAGACTGCAAGGCACCTAGCATTAGTTTTCCTTAAAAAGTTGCTCAGTATTCTGGCTGCTGACAACTTCAGTGGACTATATCAGCTGAAATGAAAGAATTTTAGTTGTTTAGATTGAATTTAGAGTAATTTTCTCTCTATATATAACAGTCATCTCCTTTGAATTCCAGTGTTAATTATTGAAAAAATGCAACAATAGGCAATAGTAGAGAATTGAATTGCTTTCCTAAAGAATGTCTTCAGACAGTCTCCAGGTTTATATATTCCAGTAGCATAAATTGAGAAAAATACATCATTTGGGCTCTGCAATGTGATAAAACAAGGTGGTGTTTGATTTCTTTTTTTCTGACTTAATTTCTACTGATGAAAAATTTTCTTATTCTCTCAGTGTATGACTTGGAATAAAGTACAACAAATATTTATCTTCCAGTTAAATTTTTGCTATAATTGTAAGTAATACACTGATGAAGACAGTAATTAAAAACAGTAAAAAATTTGATACATAACATGTTGAATGGCAAACAGCTTTGTATTTATTCTCGCTATTGTAATACAAACTAATCAATGACAATGCTGACAATGCTGACAGTGCTGTCATTATCAGGTTTGTGCTCTTCTGTGTCCTGCTCTGCTCAACCCAACCAGCTCAGCCCTGCTAGGACTTGTCTTCCTACAAATCCTCTGTTCCCAGTTCTGGGTCAGCACCTTCAGAGCCTTAAAGAAAGATATCTAAAGTGTATAAATAATTGAAGTAGAGGAAGCAAGGCAAAGAACTGAAATGAATAATGTTTGTTTGTGTGTTTGTTTTTCCTAGTTTGATAGATATCAAAGCTTTTTGCAAATCCATCAGGCAGTATAGAATTTTTTTCACAAAACCACAGTAATTTCAGTACTGTGATTACTACATAGATTTTCTGAGAGGCTGTGGAAAACACCAGAGGAATATTCCACTAGCTTATGGTTCTTATGAAGAAGACTGAAGCAGTGCTCCCATGTGTCCTACTTCTCAGTAGTGTGAAGTTGGCATTGAAATACTAAGAATTATCTTTGTGTGTGTCTGTAGCTAGAGCAATAACCAGCTAACTATCAAAGTAAATAGCAGGTAAATTCTTGCCTTGATACTACATTTTATTACTTCTGAAAAATTCCATCAATATCTGGTTTTATAGCATTCATACTGCATAGAACTTGCCAATATAAACTATTCTTACAAAAAACCCATTTCAAGTACTACTGCAAATTGTTGGATTACAGTCCAAAGTCAGGGATATGATTAATATGATTTGCACAAATGTTTCAATTCTTGTGGATGTACCCTGTGACATAATTTATTTCTGGAATGCTCATAATATGAATTATGGAGGTATTCTTCCATGTATACACATGCAAAGACTGAAATCAGAAGCCATCTCAGCTGTCGGTGTTTTCTGTGTTATACATCTCACTGAATGAACAACTCTGGTTTTTCTCAAACTGTGACTTCATTTTTGGCAATATCTTTCAAAGATAATCCTTCTGTACCCTTCTGTATTAATGTGGATTTTATGGGACATGCTAGTCCTACAGCTAGTGCAGTAGAAATACCAGCATGTTATGAACCTATATGAACTTGTAAATTTACTGGTGCAGCTAGTTTTAGATCTGAAATAGCAAGACAACAAAAAATACATGAAAGCAAATGTATGTTCCTGTAGAGTTTTTCTATGGCTTTAAAAAGATATTAGTCCTCATTTAACTAACGTATTTGATAATTTAGTTTTTCCTTGAAAATCATTAACTGTCCCTTTAACTTAATTTTTTTATTGCTTTACTATAATGACTTTGTTTTATTCTGAAAAATGTGAAAAGGGATATTTTTGTATTGTTCTGGAAATTGTATAAATGCAGATGTGAATGGTGTTACCGGAGTTTGATACTGATATTTGTTTTATATTGGTGATATGCAGCATTTTTTCCCCAAGTAATTTAAATTTAATAGCAGGTACTAGTGATGACTCTTATGATTGTTATTTTATTTGTCTGTCTATAGTTTTGAATTTCTTGTGCTTCACTGATGAAACTTAGTTGAAGCAAGTTACAATGCAGAATAACTGCTTTGATTTTTATCAGTTTGAGATGTAATAATTATTGCTTTTGGGGGAATTAAAAAAACTACTTAAGAAAAGAATTTAAAAGGATAACCATAATTACATTTCAGAGTTGCTGCTACACTGAACGTTTTTGATGTGCAATGGGAAGATTTTGTTGCTAAGCGTATCATTATTTTAATGGTCATTCTCTGTGAGTAGGTTGTGATAAGGGCCAATATAAACCCAGATTTGGATATGAGATCATTATAGGTGAGAAGTGTGGCAATATCACTAAGTCTTTGCAACATTTAATTTCATAAAGGTTGATTTCAGGATTATGTGGTGGAATTTTTGTCTCTGCTGTTTTGGATGTTTTGTTGCTTTGGATGCTGTCCTGTCACGTCTGCAGGTCTACTATTTTCTAGCAGAGTCAGCTGCACACTTGCACACTTAAAACTCTTATTATCCTCTGTAATTCCCCAGTTCTTCAGCTCCACTGTGCATGGAAACAGCTAAGCATGTAAATATATATCACATCACTAGATGTCCTCCTCCCACAAAATTTCTTCTCCTCAGTTAACAAACTGATAATACTGTGTTTAAAAAAGAGATCTAGAATCGTGTACAGCACTAACAGATTGCCAGTGCCAACTCATGTACTCACAAATGACCCATTTCTAAAAAACAACCTCAGCGTAGGTCAGAAGAGCTCTGCAGTTATGAAATATGTTCTATTGCCCATGTATTGGACCATTAAGGACTGCAGAGGAGTTTTCTGTCTGTGCAAGTGGTGCAGAAGCAGGGTGAGCCCCTTGCTGGTGACTTATAAAATCACAGACTCCCTGAATGTCTAAGCCAGATTATTTCACAAGTAATGCTTTGGTTAGCCTATGCACCAGATGTATGGGGCTTTCTAATCACAGATGCATAAACCCTCAAGAAAATTACTTGCTTGAATGCTGTGTGGCCACTGGCCTACCTGTTCTTTGCTGCTGAGGAAATGCAGGAAGCTATCGCTGCTGTTTGGTGCTGTGTAAACCGGGCTTTTGGTTTATCTTTCCCAGAGGGTGCTGTGTGGATACAGCCAACCCCATCACCAGAAGAGGATCAGTATCCATAGTCAGCAGGTTGCCACAGTGGCCAGGAGAGTTTCCCTGGTGAGATCCAGCCAGTCTTCTTTGTGCCTGTAGTGGTGGCTGAAGGGTCTAGGGGATGGGACAGGGAAGGAAGGGATGTGTGTATGAAGGAAGGCAGTGGAGAGGAAGGGAAGATGAATATCCATATTGTTTTTCCCAGGACTTACAGTGGTTCCTGACTCCCTTGCCACAAACCATTGAAATGACATGTGCATCTTACAAACTGCTGCATTACTCAAAATTGCTTTTAAATGCTGATGACGTTAAAGAATACCAAAGTAATAGCTGCAGGATGTGCTGGTTGTGGAAACATATAGCTTGAGAAATTGAAAGATACCCCGGACCTGGGGGAAGAGTGATATTTTAAAGAGTTTTTGCTGTTTCGGTAACACTGGTGTTGAGGGCCAAGTTGTTGTTCTAGGGCACTGGACAAATACGGTTTTTGGATTTTGTCTGAGAGCTAAATGTGACGTGAGAGACTGCATTTCACAGCACGTTTAAGAACATTAAAATAAATGGGGTAGGTGTCAAAGAGAGCAGAGTTTCTGAACTGAACCGTTTCAAGAGAGCTTCTTGATCTTCAAGAGTCGCTTCTTTTCTCTCTCCGTGGTATCTCAGAAAGAGCTCTTTCAACAAAAGACATACGTGCAAAGCCCTGTCTGAAATACTGGGGCATGAGTTCATCGCTGAGGTTGTATTCTAGTTGTTCCTGCTTTTTGAGGATTTACTGCTACCTTATCAGCCTGGAGGGATGGTCATCTGTGTAAAGACTTTTTGTGGGTCAACTTAGATTAAGAGTAGCTGGTGAAAGGGAAGGCTGCTACCTTCTGCTCTAAGTGGTGTTGTAATGAGAGCCCTCTCTTGAGTTCTTTCTCACAGGGAGGGATGAAAAGGCGTGTAATTTTGTGAGCTATGTGATTTTTTCCAGTTTGTGTCCGATCTAGTATCACTTAGAGCTGAAGGATTTCAATCTTTTTTCAATAAGCATGGTACAGAGGTTTTATTATGGTAGTAAAGAGCCATATGATTATCTATCTGTAGTGGCTCCTTTAAGATTTCAGTGAGCAGTAAATTCTATGAGATTCCAATAAAAGTGCAAGATTTTGCAGGTGTTTGCCGAGATATGATTTTCAGATCGTTGTGTGTAGTTTCATTAACTTTCCTAACATACATCTTCATAGCTCAAAGCCATCTGCAACAAGTACAATATTTTGCTTTATTTTAGGTTGAGACATATTCTGAAGAGAGGTAAAAGCTTAGATGGTAAAAATGAATAAAACAAGATAAAACCATCACGAGATAAAACTATCAATTGTGATTCAGGAAATTAATGAAGAAATAGCCACTGGTTTTATTATAAAACTCTTACAGAATTGCCCAACCTGAAGGAGTCTTTTATTCAAGGACCACTCTAGTGACCCAAGAATAGAAGGGATAGAGTTGCTCATTAGCATCCGGGCAAATGTTCTTGGAAGGAATGGGAAAATGTGTATGAGAAAATGAGAAGTCTGTGTAAATTTGGGGATGAGAGATAAAATTAATTCGAAGATCATAAAGATTTTAGTAAAAGAAATTAGTATTTTTGCAATGGGACTCGCATCTTTGGGGGCTGTTAAGACATGGTCTGCAAAGTCTGGCCTTATGTAACCTCTATCAAAAAGAGTCGTCTTACTCCAAAATAGAGTAGTAGTTCCTGAGCTGTTACTTAGCAATATCCTGTGAAATGCATGGAATGAAACGTAGAGCCTGCAACATATATATGAAAAGGCTCCCAATCATTTTGATTAACCTCCTATAACCCTGAGATCAGCCATGAGAAGGCCTTACAAATTAGCTGTTCAAAAGCACAGTGCAATAAATCTGTGTAGTATCACAGGTTTTGCTTTTGATTCAATTTTTAAAATTTTTAATTTATCCTTGTTATTTCAGTCTGTTCAGTCTCATGTATTTTACCATGCCCCTCACTGACAGATTTAGGGACCCACATGCTGATGTTGTGTCAGAACTGAATATCAGTCTGTTTTGCAGCATTAATCATTACCTTATTCATTATAATTAGAGTGGGGAATAAAATCTACAACAATAAAAACCCCAGCAGTGCTGGAATTGAGCACTGAGCGCAGTGAGGCATGAGTGTAACTTCATGCAGAATTGTGTTACTGGGTTCCCCACCAGGTTTGAGTATTTTAGCTTCTTCTGTCTCGGTTGTAGTCTTCATCCACTCCTGTCTTTTCAGCCCTTATGAGTAATTAATCACACAGCTGCCATGGTTCTATTGTGGTCCCTAGTATCCCTGCTTTTTCCATACCTGCAAGGCTCTTAGATGTTTCTGTTATGCTTCTAGTGCTCCTTAACTGAAGAAGGTTTTCTTCTGACCACTCTTTATGCTTTAGAACCAAGTTTGTTACCAGAACAAAATCATTTCCTCTAAAAAGACTTTCAATTCTATTTCAGATGTTTTATAATGAACATAAAGCAAAATGGGAAAAATAACTCACACAAGGTGATGACAAGAATAACCTATTTGGGAATTTTGTGAAGCATAGAGGTTGCGAAGAATTAGTTTTCACTAGTCATAGGCTCAAATTATTTTGTGAAAGAATATTTGAAGTAGTTGAAAAAACATAAAAATTCAGTTTTCTGCCCGTAGTACCGTGCTGGAGATGAAATATGTCTCTTGTGTTCATCCTACTCTATTATGTTAGTATCAATGGTGTGCATCCCAGAAGGGACAGGAAAGAACAATTGACATTGAGTCATGTTGTCCCATTGTTCCTTCAGTGATGACTGGCTCCTTTTCTAGATATGTAAGAGACGTTGAAGGCATCTGCTGGGATCTTCTGGTGCAAGGGATAGCGGCTTTGCATCTGACCTCTGTCAGGTCATGTCATGTCTGCCACTAGGGATTGTCAAAGCTGTGTTTTCCTCTGCCTAGAACTGCAGTGCCATGGATGCAGAGAGACAGGAGCATTTTAAGCTGTCTTCTGAAAGAGCCATTTCAGCTCCATCAGTGCTAGTTTTCTGGGTTTGGTTCTTAAAGCAGACTGCCCTATGTCTAGAAGACATTGCATTAATATATGTTTTTGTGATCAGCCACATTTGCTGGCTAAAAATAAAGCCATTTCTATAATTTATTTGAGTCACATTAGCAGAAATTTCCTCTCTGTCTCAGTGTTGTTGAAGTACTGAAAATTTCTTTAGTTGGTTTTAATTTTAATCTTTGCTCTGGTTATGTCATCTCAACCACCCGTTCTAAATTGACCGGTTAATTTTCCAGGCTTCCACTTGTTTGTATTTAACAGGATCATGAAGCAGTTTTCCAAAATGTCAGCTCTACAATGCAACAGGTCCAGCCAGTCACCTGAAAATGAGCACCAGTAGCACTGGAAAATGATCCACAAAAATTGCTAATGTTGTTGTATGACCTATTTCTCTAGTTTGATCTTGAGATATGACAGCATTTTACAAAGTGAAGGTAAATATTCTTGGCAAAGGTGTGGAGTATTCTGACTGTATAGGACTTAAAATTAAATGCTGCACTGAGTATCATTTTAAGATTTCAAACACAGCTTTTATTTTCTGATCATGTTTCTCATTTCAGTTAATTATGTTGACCCTTTATGCCCCCGGATTTGTTCGCACTTTAATCCCTGCTTTCAGTGTGTATGACGTCGTATCGCCTGTCTAACAGGGATCTAGAAGCTCCCAGCTGGCTGTAGTCACTATTCCCACACTGGTCAGGAACACAGGGAGCATTACAGCAGGAGAGTGAGTGCTCAGATGCTGCAGGCCTGAGTCATCTTCCTTCTGCGCATTCGCCTCTCCTTCCCTCCTGCCATCCTTACTTTCTCCACAGGTTACAGACACACCCCAGTACTTGTTCGCTGTTCTAAATTTTCAAATACATTATTTTTAAATAGTGGAGAAATGCTGGGAATGTTATGGTACATAGTAAAAATTGTTCTGCTCAAAAGACTAATACCTTTAACATCACTTAAGAACAATGAAGTATTGTATTCATAGGCTAAAACAATTTTAAGTGTTTGGGGTTGGGTTTTTTGGTTTGTTTTGGGGTTTTTTTTAGTTTTTTGGGGTTTTTTGTTGTCATTGTTTTTTGGTTGGTTTTTTATGGGAGAAAGGCTTATTTTATTTATTGGCCAAGTATCTTGAGGGAAAATGTTAAACCTTACTACAGAATCACAGAATCACAAAGTGGGTAAGGTTGGAAGGGACCACAGTGGGTCATCTGGTCCAAGTGCAAGCATCTGCAAATAAAGAAACCAAACCAAACTGAAACCCCACCAAAAAATCCTGCCACCCCTCTTTTCCATAATGGAGTCAGTAATGTGGGAATAGATGGATCTCTAATCCTACTAAAATCATACTGTGTATTTCAGTATAGAGACCCAATACAATTAGATACAGGGCATTTTATCACTTCATTTTTCCTTGTTGCGTATGAAATTTTGATGACATACTTAATTTCCCATTTCTCATCTGAAAAATACAAACAAATATTTAATATGGTAATTATATCTAGCTCTATTAAAGAAATACACCTATAGATATTTCTCAATCAGGTAATAAAATGATTCTTTAAAAAAATGGAAATAATTAAGTAATGGGTAACATTTCCAGGAGTCATAGAAAAGCACTTTAACTCAGTTTGAAGTCTTTCTAAAGGATGATCTACTTTAGTTAGAAGTAATTTTGCTGGTAGAGGAATTGCTGGGTTAAATTTTATTTCTTTGTTATCTAGGGAGTCCAAGGGAATGAGCACAATTCCAGTCTTTGGAACGTTAATGAGTCCTTTCTTCTTAACAAAATCAATTGCACTTCTGCAACCTTTTTGATAATGAAATAAAAGGTTTTTTTCTTCCATAGATGGAACAGATGGCAACAGAGCAGAATAATGACAATTACAGCCCTCGCCCCCACCTCCTCCTTTTCCTTTTAAGTGGTGTTTCCCACTTGTAGCTGGTACAGGTACAATCAAATAGGAAGGGGGAATCACTAGAGAAAAATCAAAATATATCGAAAACACTCTTCCAATCCATGAAATAAATCAATCACTCTAATGCTGTCTTTCCCCTGACATCCCAAAGAACTTCTTGCACATGTGGGGAGAGGGATACATTGTAGTTCTGCTGTAACTTAAGTGGTGGCAGAGACCTGAAAAAGTAAGAATAAGTTTTGTTGTGGTAGAAAAAAATCTTGGTCTTATGTCTTGGAATGCAGTGTTATGTTTGATGTCGCACTACAATTTCAGGAATTTACCCTCAAAGATAATATGTGTAGTTGACTGTATATTCCCATGGTAGAAGACCTAAAGCTTTAGGAGTATTACCAGGAAGTGGCAACATACTTGTGAACATGCATTTTTCAGTTACTAGGCTGGAACAGAGTCTTTTCTCAATTTATTTGAACACATATATGAATAACAATTTTCTTAATGATGGTTTTCTTTCTGATGAAGAGTAGAGATAGTGGAAAGAAAACTTTTTAATTTGTGCTGAAGTGCTTTTTGCTAATTGCTTGAGTTCGTTGTCACAGAGTTTGGCTGCAGGAGGGAAGAGCCTGATGTGAATCCATGGTCTCATTTGTGGTTTCACTGGGAAGTGGGAGTGCTCCAGGTTGGGTGATGGATGAGTCCCACCTGAAAACTTTATCCTTAGCCTAAGCAGATAGTTAGCCAATAAAATGAAAAGATTGAAGGGGCAAAACACTGTGATTCTGCTGCGTTGCCATTTGTTCCGCTTATGGAAATTAAAAAAAACCACAACAAACATGATGGTTGTTAGGAATGTGGCATGGGTGCCCTTGGCTTTAAGAAGCAAAAAGTCTTCCACATTCCATAACCACATAGAGACTGATGTACCCAAACCAGGCTAAGGAGAAATGTGTGTGCTAAGAGCTCAGAACGAGTTGGCCATTGCACATCCAAAACCCTTTCTAGCTCTTCTGGTGTGGTTGGGAGTGTGATGTTGTTAAATCCTCTGCTGGAAGTTTCATGCTGCGTCCATTAATGAGGCAGCTGCTGGTCCCATTCTTAACATTAGTTGTAGTTCAGTTTCACCCTAAATGAAACTCTTCTGGCTGTAGTACCACTTAGGCAATGGACAATTTAAGTCCATATAATGTATATTTTACTGCAAGAATGAATGTAGCAGCCCTTCAGGCAAGCACAGAATTAGCCCTCACAGTAGCATTTGGCTGCAGGTGAGCCCAGGAGCGCCACCCCTTTTGGGCTTACTTCTTATGTGTTCTGGGAGCTGATAAATTCTAGTGGTATTAATGTTATTGTGGTATGTAACTACTTCTCGGTTAAACTGATCACCATGTTGCCCCAGTTGGTTTTGACTTCTCACTAGGAAAATGCAGCCAAGTATGACTCCTTCACACTTTGTATGTGGGACTAACAAAAGGTCTGTGAAGCTGCTGCTCAGCATGGTCGTGGCTGGGGGAGTTTGTTGAGTATCCAGATTGAGGACTTGAAAAAATTAATATTACACGAATGGGTATTGACAAGGGTTTGCAGTTAGCCAGAAGCTAAATGGTTTCCAATTCTGGCTGTGTATACCATCAGTGGGAGTTAACACGCTGTTTGGTGATTCTTACCTCTTTTAGAAACAGAGGGGCTGTGGTCTCTTCATTATAGTCAAAGCACGTGTCTATGACAATGCTGCTTTAACCGTTTGAACTGATTATGTCTATTCATTTGATACCTTTATAATTTCTCAAAATCAGCATTTTTTAAAGGGCACTGTACCAATGTAGTAGCTTGTATAGCAATAATTGATTCTGCTGTGCACTACAGCACCAAGTGGTGCTCTTGATTTACCAGCCAGTGTGAAACCTTTTCTTCTGGGGCATTCAAGTGTTTAGACTTCAGATCCCTATGAAATAAAATAAGGAGTCCAAACTTGCAATATATGACAGCTTTCAGGCAAAAGCTCTCTATATGCATTTAGACTTGATGTACTTTGCCTGCCACAAGGATGTATAAAAGATTTTTTCCAAGCTTATCATTATCTCTCAAATAGATAAAATGTTCTTTTAGTCCCGTTGGGACATTCTCTGATGTGTTCCTAGGCATTTTCCTCATCCCTCTTCCATTTCCTTAAAGGCATCTTTATCATTCTCAATTATGTTTTTGCTCATAATTTACAAGAAGATGGTGTGTCTGCATAGCTGCCATTGCATTGCAGACACGAATTTTTAGGAAGGACTGAGAATGGAAGGAAATCCTAGCAGCAGTGCCCTTGCGGCATTGCAACAGTCTGTCTAGCTTGTCAGTTTTCCTACGACTGGAAGTAATCGTTCTTTTATACAATCTGTTAATGCTTTTACCTTTAAACGTTATTATGAAGTTAACAAGAAGAATTATGAAGAGAAATTAGCTAAGTGTGAAGAATTATGTAATCATGAAGCCCATGGGTAATTTGGCAAAGAGAAATTAAGGAAAAAGGTTGACTTCAAGCTGCTGAAGTACCTATGATTACTATGTCACTTGTCCAGTGACACATCTTACTAAACTGTGCATAAATAAATACCTTTTAATATTTTTTTCCTAGAAGTAGCCTTTCCAAAAAAACTAGTTTGAACCGGAAAAAAAATTCTTATCTCAACATTTCTGCTTAGGCAATAATGATAAAAATTAGATCTACAAGGAAAATGCTTTTTAACCTTTATTCGTAGCATAAATCAAGAGGCTCATTTTTCACAGTCTCTTTCTATAGAATTCAATTAAAGGTCAGATTTGTAATGGGGGATCCTAATTATTAATGTATTGCCTATTTTGAATTATTAATGAGTTGACATTTGCATAATGGGTAAAGAAAATGCCTAAGAACAACTTTTATAGCATATTAAAATCCTTCAAAAATATTTAATCAAAGTCTTTTTTCATGTCCTGGAGGTAATTTAACTTTTTATCATTATGTCAATACTCAACAAATAAATTCAAAATATTTTACAGTTAAAAATTAGTACAGTTATATATCACTAAGGGGAATTAATCTTGTTTTAAACTAGTACACCAGTCATAAAATGGGAAGCTTCAGACTGGGCAGTCCTACTGAATAAGGAAGATGCCACCATGTGCTGGACTGAGGATTTTGTGTTTTGTTGCAATGGGCAGTAGAAGTTTAAGAACTGTAAAATTTGCAGGACCGTGAGAGGAGAGGCATCTGTTATAGGCATTAGCCTAATATTTTGTCACCAATGATTTCAGTGTATTAAAACACTGATGGATTGAATTTGCCTGACTGAGGTCCACCTCATCTGCATATGGTACTACTATGTAATAATGAAAATATGTTATCAGAGAATTATGAACAAATCATAAATTTAACTGTGGAAATAGGATTGCTAGATTCTTTCACCAAAAGTGTCAGGTGGCATTACCATATCAACAATGAGTGCTTGCATGGTTAAAATGATCCGGTTTAGGCCAACCTTATGATATCTCCTACGTGGGAATTTATGGAAGCTAATATGAAGACCAAAGGGTATATTTTGATGATAACTGAGTTTTATTGGCTTTCTAGAAGATAGACTGTTTTATGGAGAAGTCAAAGTTTGTTCTTAATTTTTGCTCTTATGACCCAATTTACTGTACTAGATTATTATTCCTAAGGCAAAATTTGACTCCTCACTTTGCATAAAGGTTTTCTTGTGATAAATGGTGTTAGGAAAATGTTGTAACTTATGACTGAGTTTTTTCTAGGTACATTTTTTTCCATATTTACACAACTGAGACATTAATGATGAGATCCGTGGATGAAACATTTGGATACACTTTATTGTAACTTCTCAAAGGAACACCTTGTAGAATCAAAAACACTTCACAAGATTAAAGATACTTCTAGCGTAGACTTTTCTTCTTATTTCAAACTAACAGAAATGCAAAATCTCAGATTTTTTCAACCATATCTGTATCATTCCATTCCAACCATTAGCTACTGAGTAACACTCTGGCTTGAAGCCACTGGGAAGATCCTGTTTTGTGGTTACTGCTACCACAAACCACATTATCATTCAATGCTTAAGTCTATCTGTAGGTCAAGGTCAGGCCAGGGAGATGATTGGGGAAGAAGGTAACTGTCATGGAGCAGTCGGAGTTCTCACTTGTATTGTACCATCAGAAAAATCGAGTTGGAAGACAGAACTAAAAAGCCCCTGAGTAATTAGAATGGCTTATGTGTAATGAAGGAGTTTTTCTTCTAATCAAGTGGACTCTCTATTAGTGCTTAATAATTGGCAGCACTGCAGTACAGGTTCCTCTCCATTCACTGGTGGATGTCTTGCACAGCAGGACCAGAGTGATCGAATGGCACCTTTTGCACCTGACCTTGTGTAAGAAAGGGGCATTTCACCAAGCAGACTGCATGGCCTGTTTTATAGATAGCATAAAGCCTGTTCAGTTCCCACTTCACAAGGCAGCAATTCAGGATGTAATTGTCACTTGGCAGACTTTCCAGCCATAAAGAAGGACCATTGGAGATAATTGGAAAGGGATCAAGGAACTCAGTGACTCCAAATCCCTGCATGTCTCGTTAGCACACTTCTGGGTAGTAGTGTCCTGTGACTTGTAGGCTACCCACAGACCCTTTCCAGGACAGACTCATTCTGTTATTCTCCACTCTTCTGCTTCTTTCATTGTCATCTGAACACGTTGTAATGACATCTTAAGTAATGTGACTGATATTCATCACAAGTGGTTCATCAGTTCAGTCACAGGATGAGATGGGCAGAATAGGGAAGTCAACAAAACCTTTGATGCAAATCTCAGCTACTGGAATAGTGCTGTACCAGATTGGTTACATGAAGTACTTTTAATATGAAAGAAATATCTTCAATTTCCCCTCTCCACAGAGCAGAATACCACTTCACTCCACTTAGAGATCATGGAAATAAACAGTGCAAATTTCTGTCCAACTCCAGAATGATACAACAGAGCAATTCCTTAGCACCCTGACAAACCCTACCTAACATGCTTCATTTCATGAATCTCAAGATTATTCCATGGATCTCAGTGCTGTGTAACTTCAATTACTGATACTTAGCAAATTCTTACACTCAGCTGGTGGTGTGAGGTGATTTAATCTGCTTGCTTTTAATTACATCCTGTATTCCAAATGAAGCCTTCTTATGTTTTCCTTTTCATCCCTCCCCTAATGTCTCCTTTTACAACATGTCGATGCCACTCTGCTTGGTAGTTTCCATAAATTTCTTAACTCATGCTGACTTGTCTGATTCCTCAGGTTATTGAGGTTACCAAACCAATAAAAAGGGATGGACAATAAAAAGTAAAATGTTGACACTGGGGTCTGGAGCAGGCTTCTGCAAAAGATCCTACTTCAACTCCCTGAATAATTTGGAATATAACATGAAAGATTTTCTATAAGAGATCTCAACTCTTGCATTAAGCTGCAGCAGCAGCTCAAAGTTTGAAAGACACTCAGAAGGAGCAAAGGAAAATAATAGAATTCGGAGTGAGAAGATGATCTTTAATATGTTTAATAAGGCAAATTAAAGCTCCTTAAGATCTAGGTAAAATGCTTCCTATCGTAGAGCCTGTACTGTTGATTCAGCATTATTTTTGTTTGGGGTCTCAGAAATGAAAAGAAAATTTAGAATGATTAGTTTTCAACGCAAAAGATCATTGCCTTGGTTCATATTACTGGAACTTTGAGACTCTGCACAAAGTTTCACAAAGTAGCAACTAAACTCCTTTGAGACAGAAAGCCTGAAGATTGGGGAAGTTGTTAAAAAGGGTGTGAGTGCATATATATGTATTTGCTACATTGCTGGTACTAAATACACAGTTACTGCTGAAAGAAGTGCCTAGATGAAAATGTGTGATTTGTACTGGAATAAAGCTGAGAAAAGATGAGAAGTATTTTAACTATGTCTGAGCAAGTACATAGTTTGAGCTAAAACTCCAGTGGATCTAAAGCCTAGAATTAGCTGGGACCTCTGTTCTTTTAGTGGCTCTTTGCAATTCCTCTGCCCTCCACAAGAAGAGAGAAAAAAAAAAGAAAAAGAAGAAGAAAGGAAAAGGAAAACCTGATATCTCCGGAAAGGAAAATGCTAATGTTATTACCTCCTGGTGGAACTTATACCACCTTGTTACATATGCATGGTAAATAAATTCCATTGCAAGAAATGTTCCACCAAAGAGTATTCACTTCAGAGAAATGATAACGATCTCAAAAAAGCTGGGCAGAGAGAAATGTGCTCTAAAATCCCACAGCACTGAGCTGCTGCAGCTTCATTTACACTTGCAGCCTATCAATAGTGAATGCACTTCAGTTAATCACCTATCCCCTGTGATGAGGGCTGTTGCCATTTCATAATTGCAATGAAAACTAAAAGGCAAAGTTATTAAATGGATTTGGGCTCTTTGTGTGTGTGTATTTTACTAACTCTGACCTAATTTGTTGAGAACAAACTTTGGCATAGAAAGACAAATAGAAGTGCTCCCACGTAGCATCTTTCCATAACAAAGGCCTGTCCTATAAATGCCTGTGGAACCACAAGAAACTTAAGCTGGTGGCAGAGTGGCTATCAGTAAATGACTTGTTGAAAATTTAATTCTCTGAATACATCATGTCGTTTAAGAAGACAACGTATTCTGGAGTAATCCTCCTTCCTTATGCTGTTTGTTCTGGATGACAGCACTTGCAGCTCTGGGACTTGCAGCCCTTGGTGGGAGTGAGAGGTGCAAAAAAAAGGTAGAATTATTGGTAGATGCTTTTAAGAAATATCCCAAACCGCATTACATAAGTGAGGAACTTCTGTATGTAACCAAATCAACTGAAAGGAGTCAGCAAAAGCAAGATATATACAGGATTAACCCATACAGAGTGGGAATTAGTTAAGATTAATATCCAGTGGGCACTTCTTGTGTTTGAAATTGTCAGTAGCATTGCTTGTTAATCGTGTTGGAAATGACTGGTTTAATGATATTCCACTATCCTGCTAGATATGCAGATGGTGCCATCAGATCAGGTAAATCAGGTAATAGTTTGCTGATCATTTTCAACAACATTAAGTTTTCTATCTGTAGTTCCCTTCTGTCTTTCTTAATCTTTTTGTGTCTCCTCTTCTTTAACAGAGCTGCTCGTGACAAACACTAGGATTGATGATCAGTGGGCACTAATGCAATTCAGGACTTGGGAGTTGTAGAACAACATGAGAGGATAATGAGGTGGGTTTTAAAAGTCTTTATGATAAACAACCCAATCTCCTAACACTGGTAATTATTACACTGGTAATTATTTTTGAATGAGTAGGGATAGAAGAGAACCTTATTTAGCTCCATCTCAAAACTTCGTCATTCAGAGCAAGAGTTGCAAGCAACAGTGCCTTTCACAAATTAGAGCCAAAACAGCCTATTGAATATTGTCACACTGGATATCTTATGCTTCTTATAAATGTGTTTTCTCTGCAATTTTTCATAGGATTTTTTAAGACACAGCTTCTTATTTGTATTGAAACATACAACTTTAAACCAATATAGATCTGAGAAATAGTCAGCAGTCATTTCATCTCAAAGCCAGGGACAGCTCAAGACTCAAAGTTGAAAATACTCAAAATTTTGGAAACTCTTCCACCACACCCAAATTCAGGGTCAGCCTGTGAGAGTACAAAAACATAATCTGAGTTCTGCTCATTTTAAATACCACAACTTTTTTGTACTAAGGAAAGTTAAATGGAGGCAGTGTCATTACTGATTACCAGTTCTGCACCTTTTTTCCTAGTTAGTAGCTTCCCCTTCAAATTGTAGCTGCATTCATATGCAAATCACAATTCAGCAACACCGTCTCTTAAAGTGGGTGTTCTAGGAACAGCAGTGCTTTAGGTATAAGCAGTCCTTGAAGCATATCAGAGCTTCATGTTTCATTAATTTGTCCTAGGCTCTGGAGAGCAAAAGACATATAAATACCTTGGATGCAGTATTAGGGGGGAAAATTCCTTCAGTTTGATGAGTATTGAAATCTAAAAGAGTAAGGCAGAGAGTAAAGTAGTATCTATAAGGCTGTAAGCAGAGAAATCAGTAATATGCTTTGTACACACTGAATTACATTTATAGATGATTATGACTTCAAGTGCAGTTGGCAATAAGAGTAATCTCTCTTAGGGAGGTGAATAGGTTTTTTGAATTTTCTTCTATAGCTGCTTCCAGGTGTACGTGTGGTACCTACCACTTCCCTGCAGCCATCCTGCTTCTGTGAGAAACCTGAAAAACAATTGAAAAAAATTGCAACTAATTTTCAGAAAATGGTTAGCAAATAGTTTTTTATTCCTGATGTCCTGACTTCAGCTAGGGTGGAGTTAATTTCTTCTCAGCAGCTGTTACAGTGCTCTGTTTTGGATTTGGAATGACAAAGGTGTTGATAACACACTGACATTTTGGTTTTTTGTTAAACTGTGTTTATTCTAAGTCAAGGGCCTTTTTTCCCTCTCATGCTCTGCCAGTGAGGAGGTATGCAAAGAAACCAGACTGGGAGGGAGCATAGCTGGGACATGTGACCTGAATTGACCAAAGGGACATTCTACGCCATGGAACATCATGCCTGGTATATAAACTGGGGGAGTTACCAGAAGGGTGAACGATCTGGATTTGGGAAGTAGGGTCTGGCACTGGTCACTGGGTGGCGAGCAATTACCTTGTGCATCACTTGTTTTGATTTTTCTTCCTTTTTATTATCATAATTGTTATTATTTACTATTGTCATTGCATTGAAGTTTATTTTCAGTTACTAAACTGTTCCTATATCAAAATACAAATTTTACTTCAATTCCCCTCCCTATTCCAGTGGGGTGGCAGATAAATAGGGAGGTTGTACAAGTGTCTGCCTGTGTTTCATCTCCAGCTGGGCTTAAAACCTCATCCAGAGATACCATGTAAAGCTTCTGCAGCTCAATAAAAACAGCTCTTGAAAAAATGGCTTTGAACTCTCCAGGCACTTCAGCAAAGTCTTTCACCTGCTAATACAACCAATGGCTTGATGATGAAACATTTGCTTCCTATGCAGGTTGTTACTGTCTCTTAGATATGCAAACTGCAGGTTTGCTCTCCTGCTCAAGAACTGCTTTCCTCTCAAGATTTAAAACAAACCCTTCTCCATTTTTTTTTTTTTAATTACAAAAGGTTACAGTGGACTCTGTAGAACAGAGAAATCTTTAAACGGTGTAGAAAATTTTCATTATAATATGCTACTCCTTAAGGTCAGGAGAGACTTCTACCCTCTCCTCACCCTGAACAGTTGTACTTTTTAATGACTGCTATTCAGAGTCAATATAATCTCTCAAATTCCATTTTACGTCTTTTCAATGTGCTAAATGTAGCTGGAAGATCAAGGAATTACAACTACTCAGATAGAGAAGTCCAGATGTACCTTGCCATCAGTCTAAAGAATAATATTGTAAAAACTCCTGAACCTTTATCCTTATTTCACTCTGTGCCCCAGTGAGAGACCTCATCCTCATTTGTGAGCATATATATAAAAAAATTATTATTGATCTTAAATTTTCTCTTCATTTGCACAGTAGCTAATCACAAAATTATTTCATATTTTGCACTGATATTCAGTATTTTTTAAACATCTTGAGCATTCAGAAATGCTCAGGGGTAACCCTCCCGATCCCAGCTCTTAGGTAGAGATTGTTTGTACACTGATTTAGCAGGACAAACAGTCTGGCAGTGCTAATTAGAGATCCTCCAGAGGCATTTCACATCCTGTCTAGGTCTCTTTACGTGTATTTCGATCATTTTGATTTATTTGTTTCTCTGTAGTGCTTATTTTTGTAATTATATGAATAATTATATATAAAAATGAATGTGGTTGATATCCCTGAAATACCAGCCTTTCTATATTTTTACTTTCAAAAGCAAAACAATAGTTTTGGGCTCAGCATTGGTAACATTTAGAAAAACTTTAGTCTCAGTATTGCTAGCTTTCTTGTGCAGGTTCAAGTCCTGATGAAAGATTGCATGAGGAAGTCCCATCTTTCATTGATATTTTTCATATTCAAACATGCTTCCATATCTAGGCATCAGAGTAACCTGAAAAATGTGACTGATTTATTGTTACTCTTCTTGCTGTCGTCCTTCTTGGTTTTGTGCTTAATTTTTCCTTCTTACACACGCACACCACATAGCCATTCCTTCGCTTTTAATCTTCATTCTTATCTCCTATTCTTTCTACTCACCAATGTGTTTTCTCTACTTTATTCTCACACAGTCTATGGTGGATTCCAGAGCAGAACAAAGTGCGAGTGTTCACTAGGCTGGGAGATTGATGCTGTAGGAGGAGTAGGATATCCTCTAACTCACTTGGTGAGGTGGACTGTGGAATTGGTTTGCCTTAGTAAAGGTGACAGATGGATAAGCATTCTCTCAAGGTGAATTAGAAAAATAAATATTATCTGACAAATATTTGAGGTGATTACTACTGCAACAGCAGAACAAGTCAGAACTCTCTACCTCTCTCTGTGCCTTTATTTGCTCTAGTTTTCTGTTTGCTATTCATCCTTAAATACCTCTGTTCTCTCTAAAGCATTTAAAGAATCTTGTATATGAAGCCATTCATAGTATTTACAAACAATGCTTCCCCAAGACCTATCCATAGACATCCAGGTCAGAGTACAACTAAAGAACAACACGGGTTGCTTTCTTCAGCTTGCTGTGCACCTTCTTAATGATATTCTCCTCACTAATTTGGGGGAAGGAGATTTTTCTCTTCTGTCTCCATTATTTGCACTGGTTTTAATTAAACATATGCTCTGATTGGGACATGGGTAAAAGGACAGTTGTGCTGCCGTTTGAAAAGAGCAGCTTGCTCGCTCGGACAGTTTTCCCAAGCTTTCAGAGCTCTAATTAAAATCCACTGAACACATGAGCAATGTTGGCATAGTACTTTGGAAGTGTTTGTTACAACAGTGTCAAGGAGTAGATAAGGTTTTTAGGGGATTAGTGTAAGGTGTTTTGTTTCAGGTGGATTATTTCTAATGAATGGGTCCTCTTTCTTTTCTTCTACCTAGGAAAAAGGGCCTTATTTAACTTTTCAAAAAAAATATTTTATTTTGAGGACTTTGTGAGCAAAATAATGGTCCTATTTATAATTTCTAAGATATTTTTTAAAAGACTGAGCAATAAAGCTTCATATTTACATTCCTGATTAATAATTAAAGCCTTCAAAAGTTTCTGTGAGTCTGTGAAAACCAGAATGTGGCTGCACACCCTGGAGGCAGAGCTGTGATATCCAAGGAAACCTTATATATGCTGGCAAATAGAGAACACTGGAGTGCTCATGCACTGTGTAACTCTATTCACTTTGTCCCTTATGTGAATGTGATGTGAAAAATAATTTCCTGCATCTCCCAGGTATTGCTGTTCTTAAAGGGTCTGGAAAATAACTGCAGTGTTGCCCATGTCCTCACTTTCGGTGCTCTTTGTCCTGAAAACATTCTAGAAAAGCTGAGTATTTGAATATCAGCAAAAGAAAAAAAATGAAATAAATCTGTTTTATTGGAAGAGTGTAGTGAGTCTTTATTGTATATTAAATTTTAAGCTGTATCTTTTAGCTTTCAATACTGTACTGACTAATTAGAGTTATGTGATCAGTGTAATTATCTTCTGGCAATAAATTGCAATACATATTCATAGTTACATGGATTTCATCTTCTGTGAAATGGTCCTTATAAAAACAGTAATAGTTGGTATGTCATTAGAGCATATCAGCAATTAATCCTTAAAATGATCAATGGAAAGAATGTCCTTTTCCCTCTATCTCTGGTTTATTTATGTGTTCTCATTAATTATGCCTAATTTTCTGTTGGCACTTTTCTTCTTAATGTAATTCAATTTAAGCATATCTTTCCAGAGACTTATTAATAGGTAGGGTCATTTATATTGTGTAGCACAAATATTTTATAATCCACTAATCTTGACAAAAAGGCAATGCCTTCTTCATAAAAAATGTATGAAGAGTAATGGTTCCCTATTAATAACTTATTAGGTCAGATCACACAGTTTGAAGTGTCTATTACACTTTAATTTTATCAGATTTCTTCCTTTGGAACCTGCTACTTTTTCTTTATCTTTTATTGAGATTATTTTTAACCCAACAGCTGGATCCCTAGCCAAAAACAGCTTTCTATGGCTGTTGTTTCTGTAGTACTATCTAAGCAACTAGTTTTATGTACTGGGCTGTATGGAAACTGTGCAATGCACCCAGAAGTGGGAACTGGGATTACAATCCTGCTTGAATTTTATATTTTCAAAAATGATGCTATGCCCGTGACACTGGCTAGTTCAGCTTTCCTGGTGAAGCAGGATTTTGGCTGGTAAGTGCCATTTGCTTTTGCTCATTAACCTCTGTAGATAAATGCCCTGTCTGAGGATAATGAGTGAAAACTTCACAAGGGTGTATATATTTATTTCTAAAGGCAAAACTATGGCTTTTTGGGGTCCAAGGGCACACTGGGCAGCTGAGGGGTAAGCAGTGTTTCGGGATCCTTTCATCCTGGTTTGAGGACCCATCCCTGTAAGCCACTCTCCTGATATTCGTGTCCATCTGGGGGTTGATTTCCCGGCAGCATTAAGGGACAGGCTCAGCTCCGTTGTTCACCTCTAAGCCCTTTTAGGTCAGGGACTTGTGACAGAGGCTGGTTCAAATGAATCAAAAGCAGCTTCTTCAAAACAAACCGTCATCTATTTGTTCACTGAAAGTACATAGCGTGCAAAGGGAAAGGCAGAGCAATAAAGGTGTACACACACATTTTATCTTTCCTAGCACTTAACTTTTCCTTTGTAAGTTTTTTCTAGGCTTTGGAGAAGCCAATCATCCTGCAGCATTTTCCCTGTTTTGTTCACTGCCCCTTTGACAGTCAATTTTCACCAGCAACTCCTGATGACTTATGCAAAGCTAAGCTAGGTTTTGTTGCACTTTTTGATTCCAGCTTTATTCTTGGAAAAGTGTCTTTTTTCAGTTTGACTGGATTTTAGCTGGGACACTAAACAATTCTTTTCAATTCTTCTGCAGCACTCTCTGATAAGAGTTTATTCTTGCCATTACTACATTTTTTTCACCTGTTTTCTACTTTTGTTAGACAACTTCCTGTAATGCAGCTCTGAACATACGTCGTTTGTTCCTTCAGCTTATCACAGGTGCTGTCCTGAATATTGCTTTACAGGCTTCTACTTCTCAAGTGAAAATGTGTTTCCGGGATATCTTTTTGCCAATTTTAAGGCTGCCTTCTCAGTTTCTGCTTTGTAAGAAATAATTGCCTCAGTAATTTGAGTTAGATTTTAAAGAATTTTGTGTACTCTTTTTTTAAGACTTGCAATTTTCTTGAGGAGTCAGCCGTTCCTTTTAAGAGTAGCTGTGCCTGCAAAAGATGAACTCTTCAAGACGTGAAACCTGGAGTCAGTCAGACGAGATAGAATGTCCACTGCATCTACCCATTGCTCACTGAGCACAATGGTGTTTTGTGAGGTTCTCTTGTTTACTCATTGCTATGATTTCTTTAGGAACATTTGAGGATCACAAGTGGAACAGGAGAGTTATCTGCATTTACCATGGAGTTTTACAAACATGAAATACATAAGTATCAGTCAGTTTGGCTAGAGGCATTATTGTTAGGGTAAAGAAACCCTTTACTGATTATCAAGCCAAAAGGTACATAGGGAAAAAATAGAAAATATTGCAGAATAGTCCAGCTTCTGCCACTGGTATGGATAAAATCCATGTTCTAGCAAAATTATTTCTAAGGCAAAGAAATTTCTAATTGAATATGAAAGTATCATAGAATTCAATGTGTGTTAAGGAGGTCATTGTTTTGGTTTCATGCTCTATAATTTCATTTAAATCTGTACATGCTGCTGATATGAATGACATCTCTGCTAATCAGAGATTTTTTGGATATATGCTATGGCTGGTATTGTCAAGCAATTCAAATTTACAGAAAAGCCTGGATGATTAACGACAGAATGAAAAGGTTGTTTAGTTGTGTTTATTTATAATTTGGAGCAGAGGATGGAAGCAAATAAAATTTTAGAATAAAGTTATCTGCTATTACCCAGAAGAATGAGCTATCATCAACCTCGGAAAGGCAGGAGTTTGCATCTGGGGTGGAATAGTCTCTTGCAAGAGCAGAAACTGCATCTGGCCAGCTGGAAATCAGCATTTTTGAAAATAATTTGGGTAACCACATGGACCCAAGTGATTGACAAGGTGAGAAAAGTGATGGTTCCCATGAATTTAGAACTCATGAAGTGTGCATTTGGGGTATAGTCCATGCTTTTGGGACATGCCCCAGCCCCAGGCCCCATGCAGGAGGGATTTTGACAAACTGCAAAACTGGGACACTGAGGTGGTCCAAGGGCTGGAGCACAGAACATACAAGCAGAGGCTGGGAGATGGAATTTCTCCAGGCTGGACCGAAGGTGCCAAGAAGAAGAGCTTAGTGATATTTATACAAACTTTTGGGTGGTTGTAGAGAAGGTGGAGCCTGAGGTGCTCAGTGGTGGGACAAGCAGAAGACACAAGCTACAGCTAGAGAAGTTTCATCTGTATTTAACCTCAAACTTCTCTGTGTTAGGAGTGGTTAGGCACCGGGACAATTTGCCCAAGGCAACTGAGAGTTCCATCCCATTTAAAACACCTGGTGGAGACTGAGCAGCCTGATGCAACTCTGAAGAGCACCTCTGCTCCTCTGGCTGATGATGTAAATTTGCTCACAAAAGGCAATATGGAGCACGTTTAAAAAGACAAGGACATGGACAGGATAAGGAAGTACTTGAGCCAAAAAGCTCTAATCCAGCTGCTTTTTATGTCAATGTACCCCTTTCCCCCCGACTTCTTCGTTCAAACTACCAGTGCTTGGGGCTCTTTATGTATGCTCCTGTGCATTTATACATAGCCTAGCAAGTAGGCTCCAGCTGAGAGCATAACAGCATCACTAATTTGTTTGTACATAATTTTCAAATTTCCAGAACTTGTGCTAAGAAACAGGTGAAGTTGCTTTACCTTACATAAGCAGTGTTTAGTCAAAGTTAGAAACGAAACAGGCAGTGATCATAAACAGACAGTAAAATGAAAGGCTAGGTAAAACTTGCTTCTCACTCTCACTTCTTGTCTGGTTAGATCATTGATCTCTGAATAAGTTTATGTCAACATTTTAGCCAGAAATAAATTGTTGATCTCTAGATAATGCTCTAATTAAAAAAAAACCCCAAAAACCCCAAAACCACCAAACAGAAAAAAAAAAACCCCAAAAAACTTAGTTTTTTCCTTCTGGTTGGACCAGGCCAAATAAAAAGCCTGAATCGTAGTCTTCATGCAGTGATGTGTGTAGACATTCCTGCTGCATAGTAAGTGGAATAAAAGCCCTTTTTTGGGGGATGTTTGCAGCATCAGCAGCTGCAGGCTGATGTATTTGCTTTTCTTTTAAATGAAAGCTGTGGTGTAAAAATAGACACTGGTATTTGCTGGAAGCTTAAGCCTGCTAAGTTTTACAGATTTAGAAAGTTCACTAATCACTATCAATTAAAAAGGCTGCCTCACTGTTGCCTAAATTAGGACAATGTACTCTATTACAGAACCTTCTTAAAATACTTATTTTGAAAAAGTGTTACCAGATTAAGTCAGAGTGGTACTTAATAGTAGCAGTCAAGGCTTTTAAACTGCTAGAATTCAAACTGTTTTTCTAAATACCTTATAAACTCAGCAAGAGCATGTTACCAGTGTCTTCACATCAGATTCCTGTAGGACAGTGTCTGGAAGTCAAGAACAGAAAAGCAATGCCTAAAACTTTGAATGCCTGGAATAGCTGGAAGAACATGATATTCCCACAAGAGTCTTACATTAAAGTTTATGACCTAGAACAAGAGAATTTGTTCTACGTTCTTATGAGTGAAAATAACACAGCATTTATGTAGTAGTGTCTTCCTGAAAATGCTTGGATATATAGAAAGTTTCCTGGGTTGAGTTCCTTTTGATTACACATATGGCAAGGCTTCTGTTGAGTTTCCTGTTACCAGTTTTTCATTCATCACAGGCCTAACGTTCAGAATATTTCGAGGAGAAGAAGCAACATGCTTTGGTTCTGTACAGATGACAGTGGTTTTGTACAGAGCTCTTCAGCACTATGTATAGCTTTCAATTCAAGGCAGAACTCACAATTTTGCAGTTTTCCATCAGTTATTATTTCAAAGGCTTCTTAAAATTTGACAAAGGGAGGCGATCTCTGCCCTCATTGCAGTGCATTGTGTTAAATCAGAGACAGTGCACAAAGACTTGCAATCTGGTTTAGTCCAAGTCAGAACTGATAGACTTTTCTTGGAGGCTTGTTTATTTAAAGTAATCATTTAAGTCTGGATGTCGTGGGGTACCGAAATGAAAACAGTATTACCTGTGCTTACAGTGCTAACTAGAGCTGAAGATTTTGAATACTGAATTTTCCTTCATCTTCAAATACTACAAGTATCCTGAACCCTCTAAAATGATTCTTTGAGGAAAAGTAGAAGTGGTAAAGACACATAAAGACTGATGAAGATTTCTCCATATTCCACATTATATATGTAAACATAAAAAAAAAATTATTTATAAGCTACTGAATTTAAACATGGAAAGTCCATTTACCTGATGGGGGAATGTATTAAACATGCACACTCCCTGTCCAAACATTGCTAAACAGGTTTAATGTTGTGACTTGATCTAAATCTACAAAAATCCAATATCAGACAGAATAAAGATGAGAATACATGTAAGAAACCCAGCTCTTTTAAGGTAATGCTGTGGAGAGAACAACTTTCATGAAAACTGCCTTAAATACAACCCTTATAAAGATGGGTAGTTACAACAGTTCTGCAAATTTACATGAATGATTTTTCTGTATACTTTTCCTTTTGTTATAAAACCAAAGATAAAACTAAAGATGTTTTCACAATTCTTTTTCCAAAAAGACTGCGTTCATATAAGTACAGTTTCCCAGTCAGGAAAATTCATTTACAAGTCGATGCAAGCAGATTTACTGTACCACATGATAAAATTACATTGCTCTAGATGTAATAAAATCACGTTGATCATGAGCTAATATTTTGTCGATTAAAACATTGTATCTATGACAATAGCTGTTATTACAGGAAGCTGAGGACTTAGGTGACTTTTTCAAGACAAGACAGGATCGGATCAAAGAGAGAGAGGAAAGAGGAGGAAGAAAAAGATCCTCTATATTTCTTTGGGCCAATTAAAACTTGGCTGTGCAGGATAAGTACAATAAAATGGATCTATTATCTTCCCTCACAGTAGGAAGGCAGGAATAGAGCTTGGCTCAGGCCACTTATCAATGCACCTGCTAGCTGAGCTTATCTGATAAAAGAAGAACAGTCACCGAAAGACTGAAGCAGACTATTTATTCTCTTTCATCCCACAGAAGGCCAGGGCCCCAGTATAGGATGTTTGGTGTACAGGCTCACGTGACCCAAAGATAAAGTACCAAATTATGGGGAAAATATGAATGTGTCTGGATTCTGGGGGCCACCTAATTACCTAAAATATGCTGTATGTGATGATCTTTGGATTTACTGATATGTTTGGTATAGGTAATATTTGTTTTAGAAAAGGATATACAGGGTAATACTTGTTGAAAGAGTGTTTTAGGGAAGAATATAATCCATTTTTCCTCTTGAAGGTGCGGTTCACCTGCCTTCAGAAATGTAATCCAGTTCTGGTCATAATAATTATAATATGAAGCATATTGTAATGCATACCATTACACTTACACTTTTTGAAATCAATATGTAAGTCACTATATAATACAATTCAAACAACTGTCTTGAACTTCTGCCTTCACAAAATCAATATTTAGCAAGATTCCTGTAATCGTCCAGTCTCTTTACATAAGAAAATGTTATTTTCACTGCTCTGTTTGAGGTAGGAAAAGACATAATAAGTTATCCAATTTTAAAAAAATAGAGGGAATGAACTGGGAATAACAGATCCCTTCGTTATTCATGAGCTCTGGAACAAGTTCTCACACAGTCTCAGTATCTACTTTCTACTCAGTTATGTGTTTAACAGTAATGAAATCCATGATGGTTTTTTCTGCTTCTTTGTGGTATTTTTTTACAGCTTACATTTACAGTAGGGAAAAAAAGTACTATATTGTAAACCATTAAGACTGTGCAACCTCAGAACATTTTAAGGAGAAATAAGAAAATCTGAAAAAGTAGAAACAGCAGTCATTCAGTGGCATTTCTCCCCTGTCTTCATAATCACCTGTGAAAAACTTGGAAACTGCCTGAGTGCAATGATGTACAAAAGCAACTCATAATATCGGAAAATGTCTTCCTGATGTGGTAACTGCTGGGTGTAGCATAGGACCACTCATATGTTTCTGAAAGTGATGTAAGTCTTGGGACAGATTAGAAAAGGGGAGTGAAATTTTTGTTAGCTTTGTGGCTTGACCTTCAGTTACAGAGTTTGTGGATGCAGTTTCCAATAGGTGTGCTAGGCAATTTTCATTTTCCATTAACTCCTAGACAGAGTGATGTGTGTGAAAGTTAACGTTGTTGATACTGAGAGCAAATGATAGCACCTTGCTAAAGTACAAACCATTTGATTTTGGTACAGAACTCTCTTTTCCCTCCCCAGTTATTCCTATTGCAGCTTAATTGCTGCCTCCAAAATAACTGAGTAGACAATTGATTATATTTCTTTCAACTTCAAAATAACAAACAACTGTTTGAAATATCTCGGCATTTCTATGCCTTGCTGCAACAATGATCACAGGGGAAAAATGTCTCTTTCAACCAAGTCTTTAACTGTTGTCTAATTTCAAATAGGAGCTGTATGTCCTGGAAAGATAAAATTATTGGTGAATTTTGGAACACATGGTCATATATTTCTTGCTGAAAAAGTTGAAAAGCAACTACAGTTCTTTCAGAAGAAACCACAAAAACATACACCAAAAAAAGGAAAATACTTTGAGGACTTTGCTCATAGAAGCAATGATATTTTATTTTAAAAAATAAAAATGCTTAAACTTTCTGTTTCTGTGCTGGCTTACATCAGCCAGTTTTCCCATAGTAGCTGAGAAAATACCACTCTGTAAGGCACACTTAGCAATGCATGTATCAAATTTACATATCCATTATCAAACACCAACTTTTCCTACTTGCATCAGTGTTTCCTCACTCGTGTTGCTACAAGGGCACAAAGTCTTTTGTGGTAACTATCTTAGCAAGGAAAGTATTGGAGATGAAGTATAAACTGGGAACATTTCAGTATCTCCTTATGTGCTCTGTAATTAATTTATTGTAAAGATAGAGGATGGGTTCCATTTTATTAAATACTCATTTCTGGTACCTGAGTTGATTGTCTACATTTTCTTTACTCTTAATTTTTTCTTCTGGATCAATGTTTTGTTCCATGATTTCTCTCATCCTCATGTAGTTGCGAGTGGTTTTAGAGAGATTTGGGGACCATTGTTTCAAACAGGTACACTGCTAGTTTCTTATGGATGGAATCTCCCTGCCAACTCAAGATTATTAACGTTTACAGTACTTAGTATTGGTTTACAAAGTTTTGGTTAGTTTGATTCAATCTCTCCCTTATTTTTGGGATGAATAAAGAAAATCTGACATGCAACCTGAAGTAACACATGGGTGATCATGCTGAGACAAATTAACTGAGGTGTTCTTTTAAAATAAGATATATTTGAAAATATTCATGCTAGGTATAATAGTGTAAGTGTTTAATTTTGAGGGGTGTGCCTGTTATAATTTCTATGACCCTCCGACTTCATTAACCCTGCCTCTCTGTGAGCATGAAGTTATGAAATACAAGTTAAAAAAGAACCCAACAACTTCTTCTTTGATTTGCTTGTTTGTTTTTATTTAATTTCTTTTTCCTCTATATTCCGTTTTCAGTAGCTGGGATATGTATTTTGTAACATTAGCAAGTTCTCTTTAGCAGTTTTAAGAGACAGAAATTGTTCTAAATTTATATATGATGAAATCCAGCATTTCCACGTATCAGAGGTTGACATGGGAAAACACTGGATCTTATTAGATTTATAAGAATCATCAGCGGTACTCAGCTGCCAAATATCTGCGTGCGTAATCAGGGTCTGCACAAGCGAGTATTTGGTTGGAATGCAGCTTAGGATGGAAACCTCCCCCTTTCCTACGTGCAGTGCCAAATGTGTGCCATGTGATGGCAGCATTGTATCAACCTAGAGGAGCAGGACTACTGAGAAGGGAATTTCTTAAAATAAAATTTAAAAAAACCCTCACCAAGCTCAACAGTAGAGAACGAGCTCCTACAATCTGAAAACAGCAGAAACAGATTTAACACTGAATTGTTCTACCCAATGTAAAATAATAGAAAGAAATGAAAATATTTGACATGCCGTGAATATGGTGTGGGTTTCTACTGAGACAAAGTTGATAATTTAATGAAAAATATTTTCCCTAGTAATTACAATGATAAAGTGAACGTGGTATAAATGAATTACGAGCTCAGAATATTACTGCTAATACATGTATTTCAGTAACAGGCATTTATCAAGTGACAGGCAGATTTTTTTCCCACTTTTGAAAAAAACAGTAATTAATCACTATTTGGATAGACTTTCAAGTGGAAGCATCTGAAATCTCCAAGGGCTTCAGTTTTTCTGACATCTCCGAGGTGTTTTAAGGAGCAGACAATACTGTTAACCTTTGGCACCTGTTAGTGTGGCAAGCAATAGTTTCTTAAAAATTTCAGGCTTTAATGTTATTTTCTTGTAAGGAGTAAAACAAAATAAAATTAACATTGAATATTCCGGTTTATTCACTTACACTGTTCTTAAAATTCATAAGCTGGTAAATGATGTAAAAATTGCTGCTTCCCTCTCAAATTGGGTTAACTCAGTTCGCTGAAGAGAGTGTGAAAGTGCTTTTCAAATCCACCCAGTAAGGTTTTATGTGCACTGCCTTTCTTTGGAGGGAGGGCAGTGTAAAAGCAACCCTGAGCTTGCTAAAGGAAAACCAAGGATTGAAACAACGAATATATTATTTGAATTCTTCTATCCCTTGACATCAGCAATATGCTCCTATGTGACATCCCTCCGCTTGGTGAGTGGGACTCTGGAGCTGAGAACCCATTGAAGTGGAAGCAGGAGGAGGATTCCTTGGTGTCAGCTCTGCAGCCCATGCCCTCCCTTGCTTATGATCTTAAATGAGTGGAAAGACTTCCAGGGCTGCACTAAACAGGGCTCTACAGGGAATCATCTCAAACTATACAGCACATAAAGTGACCTCTCATGCATTTTTGCAATTAATCTGTGGAAGTATATGCAAATTAAAATCTATTGGAATTACAGAGGAATGTACTTTCTGAGAAATTGTATGGGATTTGTTTGGGGAAGAAGCAAGAAACTAATGTTACAGGACTTGCATTGCAAGTGCTACATTGTTTGTCAGATTTAAGGAAATTTTGAGTTGGAGACACAAGGACTGGAATCTCATGTTTACTGCCAAATGCTTTTATATTCTGGGAAGCTCATGGGTAGTTAAATTATGTATAAAAATAACTTTTTATTTTTTTAATAAGGGCCAAAGGAATCATGCCACACATATATAATTTTGAAAAAAGTTTTCCTTGCAAGCAGTAGGTCATGCTGCATTTAAGCTTTTAACACCAAGGCCATAAACCAAGTGTTAACCTTACAAGTCCTGTCAAGCTACTAAGTTTTTAACCAAACAATGTGGTAGCACCAAAGTACTTTGGGATTAGGAAGTATTATTCAAAGCACCAGTCAATTGTGTTCTGTCCCATTGCACTTTATGCTGTATTTTATAAAGAGAAAAAGAATAAATTAAGAGAGGAGAGGATAATACCATAGCAATTAATTCTTGAGTTATATCAACTTATACCTCTCTGGTATAAGTTATGCACTGAAGTGTGAATTGGCCAGAGGTTCCTTCTTGATGATTCAGTCACAGAATTGCTTTTCACTTTCATGTGGACAGTCTAAGCTAAATAATAATGGTAAATAAATAAATACATACCAGACTCATGCAGAGGCAGTAAATGTAGGAAAGGGGGTAGAGATCCGGGGTTTTAACAAGGTAAAGAGACATTACTTTTTAGATTTCTATTTTGGATTAATCCTAGGAGATGTCCACTAAATATACAATTTAAAATCATTCTAGTCCTAAATGAGTTATCAGTTTCATTGGCATTCCTCATGCTAAGCAGATGGGAAATTAGATTATTGTCTAGAACATGGCAACAAGAGTAAGAAGTGCCTGAGTTTCAATTTGCTGTGACTCTGTGACTAAATTAGAACAAGCTCACTGTGTACAAGCTTTTTACTGTTTACTCACAGGAGTGAAAATTAATTCTTAATATTTGAAATGCTTTGAAAGACCTCTTTGACATAGGAGAAAAGTCCATGTGTATGAATACTATTCAGAACTGAACATTGACCATAGTTGTCCACAAAATAATTTCAATTTTAAAACAATTCAGAAGGTAATTGTGCATCAAAATGCTAAAAGACCACTTTAGTAACCATTCTAGTATTAATTACTGTTGATTAAGTGATTGAAAAGTTTTGGTGGTAGGTATTAAGTGATATCTGAAGAGATTTAGATTGTGGTTAAGAACAATATTTCTTGAACTTTCATTGATAATCACCTAAAAATAATGTACAGCATGATTTATTCTGTAGAAAGTGCCATCCACTGTCTGGATCTCCCCTTTTTCTTACAATGAGGTTCCAGATACTTCAGTTTTAAATCAAGTTAGAGGTTGGCACATTGTAGTTTCTTTTATTGTTTTTA
Organism: Falcunculus frontatus; assembly: GCA_013398115.1. Classification (NCBI taxonomy): domain Eukaryota; kingdom Metazoa; phylum Chordata; class Aves; order Passeriformes; genus Falcunculus; species Falcunculus frontatus. The sequence continues at coordinate 389,422 of VZRV01005195.1, forward strand.
ACATTTCTAAAATTTTTGTAATGTAAATTAAAACAAACAAAAAAATTAAATTCCAGAATTTTCTCTGGATTTGAGTTTTGGTGTTTTTTTAGTCTATTTTAATCTTCCACTGGGCAATGGTTCAAATGTGTGTTGTTATGGTCATGGTGCATGTTAAGTTGCTTTTGCTTTTGATATCACTGTTAATAACTTTTTAAGTTTAATTAACTTTCATATCTATCTTCCAAAAGCTGACTTAAGAAGGCATAAAGGGCCTTAAAGGTACTGCAGTCAGCTACAGCCACAACTAATATGGATGGTTCACTAAAAATCATATTAAAATTGAAACACTAGTTCAAATATGGGCTCTGCCAGAACCCTGGGCTTCCACCTGTTTTTCATGACAGTAGTGTAACATCCTTTGCCTTTGGTTGGCTGCTAATACTGCAAAAGAATCAGTGTCATTCTTCCATGTGTTACAGCAACAACTCTGACTTTTAAAAACACCAGGTACTGAATGAGACGGATTGGGGTGAGAAGAGAGAAAATTCAGGCTCAGAATACACAGCCTGTTTTTTCTCTGACCAGAGGTTATTTTTACCATTTTTGTTGCACAATTATCTTTTTCCTTCATCTAAACAACGCTTGTATTTTCCTGGGTGAAAATGGCAAAATGTAACCTGCTTATTGCTGTCAGTTCAGAAATTGTTTTTTATTATGGGACAGTATTTTTTTTTTTAACCCAGTGTATTAGTGGATGTCAGAAGAAGAGTAAGACTGGCCAGCAACTTTCATCTTTCTGTCTGATTACGTGTGTTATTTCTACCCTTAAATACCTACTTCTCTCTTGGCTGACAGCTGGGTTTAGAATATGCTTCTTGTATGGCTGGTTGGTGCCAAACCAGAAAATACAGCTCCTTCTTTTCCCAGTTCTTCCCACTGTAGTTTAAGGCAATTGAAATCAAAATCCCACATCCCTCATTTTCCAAAGGAAAACCACGCTGAAATATTTCATTTTGTGTGTTGTTGACATGTTCTGACTGTGTGGAGTGGCTGCAGCAAACTGTGAATGATGATGTGTGAAATGAGAAGTCCCTGTCCAGTGCACAGCAAGAATAGCACTCTGAGATCCTTGCCCTGCTGCGCTGTTTGATATGAGCTTTTGTCTACACTATATCACACCCAGATATGCAAGGTTGCCTTGTCAAACATTCGGTCAGGTTCTTACCTACATGCCAGGGCTTTACTTGCTTAGCAGGTTTATGCAAATTCTTCATCCAAAACATTGCTTTGAAAAACTTTCCACACTTTACACAAATTAAAAAAAAAAAAAAAAAATAGTCAACCTCAAACATCTTCCCCTCCCCAAGAGCACCCTCCTAACAATTTGCTGCCCCTGATTTAAAAGTGAATCAATTTCCCGTCTACATTTGCTCATTTTCTTTTCAGCTGCCAATTAATTATTGAGTCTTTAGAGGATATCCTTAAAAGAACAATAGAATCCTTCACATTATCTGGTAATAATTTTATCTAATTTAGACTGGTTCTTAACCATGTTAATTTAAAGCATTTGGAAAACACAGTTTTTAGTTGATTTTTTGTTCCCTAAGATACTGTCACCAAAATTTTTTTGGTTTGAATTAAAAGTTATAGTATCTGAAAATGATGCACACAAAATATAAGCCTGAAATTTCAAACTGCTGCAATAGAATATGCAGATGTGGCAATGGTTCTTCACCACCTGCTGCAAATGTTATCAAAGTAATTCTTTGTTTAGCTACTCCTATTAAATCTGTTGTCCGTAAGTGACTACTTTGAAAACGGCTCATCCTTCACTCTCGTATCCACTTCTTGCAGTCTGTAACTCAGCCCTTTCGAAAATAAAGTAAAAAGAAGTAACAGGGCTGCCTAAATACAGTGAGTTACCAACTATGGGAATCCAAATTTTCCAAGTATCTTGGTCGTGTATCGCAAGTTAGCATGCAGCCTGCATTCACAGCCTGGACTAAGTTTTACAGGCTTTGCATAGTCATCATTTTCTCTTCTGTCATTTGTCTTGGACCAGCTACTTTGGCGGCACAAAATTTTCATTTCATTCTTTTCCGTGTTCTAAGAACAGTTACTCTCCTTTCCAGGAGAGCAGAGCCCTGAGAAGGCGGGATCCACAAGGAGAAATCTCAATCACCCTAACCCTCAAATTAAGTGCTGATGTTGGTGTGGGTGGGTGAGTGTGTCTTCAATGTAGTACTGCGTGATTTGTAACAAGAAATTTAAATAGGTTTGTAACAAGAAATTTAAATTTAAATTAGAGGTGTCCAGTAGGAGCCTCTTAACTCCTCCTAGCTTTCCTATTGGGAAGTCTGCAAAACTCTTCTGCTTCTTTTCAATTTTTTACTTGTGTGATTTCTCACTTGATCTGTTGTCTGAGCCACCCAAAACCTGTGGGAGGAGTAAATCTTGAGAGAGCTTTCCACTGCCAGCTATAGGAATAATATGTTTCTCTATGTTTTCAATAAGAAAAGGCAAACAGCTCTTTCCAGTGCTGAATACCTTCGAACCAGTGACAGTGCTCTGGCACTCCAGCATTGCATGTTGTAAGAAAGAATCAAATATTTTCACATAAATAGGTTAAATCCAGCTAACTGAGCTTTAACATAATTCTCCTAAAAGAATTCGTAATCTGTTCTACTTTTAATTTAATGAGACTTTTAAAATAAACATTATTATCTGCTTTGAATCCTAATCTCTCCACAGACACTTATGTTCCTGGTGATTCCTTTACTGGAACCAGAATGCATTGAAAATAATTATGGAAATAACTTTTATAAGTCAAGGATAGCCCAAAGGAATCCTCTTTATGCCACAGAGAAGATAGATCTCTAGAGGCTTCTGACGTGACAAAACTGATAAAATTATTTTTTTTTCAAAGTTAGATATATCGAGTCTAATATATTCATTGCATTTTGATTAACAATTGGTTCATTACTGTTGCATTTAAATCTCTTTTGTCGGAAACTAAGAAAGCACAGGATACTAATAGTCATCTTGCACATGAAAAAGGTAAATCTGAAGTTTTCACAAAATACTAAACCCACACCATTACTGTAATCTTGTACAGGCAAATAGAATGAATTAAAAGCATTGATTATGCAAATCAAAAAACAGGGTAATTTCTAGCTAGTACTTCCATCTTCAAATCATAAATCCAGTGTGGTCTGAATTTATCTACTTTTATTAAATTTTCATAATAAATTTTAAATTATTCTGAATTGAAAAATTAGCTATAATTGAATAATTTTTTTGAACAGTGTGCAGTGGGATTGCTGAATTCTAATCGATACTAAGAAGGCTTTCCATCAGGTTCCCTAGAGTACCTGTAGTATAACTAATAAAATTAAATATTGATGTCAGATGTCTTTTACGATGTGCATGGGATTTCACTCTTCAACAGCATTTTCTTTGGAAAAATTAATCTGCAGTGGTCCCTTGCTAAATAAGGCATGTAGCCTTCAAGACACAGGCAAATCTGTGATTCTGCTCCCTTATATCCACATAGTGTCAGATCTAGAAAAGGGAGCTCTGTTATTCACTCCATTTCTCAGTTCATCTAAGGAACATGATGAGATGGTAGGAAGATTTGACTGTGTGTTTAATTCAGTTTATATTTAGCACTCTGTAAACTTTTGCAGAATTAGGGTTTGCCTGCCCTTTTACTTCACCATTCAAATCTTGCATTATTTCCTCTGTAAATTCTAGATTGCAGGTCAGATTGTTGAAAGCCTTGAAGGTCTGCCCTGTTGCAGAGCTGTGGATATGTAAGATGGTGTAGCAAGTTTTTTTTCACTATTTTCTTAATCCTCTGTGCTCCAGACAACAGCCGTCTTCCCAGTGTGCACCCAGTAAGAAGGACACAGCAGATAACTATTGCCAAAAGCTGATATTGTGAGTTGATTAATCAAACCCCCACTGATTTATAGTTTTTATGATTCTTTGGAAATTCACTAAAAGCATTGTATGATCCCTTGTATAACTGATTTATGAAGTCTTTCATTCAATATGATGTATTAGGTACACACTATTCGTAGTTCCTAGCATAAAGCAGTGCATACCTGTGCTTTCATTCAGTGTAACAAGCTACATATCCACTAAGTGCAAAAAGGGGTGGGGAAGTCAGGAACTAATTTATAGAGAGAGTAAAGCATAGTAAATATTTATATTTCAATGTTTTTGCTTAGTATGTTTATTTATAAATTCAGTGAGACGACACTTTTCCTATATTACATCTCAAGTATCACGGACTCATACAGATAATGCATTTAGTGAATAGAATTGTCAAGGTTGTTGCTGTATTGTTTGTTTATCTTAGTTAAGAAAATATTGTTGCACCAATATTTAGTGGAATACTGCTGAATTCTCCAACCACCTGGAAAATATTTATAAAACCTTTTATCTTATTAACCATGTATTAAAACACCATTTAACTGCAACACAGGTGTGGACTGAGCATGTCCAGGGCAAAGGGTTAGTATTCTCAAAGCTCACTATCAGGTTCACGTCCACTTTTCAAAAATTATTTAAAGCATCAACTGTTAATGTAAAATAAAAAACACATGCCTTTATTTGTGTAGCCTCATGATAAAGCTGTAGCCTAGCACTAGGTATAAACCATATAGCAAATTATAAAAAATAGCAATTCCCTGAAGTCTTCATCAATACACAACATCTCACAAAGGAATAATATATTCTTCCATCTCACGTGGCAGACTCCCACCCTTCACCCCTCACATATTGCAACATGTCCTATACCCTTTTCTTCTGTTTGTGTTTTTGTTTGTTTGGTTTGGGGGTTTTTTTTGGTCTTTTTTTAGCAACGCTTTTTCAGTTGCTGACTGTACATTCACTTTAGAACCACAAAAAATGCTGTTTGGTGTCTCAGTTTGGAGCTTATATCTACGTCCATAGCAGTGAACAAGGTAACTCCCCTTTCTTAGTGTGCCACCTTTCCTCAGGAATGTATTTTGGTTATCTACAAAGATAACACTCATGCACTAAAAGCAAAACAAAACCAGATAATAAAACAAGCCACTGATGTCTGATAATTCAAAAATTTTTTTCTCATTTTCCTTTTTTTATTGTCGTATTTTCAGTGTATGCTAATTTAAAACCTGTTCCTCCTTTGTGGCTGGTTAAAATTTGGGTTTAATGATTATCTTGCTGTGAACAATGCTGACCAGGTTTTCCTTTCAGAAAACCATGCCCTGTTGGTGGGTTTTTTAATTTGCTCTGTGTTTAGTCTGAAAAAGGAAATTTGACTGAAAGGATCAGACCAAAAAAATTTTACATACTTTTTGAAGTTGAATTTCGTATTTCTAATCTAATAGTGCTAAAGGCCCAGGATCAGCTTGGTCTAATCATCAGGTTGTTTAGAAGTCTTTAGAGTGTTAGCAAAACCAAATTCAGAGAAATGAAAAACATTCCTTTTTAAAAAAGTCTTGGTATTTGAGGAGAAATACTCTTCTTGCTGGAAAAGCTAGGCTGTGCTTCTCCTCTTGGTGATGTATTTCCCACTGATATGAACAGCAGATGGGCTCCAGTGGCGTGTCCTTGCTGGAAAGGGTTTGCTAAGCATGATGGCACACCCAGTGACACTTTTACAACTGTCTTACGTAGACTGCCAAGAGCAGTGTCTGTCTCACTGTTGTAACTGAACAAATCATTGGGGTCTTGAAGCAGTTTCTTCAGGAAAGAGAATGACCAATCCAGAAAAATGAAGTTCCATGGCAGAGAACATTATAGGAACAATGGTGTCTTTTTATTCTCTTTTCCCTCCCTGGAGAAAGGTGAATGAGAATCAAGTTACTCAAATATAGTTTTCATGCTTTTTTCCAAGCGGGATACAGCATGGGAGAATGGTGAAGCAGCAGATTGTGACAAGTTTTGGAAGAAGCATTTATGATGTGCATGGAGACATAAAAATCAGAAGAAAGCTAAAGCAATGAAGAGAAATATGAAAGGAGAGAGGTGAGAAGGTGGACTGGAAAAGGGTCTGAAGAGAGAAGAGAGTAAGATTTTGTAGGAAGAGACTATAAGAACAAATAAGCATGCTGGGGAGAATAAATGCATGGTATAGAAGGTTAGAGATTTGCTGGGGTAAAGAGCCAGAACACAGGATGAGGAAGAGATAAAGGTAACTGAGGAGACTGAAAAGAAATGGGATGATGTTGAAAGAAAATATTCTAGTAGGTAGTTATTAAAGTTACATACAGTATACTTATTTTTTATTGTCATCTTATTATTCTGCATCACTATACTTATTAAGTGAAGGTGAAGGGAAATGGGTAGCAGGAAAGGTGGAAGACAGCATTATTATTGGAGACTGGGAAGGAACTGGGGAAGAAGAGGAAAAACAAAGCAGAAACTAAAGGAAAAGTGATAGGATGAGAAGAATGAGGATGAAGAGCAGAATTCAAGGACTGTGAGAGAAAGAGAACAAGAAGGGGTAACTTTTAGGAACAGCAGGAAGATCCATTCTATGCATGCAAACATCAGCTTTAATGATCATTCTGAAATGCAAATGCGTACTTTGCAGGCCAAACATCATTGTGTAGTGTAGTCAAAGTATATGTCCATAGTAATAACTTAAAAATTTTTAAAGGCAATCTCATTTTTAGCTATGAGCCATGATTTATTTCTTTATTTATTCATTTATATGCTTGGTGTTAAGTTCCATAGTGGAGATTTAATTTCACAGGGTCTAAGTAAAACAGAAAATTAGACAGAGAAACAGTATATATTAGTAGTACACAAAACTGAAGTAATGAATAAGTGTAAAAATAATGGAGTTATGTTAAAATCAGGTAGAGGTTTTGACGGTTTGATTTCTGTTACCATTGCATGCAGAGGAAGTGACTTTTTCTCTCTTATTTTAAATTTGTAAGTGGTGATGTTTTAACGACATCTGTATTCTGAGAAACTGCTCTTCCAAGAGGCACATACCAACTGAGCCAGAGCTGGTGGCCTTTATGTACAGATCCTCACCTTGCATACACAGAGACGAAGCTGTGTGAATGATAGAGCACTGCAAAGGAGAAAAATATGCATGCCTGGAATGGGGGAAAATAGGAGATAATTGTGTTTTATGTATAGTTTTCTATCCATACAAGCTGCCACCTGGAAAGCAAACAGCTCATGGAGAGTGCTGTCTTTCCCTTCACAGCTGGCAGTTGCCTTTGTTCAAATAAGCCCAGAAATGTTTGCAATAAAGGCAGAAATATCCTCCAAGAACTTACCGAAGGATACTCAGTAAATCTTTCAGTCAAGCCTCAACATCAGCAACCACAAACAAAGGGTACCAGAAGATTCCTCCTAAACAGGAAGAAAGATAAGTTTTGATACTGAGATTGCTTTCTTAAAAATTCTGAGTGAATAAAGTAGTCTTGACAGAAAGTTCCCAGTTATGGATTACCTATAAAAAGAATAAAAGAGATGAACATTGAAGGTTTTTCATGGCTGTAAACAAATAATTTGTGAGCACACTGTGCTCAGACCACAAATAGAAGCAGGAATTAGAAGTGCCCCTAGCTGACCAGCATATACATATATCATTGGTCTGGTGTAATGAAGATTACCTGATAAAGATCACAATATGACAGTTTTCCTTTTGCATTGGCTGCTGAACAGCCAGAAACTGTTTTCTGCGGCCAGCCAACTATTGATCCAACTCCCTCCTGTCAGTGATGCAGTTAATGGGAATTCCACAGGCAAATAAAAGCTACATTTTGTCTTCATTTTCATCTGAAATATGAGCTGGTCCTTTGTACTCTAGACAGTCATTTATTACTCATTTTCCTTTATTGATGTTTATGAGCTGAAGCATAAAATGATTCTCAAATGTAGTTTAATTGAGGCAGCAGTTGACACTGTGACCATGATTACTGCTGCACCATCAGCTGCATTAAATCCATGAATCAAGGTTTGCTTTTCATTGGTCTTTGAGGCAGCATACGGTAGAAAGTATCCTTGAAATGCAACTGTGCTGTAGCTGGAGAAATATGTCGATTTGTCTTCATAGGGACCGAGGGGGAAAAAAAGTGCCCAAAGTCTTTAGCAAAACAGCAACAGAGCAGTAAAGTGTTTCTTATTACTTTACATTCAAAGACTCCTACCACCCCCCTACTCTGGGTCTTAAAAGTTATTTGTAAAATAGTCTTTCTTATATGCTTTTTAATATTTTTCTCACTGAATTATGAGCAACAAAATGAATAGAAGGAAGAGCTGCCATACACAGCAAGAGGGGAAGCCAAGACATTCAATTCATTTGTAAAGTGGTAAGGACAATCAATACTGTGGGGAAGTATTTTTTATATGCAGTTATTAACTCATAAGCTACAGTATATCTCATCTCATTTCAACAACAGCTGAGGTCTCCATTTCCCCCTGGAGACCCCTGCAGGTCCCATTATGAGAATCATAAATAATATGTGCTAATGAGATATGAATTGATTATGTTGGAAAAGCTGACATTTTCATCCATCATTCTAAATGATGTTTAACAATGGATTACCAGCCAGTAATTCCTCTGATATGAGATTAAATAAAATAGCAGGCTGTTTCAGCAGGCTAGCTCAAGGAGATGGCAATAAATCTGCTCAATTACTGTATTACCAATCCGTTTTTCACTGCTAAGGATATTATTATTTCATTTAGACTTGTTCATGCATCATAGATTATTTTATTTCAGTCAGTCAATGGGAGAAACTGCAGTATTTTATTCACTGAGCTGCAAAGAACTGGGCTTTGATAGAGTACAGTATGTGCAGCTCAGTGGGCCTCCAGCGGATAGAAGAAATGCTACTGAGCTCCTATCAGATCAAAAATACATTGTGAAATCCACATTTCAGGAACCAGCATTTTGTTTTCAACCTAATTTACTTTACTTATCTGAAAAGTCTCAACCGAAGGATACTGCCTAAAAAGCTGATCAATTGAAACAAAATTATTGGGTCCTCTAAGATGATTTGTACTTCACCTCGGTCCTGTAGTATATTGAGAATTAGATCATTTGGACTATCCTTCGGCCTAGCAAATTAGATTGCAAATAACTGTAATACAAATGGTCCCTTTTTTTTTTCCTGCTTAGGAGGGAGGGAAAAAAATAAATAAAAAAGCATGCAAAGTTTATTAACAAATGCCTATCATAGAGTTATTTCCTTTGCCAGCCTGATCTCACAGTCTTGACAAACTCCCTTTCCTTGCAAAAACATCTAATACTTAGCAATTCATTCAGCACCCATTGTAGAACCCAACAAAGAGTTTTTAGTAACTGCAGCATTTACTGAATAGACTGGGGCATGCCTAGTGTCCAACCAAGCCACCCGGATATGGGAGACCTTGTGTTTTACCCATCTGCCCTGGTCTGCAAACTGGTGCAGCAGGTGGTTTGTGGCTAGCACAACACTCACACATCATTAATGAACACGGTTATTTTACCAGCCTGTTTTTCTGTAAAAGAAGAAGAAAAGATTAACATGATTATTCCTCCCCTTTCTAAATACTGGGAAGGCCACAGCCTTGCACTGTCAAGCAGTAATTCATTCCTTGCAGAGCAGTACCTGTGCCAAACCTGCTTCTTAAGTTCCTCTCCACAGACCCTACCCCTTTCCTCTACTCAAGGGCATCCCTCAAAGGAAAATATCAAAAAGGTAGGCTTTTCTTCAAAAGCAAGATAACAAGATCAATTATACTTAAATTGTGGAAACTCTGTACTGAAATGCAGCAGTTAGATGGAAGATGCATGGAACAGAGTCTATTTCTTTTATCACTCGAGAGTCACCTGAGAAGTGACAGGTGCTGAGTTGCAACAGAAAATATGCTCCAGTAATAAGTATCTTCCCCGACTTATTGATTCTTAGCCCAGCAGAAAAACTTACCTGATAGACATGTTGCAGAATATTGTACCTCTGGAAGCATAACTCTATGCATCAATGCAGTGCTGGACTCCAGCTCAGCTCTAAGGGAGGCAGTAAGGGAGTCAGTGTGGATAGGTCTTTGAAAAAACAGTTTGACTCTCAGACGAAAAAGCAACGAGAACTGCAGGAAATTTTTCAGGAAGGAGTAGAGCTAAACCTGAAATGTCATTATGCCTCTGTGTTGACTAACACTTCCTGTTAAAAATGGGTATAGTAGAATTAGAGAACAGACCGGGAAAGATGACAGGAATTATATAGATATGGAAATACTTGTGTGCAAAGAGTACTGAATAGAATAAACGTCTTCAATTTGGAAAAGATTTGTTAAGGAGAAGGAAGATATTATACATCTAGAATAGAGAAAGTTTTTTTAAGTATTTATCAAAAAATAGGTCATTCAAAGAAATGGTTGAGCAATTTTCAAAGAATCAAACATTTAAAAAAACTCCCAGATTTAGATTGTAGTTTTTATTTGAATGTTTAAGTATTTTCCATCTGCCTTTACAACAACTGCATTTATAAGATGCCAAATATACTTCTTATTGTAGTTTAACCAGTAGATTGAATTGCAAACACTAAGGGACTCCAAGTATGTTACAAGCCAAGTTTCCTCATGGTTGTGATGGATAACTTATTTTTAAGGAAATTTTGCATTGAGATTCTGAGTTCTTTCTGCAATCTGGTATAAACAAGCGCAAGATAATGATATTAACAGCCAAAAGCCTCAGCAGTGGTGTTTTCTCAGTAAGAATATGAGTGTTTGTACTAAAACTCAGAGGTCCTCACTGCTGGTACGGGAACTACAGACACTGCACCAGTGTAAGTGTTCAAAAGCAAATCTTGGGTCTGTGCATGTTGTAACAATGATACTGATGCTTTTCCTCAGTGTTTATTCATAGCTGTATAATGTTCATCAGTTCATGCCTTCTTGCAATCGTTTCAAATATTTTCAGGGCTTTGTAGATCAAGAAACACAAGTCTTGAACATCAGAATTGGATTAATTGGCACATATGTTAGGTTTATTTTTTCTTTTATCAATTTTTCTTCCACATTTTATGCTTGAGAAGCTCATCCACACTTATGCATGGCTGGATATTTAAAATGTTTTTCAGTTAGCCCCCACTCTTTAGTGACAATAATTCATCACCTTCTGGGGTGAGGAATGAAAAGTTTTCCATTTCTTCAGTCCTTCTTGTCATCCTAACTCTGAGATGTGCCTGCTCAAGTCCCTTGCACTCTGCACCACACCTCTGAGCAACTCCTCAACTCAGTGAACCTCTCTGTCTCCCTGTCTGAATGTTTTTTGCCATAGCAGCAGTAACAGGGGCAGGTTGCTGCATGACAGATGTTGCTGTGTCACCTCCTTCTCCTGCTGCCAGCCCCTGTATGCAGAGGGAACTCCAAGGACTCTGCACTAACTTCTACAACTTACTCACTTCCAAAGCACCACAGGAGATGCTGAGGGGGAAGGGACATTGCTTGCAACAGGTATTTGTCCTTCGACTGCTCACTGCAAACAGGCACACTCAAAAACAAAAGCTCTTTTAAACAGGGAAAACTATTAGTATTTTATGACAAACAATATTAAGATTTTCGCACGTCTCCTTCTTGCTTCCAGATAACATTGGTCTGCTAGAATTGCTCTGTTACTTAAAGGAGTTATAAGTTTTGGAGATTTTCTGCAATAAGATTTGTGGGAATCCATTCCTGATGTAAAAGTTGATCAGACTTTTCCCTAAGCAACTGGTTCCTGTGGCCTGAAGGCTAGACTGTCGTATCTATTTTCCTCTTTGAAATTAGTATATTATGACTGTGTTAAAAGACTCTATTAAATAACCTTAAATTCTGTAGGTCTTCTGATAAAAGACTGTGTTTTAGTAATAGCAGCCATTATAAGTGTCCAGGCAATATAGCACAGTGAAATCACAGCTACAAAGGAGTCATGTCCCCGAATTAAAGACTGTCTTAAAATCAGAAAGAAAAAAATTACAGATTTATTGCACAATCAAAAAAAAAAAAAAAAGAAAGAAAGAAAAAGCTCTTCATAGTTCAATGATAATTCTTGGCTAGCACAGTCATCAATATCAGATTTACAATAAAACATCTGGGGAACACATGCAGAAATAAACTTATTCAAACAGAGAGAGAGTAATTTGTGAACATACTCTGTCTTCCAGTCCCAAAACTGAGTTGATCTGTGGTATCATTTTATTTCTTGCTTGCTTGCTTGCTTTTACACAACTGAAAGTTGGTTCAAAAGTGCAGAGCTGGGCTAGAGGTCAGAGATCATATTTCCTTTCCCATTCACATATTTTGTTGCTGTAATTGAGAAAAAAAGAAGTGCAAAAAATACAAGGTTAAAATTTTCTCAGTATGTCAAGGATATTCTTTTTTATTAAGAACTTAATTTTTCTGAATAAACTTGATTACAGTATCAAATGTTGCTACTTTAATAAGTATAAATAGAGATTTGAAAGAATCTTGAAAACATTATAATGTTGAAGCCATATTCCCATTTATTTTGGCTTTGCTTTTCTTTTATTTTTTTTTTCTTTTCTTTTTTTTTTTTTTTTTAGATCCAGAGCAAATCATAATGATGAAACTTAGGTTTCTTCGTAACAGGCGAAGGCAAAGAAATCGCAGAAAGCTGGTTTAGTCTCATTGGACAACATGATGGTACTGGCAGAGTTAACTTGTTCAGATACTAACTAACCCTAATTTTTTTTTTTTGTTTGTTTTATTTAACCAAGCTAGAGTACTAAAAGAGAGATCTTTCATAACCAGCAAAGTACCTGCAAGACTTCTTAATAGTATCCTCTTTGGTCAGATGTATACAAAATACTGATGCAAGGGCTGATTCTCCATCTTCCTTTCTTTTTCCCGGCAGAACCGTGGCATTAGGGTCTGACAGCCGCCACGTGTATTTGACGCTGCTGTAAACTCGTGCCTTCCCCTCGCAGCTGTTTCTGTAAACACGTGTGAATAGTCGTTCTCCTGTGCCTTGTGCTGAGCAAGCCTTGCTTTTCTTGGAGCCTGGCCAGCAGCTGATGGGAAGGCAGCGTGTGTGGATTCGTGTGCTCTGTGTGCCCTCAGCTCACCCTGAGGCTGCCGCCCACAGCCTCGCGCCTTCCTCTTTGGGCTCCTGGGGCCATATCCACTTCTGCTGCAAGGCAAGATTTCACTCAGCCTTCCCAGAGGATGAAGCAAGCTCCAGGGGTATCACAGTAACAGGGCATTTGGTAGTGTTATCATAATATTAAAGCCCTGTAGCTTTCTGACTCAGAAAAGTTTTACTTGCTTGGAATTCCTCTCAAAATCCTAAATGTGTGTGTGTGTCTGTGTAAAATCCATCTGTTTCATCTAGTTAGCATTGCCGATTCCGCTTTTTCTCCATTACTGTGATTTTATAGAATGAAATGCTGCAAAAAAAAAATAAAAGGGCTAATTTAAGAGCAAATCCACCCTAAAAAGTAAAAATCAATCTCTCTCTCTTTGCACAGAAAGCCCAAGGGAATAGAATACCAGGAATCATGGGTATCTTGATTCTAGTTTTTGATGTATGTTCTGATGCAAAAGATTAATGGTTTTCTCTTGGGGATAAAGTATTGCAAGGTCCGAACAGCCAGAAGTTTGTATGTCTGTTTATCTAATGGCAGAGTACACAGAAGTCAGCAATGGGCACCTTTTCCTTGACAGCAAATGACAAGTGAGCCATTGTACCACAATGTTTAACTCCTTCTGAAGGTAATTTGTAGAAGGCAGAATAAAAATGGAGAATAGTGTACTTTCTGCTGCGTCAACCTAAATATGACCCAGGAAGCTCTAACTAAATACTTTTTTGAAACCTAATGAGTAATCAAATAGTTTTGGTGTTTAAAAATGTGTTGCTAAGGCCAAATAGACTGCTGTTTTACTTGTCATCCTTGGCCTTTGTTCCCTTCCCTCTCCTTACACATTGATCTTTCCCAGAAACTACATGAGAATGCCAAAAATATATCCATTATTTGGTTGCCACGTGGAAGCAGTGAACAAACCAAGGCACCATGGCGTCTTGGAGCAGTGACTGCGAATGGTCTGAGGTAATTGGTAGTCCTTCCCCTTGTGCATTACTGGGTGGTTGTAAGAGTATTTTCTATACCAACACTTCCATCTGTTACAACAGTTATTCATGCAGATAGTTCTGCAATTTGCTTTTCAAACATGTTCAAATCAGTGACTAGCTAAAAATACCTGAATAAACTATAGCAGATTTGTCTTGAGACAAGCAATCAAATTTATGGTAAGCATTTTAAAAAGCAGGAAGATCTGCAAAGCAAATAATTTCTACAGTATTTGTTGCAGTCAAACTGTGTACCTAGCCCTAATATTCCGTTTGTGAGAGCATTAGTAAAACCATAATCTGAAACTATGTAATGGTGAGATTAAAATTTTAAATATTCTAATGACCCATACAAATTAAAAAAAAAAAAAAAAAATCTCTGCAGTATTCGGTACCTGTTGCTAGAACTGTCTTCGGTGTAAATTAAACACCAGCACCAATGACCTGAACCCACTAAAAAAGAGTACCAGAATGGAGCGATCCTAGTCAGGATATTAAACTCATGAGTTCTCAGTGAATGCCCAAACGCAGCCTGGCACTCACACTAGTTGCTTAATGGAGTGCATAGCTCAGAAGAGGTATAGGGCTGTACAGTTCTGTCTGTAGTGTCTGTACATAGAAAAAATTGCAATTCTAAAAAATGATGACTTACATAAAAGAGAAATGATCTACTCAAACCCAAGGGTGACATTTTACATTTCCTTTACAGTATTATTTTGAAGTTTATGCCATGTTTATTTCATCTCTAACCAGCAATTAAAAGATACATTGGATAAAAATATCCTTTCCCCTCTTACAGACAAATACTTGAAACATAGATACTAGGACCTGTGCGCATTTTATAAAATTACCTCCAAGAGAGTAAAAGGGAACACTTATTGATAAATCAAGTCCCTGCCCTGATGAATTCTGGAAAACATCTATAATCAGTGAAATTCTCATTTTTACTTCTGGTAAGATAATATGCTGTATCTAAACCAGTGAAATGATCATTCATTGTATGTGCTACCTTCACAGTGAGTGTCAATGTGGAGGGAAGAGCCTCAGTTTGAGATCAGAGCCATCTGAGTACAGAAATTGCTTATGTGACATATTTTGTTTGATCTCCTTAAGCTGTTTGACCTTTAATTTCGTTCTGTAGTGGGAACCTCTTTCCCAATGTTACCCTAGTAATCAGCATTTTCTGATTTGAATAACAATACCAGTTCAGCATTGTGAGGAATTGCATACACCTATTCACTGCACTGCAAACTCTTTTTCTGTGATTCACAACAAAGTGGGATAATTAATCTGGTTTAGGCAGCTCTAGGAATATATCATCAAACACAGGAAAACAGAAAAGAGCAAATAGATGACAATCTAGCCTTTAGCTCATTTTTATGGAGATGGAAGTGGACCATAGCAAAGTCAAATTCAAGGTCAAGATGGAGACCATTGAAGAAGCTCTGATGGGGCTGGTTCTTCCTGCAGGTCCATTCAATCTAGCCAGCCAGGTGTATAAATAGAGCCCTTCAGCTGCTGGCCCAGCCAGCCTCTTCACATCACAATCAGCAGACAAGCACAAGCAATTTACTGCTGAGATCATTTCAGAGATACGCTACAAAAGGCACAACATAAGTTGTTAAGCTGAGGAGTTAAACTGAAAAAAACTTTGGCTATAAAAATATTATCTGCTTTTTCTAGGCAATCACTGTGTTAAATTAATGGCACTTATTAAGATTTGTTTATACATCAAATAGTAATTTAATAACTAGTTAGGTCAGACTTTTAATTATTATCTATTTTTACTTTATATATGTTTCATAACTAGATTTGTAGGTGTTTAATTTTATACAGCAACTTGAGATAGTACAAATTAATTGCAGGCTGCTAATTCAGTAGTGATTTGAGCTCAGAATTTTTTACACTACCTGTTTTATTACATTAATGGTCCAATCCCGCTGCTACCAAAATTAATAGGAAAATCTCCTACTGATTTCAGCGAATTCAGGTTGTAGCCCAAATTGTAAATAGTAGATAACTCATTTTTTCTCCAAAGAAGGCAATGTAGTGAATGGTAGAACAACTTGTCAACAAAAATCTCTTTCAGTAATAATGTGATCCATTGTGTTTATATATTATAACTTCAAATTCTGACTTATAGCTATGATATTTTCAAGATGTTTTTCTTAACTACAATAGAGGGGAAATGAGTTATTCAAAATGATACAGTCTAATCTAGTCAAGATCATATTTTACTGTATGATAATAAGTGTTTTAAAATTCATGCTGTATTAAAACAAGAGGGTGAGTTATGAAAAAGGTATTCTTTCAAGTTGAAAGTTAGTAATAGTGCAGATGTTAGTCAGGTAAGTTCAGAAATTGTAATGGTGCCTAACAATGCCACTATAATTAACAATCCATTGTTATTTACAAACATTTTTAGAGGTTTAATACGCAACTGTTCAAAATGGAAACAAGGTGATGTCTTGCAGGTGTATTTTTAAAACAAATATATTAATTGAATTTTTAAAGTAGTTTAAATCTGTCACTTATGATTGTATGGGAGCAAGCATTCCTGAGATTTTGAGCAATTTCTTAAGTAATTTCAATTTTTTTCTTCTTCTTGTTCTTCATGTAACTCTGCATTTGAGTAATGCCTATGTTTGAACATCCAATGAAACAAGAAATGGTTTTGTATAATTTTTCCTGCTACCAATGCTAAATGAGTGATCATCAGGCATTCTGCTTCCAACTGTCATGTATAGAACAAAGGCTTACTTTTCAGACAGCTGGTTTTTTTTCCCCCACAAACACTTCTAATTCTTTATGCATGCACTTCTCCATATAGAAAATTTCTTATGTATGGCTTAAGTATAGTAGGTTATTTGTAATTTTACTTTAAAGGCAATACTATTTGTAATTACTTAGAATGCTTAAACAACAACTTCACTGAGTTCAAATGGTGAAGTTTTATAGCTGTTTCCTAAAATTAAGACTGAATATCTACTCTGCAGGATGCAAGTATTCTGTTCTGTCTTAGAGAGGTTCGAATACTATCCTCATTTAGGTGTATCTGAGCTCCCTCCAGTAGTGCATTAAGCAATCTGACTTAACATCTATCACATGTAGTTCAGGCGCTCTCTCATCTCCACCCCAGGGAGAGAACTGTGTGCCTAGTGGCGTGTTTTGTTTTTATTTTAAATGTCCAAGGAAAGTGGGTAGTGTTAATGGCATCAGACATCCATTTCCTTGCAATTAGCTGTCTGTGTTGTCACAATGCCCTGCTGCCTTTAAATGCTGTGGGCAAGGAGAGAGAAAAAAAGAATGTGTTCATCAAATTTCATTTCAGTCCCATTTTAAACCCTCCTCCCACAATTTTTTTTTAAATTTAGAGATGTACTCTAGAGCTACATGTAGTCTTTTTTTTTTAAAAAAACCTTTTTATCCACAAAATGCAGATTCATGTTGCCTGGGATATTATGCAAATTCATGTTGAACTATTTTTGATTTTAAAAACTTGGCGAAGAATAGCCTTGGCATTTTCAATAGAATCTGTTTATATTTAAAAATCAGTTTTGTAAGGCAGGAGGAAACAGTGTGACTCCTGCAATTTACTCCTGTGTGGAGACTGTTTTTAGAAAACCTTCCAACAGATGGTTTTCTAAAAGGATATAGTAGAAGAGCAGCATCTCCCAGCTGACTGAGGCATAACCATTTTGGACTCATGTTGATTCAGTGGGATTTGGCTCAGGCATGCAGAGAGTCCCCTTTTTCCACTCAGTTTGATGGTTTTCAGAGTACCTCTTGCTGCTTTGTCCAATAATGCTTTTGACTGTAGTATAATCATTTACTCTTGTAAATGTTTTGAATTTTAATTCCTTACTGTATTCATTTTCTCATTGTTTCACAGTCCATTTTTACCTTTTGCACTTGTAACTTTGGCCTTTGCCAGAGCATGTGTCCCAAACAGGGACATGTGATTTAACCTACTGAGCTGCCAGGAATGTACCAGTCTGTGGCCTCATAATTCAGGTGCCGAGTGACATCTCTGACATCTGAGTCAGAGATGATTTTCTGACATCTGCTGAGGGCTCTTCATTGGCAAAGAGCTCAGAGGAGCAGAGGGCACACCTCAACAGCCTTGTGGTTTCTAACGGGACTTAGTCCTTGGCGATGTTTATATCTAGTTATCTACTTTTTTTCTCCTTTCCTGATTATATGGAGGCTCTTTATAAAAAGCATTTTGATTGCACCAAAGTGTAGCTATTATAATTGTGCACAAGAACTGGGGGGGCAGCATATAATGATAGATATTTTTCATCATGGATGAGCTGCAATCATCACAGTATGCACTTCCTCTCAGCCATATAGCATGGGGAAGCTCACTGTGTAAATTCTGAGATGGTATATTAAAAGGAAATATTTAGGGATGTAGCAGTCGATGAAAAATAAATTGGAAATATGCTGAGTTAATGAGGGAATGACTCGCAGCTCTTTTAAGTGTGACATTTTTTCAAAGAGCTGCCATGAAACAACGTTTCAGCCAGAAATTTAAATGCAGGTTTGTAGTCTGTGGTGTTGTAAACAAAGGCTGTGTTAAAACTGGGACCCTGAGTGCATCTAAGTTTCTGAGTCTCCCGTTCCCTCCTATTGCTGCATTCCAAGCTCGTATTCAGGAGGTTCCAGCTATGCAGCATCAACTTGCATGTGATCTCTTTGAAGAAGATATCAGACGTAGAGGGGAAAGAAGAGGAGGAATTTCTTTCCTGGATGGTCTCTTGTGCCTAAGCAGTGCAGGGATCTGAATACTTCAGCTTCTCAAGGCTTCTCTTTTAAATGAAGCCAGAAGTGGTAACCAGCTTTTCATGATTTGGGTTGCATTGGCCTGTTTAAAGATCCTGTTCCTGCTCCCTGATTCCTGGCACTATGTCTTTCAGAGGATAGGGAGAGAGTGCTGGTTTTCCATTTTGTAAATGAAATGGAACAGTGAAGGTGAGGGCTTTCACAGCTTGAGCAGGGCATGAAGGCCAGGAAAGGCTTGGTACAGACCCATTTAATGGAGTTATTCTCTTGTTCTGGCATGCTTTGGGCATGGTATATTTTGGCAGTATCACATGCTGCTCTCAGGAGAGCCAGTGCTGGGGCCCAAGATCAAAAAGATTAATTCTGCCTTTAGGGAAGGTGACTGGTATACCAGGGCCACAGAACTGCAGTAGCTGTAAGTAGACACATGAATCCAAAATTACTCAGCTCTAAGAAAGCTGTATTATTAAGGAAAGGCTCCTGTCATGCTCCAGTCCATGGTGTTCCATGTGCCTTGGCTGAACTGCCATGCATCTGCCTCTGCTCATCCATCTTCCTTCTTAAAGGGAGTAGCACATCTTAGACAGCATCTCCCATCCAGCTGCAGGGGAGTGGGACTCTTTGTGTTCTAACAGGTCTGCCAGAAGCTACAGCAGAACAGCTGTGGTCTCAGCCTGGAGTTCCTGACACATTAGACTGGCGGTGTCAGGGGCAAGAGTAAGGATTGCTTGTCCTCTGGTTCCTCCCTGGTTTGGACCTCAGCACAGCAGCTGAGGTACCATCCACTATGAAGTTGCCGATTTCAGAAAAAAGCTCAGGTTCCCTCCTAGACCACTTGCTTCAGAGACTACCAGCATCACCATTTTTGGGGGGGGCTGGGGAAGAAGAGCTACTTCAGTGTTTTGAAAGGTTAAACGGTTGCTGGTGGCTCTGCCTCTGACCACACGTTGATATTTAGATACCAACTAAAGGCAGTCCAGGAAACCCAGCGTACCCTGAGGGACAGATGATTTTGATTCCTTCACCTGGAATTCAAACAAATAGCCTCTATCTCCCAGAAAAGTTGCCTGAGTCCTACAGGATTATATTGTAGTGCTCTTAGGTTGTCAGCTATTGCAGAAATCTAAATAATCTAAATCTAAATAAGTTCACAGGCCAGTAAAAGAGAGTGAAAAGTATGTTGATATTATTTCACACAGCCCCTCTTAGTTGAATGAAAGAACTGATGAGCAATCACTGACAGTTTCTGACATATAACTTATCCAGTGAAAATCTTATGTAAAATGCAGAAACAGACCAGAAAGCAAATAAGAACCTGAGTTCCTTTGTCACTAATCAAATGCTGCTCTTTCCACTAAGGTTTTCTGGTTTTTCCTTCTTACCCTTTCTTTGCAATATTCTTCAGCCATAGTCTGTACAGTAGAATACTTTCAACTAAAGTGTTGGCTACAGATTAGTGTCTAGAACACAAAATATGAATGTGAGTGTTAAGGATCTGGACCAAAATCGACTTTCACCTCCTGGTAATCTTTAGACTAGAAAGAGACGTCAGTTCTGCTGCTTTGGAAAAAAGAAAAGACTTCCACTGTATTTTGGATAGTCTGAACTTGGTGTATGTTAGTCATACTCTGGGAGTAGCAACCAAGTAAACCTATCAGGAGTGAGGGACCGCAATATCTCTCTCTCAGATCCTCTCTGGCTTTCGACTATGTATGCTATGGCATCCTAAATTAAAATCCTTCCTTAGGCTTTTAAGTGCTGTTATGGAAATGGACATGAAGTTATGGTAATGAGTGGTGTGGACTAGTATCTGTGGAGTGAAACAATTTGTGCTGAGGATGTCATGTCTGTACTATACACATTTGATGGATTTTTGCTTTGGTCACAGTCCCATGGGCCAAAATCCTATTTGCATTTAGACTGCATGAGGTGCCCTCCTTGAGCACATCTTAAAGCTTAGTTTCATCTGAAAGAGGCCTCGTTTTTGTGTTCAGGGAGAGCTCCAGGATGCAGGCAGATGCCTAGTGAGGAGGCAGTCAGAGGATTCAGTTCAAAAACACATTCCTCATCCAAGCTCGAGCACAGGTGCACTCAGCATAAGATCATGCACAAACAAGCTCTGGCAAAATTTGAAGAAGTGCCTAAAGAATGCCTAAAGAATGTATGTATATAATTTCAAAAATTCCAGTAGCAGTCACACAGACAATGTGTGCAGGTGCTTCTGTAAGCACAGATGTATTTTTAGAAAATCAGATCATAATTTCCCACATGTAATCTGTTGTGGAGGAGATTTTGAACTAAAGTCCTAATCCAATATCTGAATTTAGCTACAAGAACATCCTTGCTTATTTTTCAGTTTTGAACCTTACAACCTGGATTTAAGCAAATGTTGCAGCTCTATTTCTTTCTTTCTCTCTTGCTCTCTTCATCTCTTGCCCTCTTTCTCCCTCTCTCCCTCTCTCCCTCTCCCTCTCTCCCTCTCCCCCT
>VZRV01005195.1:411147-413647 GCA_013398115.1 Falcunculus frontatus
TTCCTTCCTTCCTTCCTTCCTTCCTTCCTTCCTTCCTTCCTTCCTTCCTTCCTTCCTTCCTTCCTTCCTTCCTTCCTTCCTTCCTTCCTTCCTTCCTCCCCAATTTTTGCTCCAGTGACACTTTTGCACAGTTTTTTGCTTTTTGATGATCAGATTCTTGAAAAAAGATCAAGCATTACACAGTATAGTTCTGATTTTTTTCCTATCTTGTGTTCAGCCATTTCTCTGCTGAACTTTCTGATACAGACTCCATCCTTTTTTGACAATGTTGTGTCTTTTAGAGTTGTAGGTTTACTGATAAGGAATGGGAGAACTAGGATGCGAAGAAGTTTGCAGCTGAGGCTGCAATTGCTTAATTTTAGCAACTAATTGTTTTCTTCAAAGACTGACAAGGTTCAGAATTTGAATTATTCGTGTTTCAGTACATTTTGGCTTGGTTCTTGGTGTGTTTTTAATAAAAAATAAAAGAATCATTTATTAGCTAATTCTTGGATGTAATTTACTTAAAATATCTAGGAAATTTGTTTTCAATTGTGACTGTGGGAAAGAAATCAGAATTTTTTTTTACTGTGACAAAATCTACTCTAATTCCTCGTTTGAACAGGTTGAGAAAGAAGTACAATATGACAAAAGGCCTGACATCATACTTTGCTCATAATGTTCAGTTGAGAAATCCCAATCCTCTTTTCATGACTGTCAGAATAATGGTGATCGGGAACCTTACATAATTTTTAATATTTACTTTGAAACATTTGTAAGTTGGGTCTGACACTTGATGCTGAAAGCTGTTGCATTTCCTTAACAGGGAAGTGCATTTTTAAACAGGTTTTTACCTACTTCTGTATTTTTCTGTCATTATTAGAAGATTCATAGAAGGAAGACAGACCCAGATCCATTGGCATGTGTAGATGACCAGGTTTTGTAAGTGTGCCTTGATCATCCAAAAATCACTTTGATTCAATCACTTTGATTTAAGGAGTTAAAGTCACCCAGTAGTTTCTTCCTACAGTGAGACTGGAAGACAAACCAGAAGAAATTTCTTGAGTAAAAAAAGAGGTAACAGAAGATGAGTTGTTTGAGCCTTAATGAAGTAAAACCGTGTCCAACATCTATAAGAGAGTTGGCTGGATTAGATTTGCAGGACTGGCCCTAGATGGTACAAAGAGGTGGTTCTCCACATCAGAAAAATTGGTGCACATGCACATTTTCTAAACAGGCAATATGGATTTGAAATACAAAAAGATGCCTGACTTTTAACAAAGTGTTCTGGCTACAGATGGAGAGTCATTAAAATACTTAAAGGATCCTCTAGGAATCAATCATCAACAGAATCTAATGAAACAACTATTTTGCTAACCATTTTGGCATTGTTTGGAAATAGTCTAATAATCTTACATTTACTGCAATGACTCTTTGCAAGGGTTTTATTACTAGTATAGAAACCATTATTATTATAAAAGACATTTATAATTAACACTTTATGACAGAATGATTTAAGAGAATAATATTCATTGTAGCTAAGCAGCTGTGAAAACAAATAAAGTGGTAATGCTAATTAATTTATTGCATTAATGCAAATAATGCGAATTCAAAGAGCTGACAGAAAATAATATGTTAGTAGCTAATAGCAGATTTTTCAAAGAACTGTGGCACATTTTCGGCTCTCAAAACTGTATTTGTCTCAAAAGCACTAAAAAGTGTTAAAAAATAGCCACTTTATTGATGTGCATCTTCAGTGTTCATTATAATAAAGAGCAATCTTGCCAAATAATACTCCAGGATAACCTTTTGACCCGTAATCAGTGCACAGAAATCCTTATAGTTGGTAAATACATTAGAGAGACTCAAATAAACAAGGCTATTGTTCTACCCTCAGTATAAATATGCAGCATTTAGAGCTGTCTCTGAATGAAACCTATTCTTCCTGTCTCTCAAGCCAGCTTTAGTCATGCAGATATGTTTTTGAGAGTGTCATTTTGCATTCTGTGCTTGAAAATAAGTCTGCAAATAACTGCGAGTTTTCAGGTAATCTTTCTTAGGGTTTTCTGTTTCTGCTACAAGATGGCCAAAATTTTCTGAATTAATATGCTACTAACATTTATGTACTTTGCATCAAGACAGCTTTGGTATCTAGCTAGCACCAGTAGACTCTTCCTTTTAGACACTTGAGTAGTGGTGTTGGGGAAATCTCCTTCCCCTCCTTCTTTCCCCCAGGTCTGATGATGTCAGTGAAAGGAACATGCCTATTTTCCCATTCTTTCTGCAATATTTTTAATGAAATTGAAAGCTTCTGTGCCACTGGCAAAATAAAGTTATTTGATTATGATAAGCTGATTGCAGAATATTTCATCCCTTCTCCTGCATGAGTGGAAAACATTTCATCCACTGCTTCAGTGTCTCTCTACAGCACTCCCAGCATCCTGAGAAGTTCAAATAGGGCTTGCAATTATTGGGGAAAAACATCACACAGAGGTTTAACTTACTCATGATGCCAAAAAAT
>VZRV01005195.1:418647-436147 GCA_013398115.1 Falcunculus frontatus
TTCTGGTGTCACACCACTGACTTTATTGGCATGCCCGTATTCATATTCTGGTTTAAAAGAGGGGAAAATAAGTATTTCCACCATAACTATAATATTTGAAAACTTGGCTCTTAAAAGCAACTAAATTTACTTTTGCATTTAGGAATTAGATTTTTAATCCTATTTTTGGCATTATCTCAATAAATGATCTAGAGTTTAAAAGATTAAAGGGAATTAAGGGTGTTGCCCAGTGCCCAGCAACAAAAGTCATACACTAATCAACATTTTAAGTCAATAATATACCTATATAACCTTTTTCAGACACAGGAACGGAGGGGGATTTTTCCTTAAATCTATAGCCAAATCTACATGTGATCAAATTAAGAGTTTGAGTTGGAGGGTAAAACATCTGCCCTAATAAATTAAAAAAGCTTCTTTTTAATGCTCATTTTTATCAAAAATTGTTCAGTAATTAAAAAAGTTATATTTTACAAATGGTTTTCTATCACAATATGTTCCAACAGCAACTATGTGCAAAAGTTCTAACTTTCTCAATTTTCTAGGGTTCTGCAGTGATTCCTATTTTAGGCCACAATGCTGAGAAAAAATATATTCTGGAGCAAATTTACACATCTATAAGTAACAGTCTATTAAAAACACTGAGATCTGAGCAACTATTATTTTTGTGCTTTGATATAACTCCACTGCATCAGAATCACAGTGGTTTTACAGGGGTCACAAGCCAATTTCCAACATCCAGAACTTTTTTTTGACAGATCTAGTAGCAGGTTATCTCCACACTGTGCTCAAACACTCTTTTCATTTTTTCTTCCTGTCTGCATTATGTCAATTGTCCTCATCCTCTTGTGGTTTATAGCTCAACTCTACCATAGGCATCGGTGCTCATGGTGCTTGGAATCAGCACCTCAAAGAAAGTCTGTTAAGAGATAACTGGATAGTCAGCTAGCTGGGACAGAACCAGAAATCCTGATGTTTTGAACTCTTTCTTGGATGACGAGTCTGCTTCTGTTCTCAACAAGAAAGATTCATTCATCTCAGGCATTCACATCTCTCCCTCCCCTGCCATTTGTGGCAAGGTGGAAGCAAATGTCTAGCATACACATTCTTTCCCCAGCTGGATTCAGGTATAAAACTTTCTGACAAGAAATAGCAGTAAAGGGACCAAACCTAGCTCTGAAGATGAACTTAAGGCCCTTGAAATCTGTAGCATGCCAAGATAGCTTTATAATTTTTTTTTTTGTTTTAATTTAAACTAAAAAAAAAAACATAGAAGGATGGGCTGCTGAGATCATCTGTCACACCATCTGTGGTTGCCTAGCAGAATTACTCCAGCCTTGAGCGGGAGGAGCTCCCATTTGCAGCTGAACTGCAGTTGGGGATTTTATTAATACATCTCTCATTTATATAGCACCTTTCACTCTCAAGGATCCCAAAGTACTTGTTAAAGGATAAAGTTGAGGACTGAAGACTGCTAAAGGAGGAGAAGTTACAAAATTTCCTCCATCCTGACCAGTGGCTTCAAAACTTTTTACTAAAGAAAGCATTTATTGCTGATTTTGTTATTCTCTTTCACTCCTCTGACTGTGGCTCAATGGGAGGTTGTGACCTTCGGGATGCTGTGCAGCCCTGAGCTGATTTGTCCCTGCAGAGATGATTGCAGATATGCTTGGGTTTTTCTGTTGTGTGTATGACTGACACAATTTGTAAGCATTGGTTATAAAGCTTTATATACATATATATTTAAACACATGTATTTATATATATAAACATATATATTTATGTATATTTAGAGTAGAGCAGAATAACAAGTGGAAGAAACAACCGTGATCAGCTGGCATTCAGGAAAATTAAAAATAAAACAGAGACATAAAACATGTGGAGTAATCAGTAGTTTTCAGTAAAATGGCATTTAAATCCTGCACTGATGCATAACCTGCCCTACTGCTCTGTGAGGTGGGAGGACAGGTGATATGTCAGCTGTGCTCTGCCATGTAACTACAGTAGAAGGGCTACGTTAATGACAGACACAAGAGTTTGGATGAATGTTAACATGCTGCTATTTCCATGCTGAGATGAAGTAGCAGGGCCTGGATTTATCATTAAAAGAGACCCAAGAGGCTCTCACTGAGCCAGCTGCTAAGGCCCTAAAACATATGTCACACCCTTCAGCTGTTCATCAGTACAAAAGGCTTCCATCTCAAAGCACTTGACCTTGTTAGCCTCAGCGGTGTCAGTGATATTTTCAACAGGGAGACAAGAGATCAAGTATAAAGAAGAGATTCTCTTAAGGGAAGTGTGTGCAGTCCCTGACGAAACAAATGCAGAATCATAGCCTGTGGATAATCGCTGCTATTTCTGATGTTTGTGGTTTGTAAAGGAGGTAGGGTACTGCTCTTTTTCAAAACAGCGGTAGACAACTGAAAAAAAAGTATCGATAAAATAAAAATATGGCAGTGTCAAATAAATTAGCTCACCAGATTCTGAAATTTCCCAGCCTTCATCCACACCCCCACCACAGGTCTTTGTATTCTTACTAACTTCAAAGGAAGTGCAGTTTGAGTAAGGGCTGGGTGGGGAGTTCTGAAACCAGAGAGAATAACTGGAGGAATTACAGCAGCACTATCACCCTGACATTTGCAGGTAGCATTAAACAATGATGCTAAGGTGAGAGTGCTTTAGCAGATGTGGTACTGATGCACAGCCCTTAGGAAGGATACTGCATCCTCTCAGGTATACACGGGTTAGTTCTAGTAGTCCCTTCACTCTCTGAATTTCCCAAAAGCACAGTAAAGCAGAGCTAATAAGATTTTTCCACAATGAAAGGAGTCACCATTTTCCTCCAAGTCTATCCATTCAGGCCCTCCCCCTACTATGATTTTGTGAGGGTACTTTATATGTATGGAATATGTGTGTAAAGAATACATTTATATTTTTCTCTATAACATAGAGAAAAGCTACATAACGTAGCTTTTATTACATGTTCAAACACACAGCCACATAACACTAACCTTTAAAAATATCCCAAATGAACCATTCCATATTTTAAATATCTGCCTTGGAAGGAGGGAGGTAGACAAAGGATACAAAGCATAAGAAGAAAAAAAAAGCCATGACAGATGTTAGGTTGCTTAATGCTGTGCCAGAAGGCACTTGGATACTGTGATGCTGAGCACAGTCTGAAACTTCGACATGATATAACTGAGCTGGACCTTCAAAATGATGAATTTGCATTAAAAATTTAAAAATTTTAAAAATTGCTTTTTTGGGGAGGTTGTTTTAACTTGTCTTCTTGCTGTGGTCTTTTGGGATTGGGTTCTTTACCAGTGAAATGATGGACAGTCAGGTGGTTTTCCCAGTGCCTGGAAAGTAGATGTGTGCCCTATAAGGACTATGGGGCACACACAGCTGCCCTCTTCCGCTCTGATTATTGAAAAACATTTTTTTCAGCTGTCACCATGATGTAGCAAATCCATCCAGGAGAATGCCAGCTGAAGCTGATGCATGGGGCATCCCATCACTGTGACAGCTTGTGGGATGATGCTGTGGCTGGGAATTCGGAAGTAGGGGGGGTGCTCTTCTATCCCTGGTTCCTGGAGTTCCAGTGTGGAGCTGCTGGGATGAGGGAGGCTTGACCAGAACATCTCTGAGTTAAAACAATCTGTAGTGGTTGTTGTGCTGAGCTGCATGTTTAATGGTTGTGGGGAGCCCAGTGATGAATTGTCACCAGGATCTGCAGAGTTTCCAGGCTGGATTTTTAGGGCTGGGAGGATTTAGGATGGGACTCTCAAAAGAAGCATTACCTGTGCAATTTGCTCTAGCCTGCTCTGGCATGTATGCTGCAAATAGCCTGGGTGTGGATGCAGGCCAGGGCCAGGCAGAGGAGCACACCCCAAACAGCATCAGGAGAGGGACTGCTGCGCTGATATGTTGAACTGCCTGAGCGGCAGGATGGCACTGACTCAGCCTCCAACTTCTCCTGGCTCTTGTATTGTGCATTTCTCATACACATCTCCCTTCTTGTGAACAAAATGGGAAAGCTACAGGCCTACTCAGTTACATATACATCCAATGTGAGAAAGTGGTTCATCTGATTAGGAACAAAAGAATTGGAGATGCAGACAGCTGTTTCTAACCGAGTGCAGCAGATTAGGTATGTAATCCCTCGGCTGCCGAAAACTTCTTTCAATTTCTTGAGCAGAACAGTAGGAGGGATGTGGTTGAGGATGGGGGTGTAGTTATTAGAGAAGCAGTGTTGCAGTTTTCATTGTTTCCTATTGCAAAATCATGCTATAATGGTACTTGAAAAGAATGTGAACATTACTTTGATAGTTAATGCAGAAAGCAGATATAACAATTTTTGGTGGGATAATTTCATGTATCTTCTACTTTTTTTTTTTCATAGAGAAGTGATTTAATGATGTGTGAAGTCTGACAAGTAAATCTCTTTAATGGTTCTCACCACAATGAACATTGAAAATAGCTCTTTTTCATACAATATGATTATGCATTAGATAACAGCTGGGAACTGATAACATGGAAGAGATCAATTCTGCAAGCTGCAGAGCACCTGCATTTCTCATTGAAGTTGATAAAAGTTAGAAGTACTCAGTGCTTCAGAAGATGTTTCCAGTACCCTCCAGGATTGATGTTACAAAGGAATTTGTTTCTTGAGCTGTAATTTAGTTATTGTTATGTTAACGCCTCAATCTTTTGATGCAAAGTAGTTGCAAAAGGAGGAAAAGCATCTTGAGCGAAGATCACTCTGCCAGTGATTAAAATACTTTATGGTATCACTGTGAGTATTGTTCAAGAAAGAATATATTGCATAAAATTATGCATTAATAAATAATAATACGTTAAAACAGTACATCAGGTATACATGTTGCAGCAGTAATGTTCTTAAATATAACATGAAGTTTCTTAAAAAATTTTTATAGTTTGAGAAAATCCAGACCGCTAAAGCCAAATACAATTATTGCTTCTAGTAGGTAAAGTATATCCTATTTTGCTGAATGATTGTGAAAAGAGAGTAATTATAATCACAAATACATTATAAATAGTTGTAGAAATATACTACAAATGGTATGTGTATGAAAAAAGTCTCAAAAATCAGATCCAATATGTTTTTTTTAATACTGGAAAGCAAGTATTTAACTAGAGAAAAGGAAAGAGAAAGGAGAAAAAAGGATAAGAACATGTAGCTGTACAAAGAAACAAATGTCTGCCTTGAAACATACGTATTTGAAGCAGAAGGTATTATTTACATAGTAATGCTGCCTAGGAACAGGAAAACTAATGTCAAAAATTATGAGGTACTGACAACCTTCTTCCACTCCTGACAGTGCCTAAAGGCCAGGGTCATCACACTTCAGTGTACACCTCGAGGGCTGTCCCAGCTCAGCTGCCTGGGGAATGAAATTAAAACTGCAATATGTGTTAAGTGGCTTTGTAAGTACCTATTTTATGATTTCAGGTCAGAATAAAATTATTCTTACTACCTGAACCTGCCAATAGAGCTTGCAGACTTTTTTTATGCTGCCTTTTTGTTGAAGTTAGAGTAAATCAAGGAACACAGAACTGAAGGACAAGGGTAGTGATGGCATTGGGTGCTTGCTTTGGTTTGTATGGCCATGGACAGTGATCAGGTAGCACTGTTCCCCTGAGCTCCTGTGCCTGCCTCCCCATGGGGATCTCACACTGGAAAAAGAAGGAGGAAGGCCAGGGGAGACTGTGCCCTTGCTGTGGATAGAGGTCCAGCTTGGGAGTGTAAAGCATACCCTCTATTAGACTTAGCTGCTCCCCTTCTGCAGAGCTGCTTTCTTTCAGCTTTGCTGAAGCTCTGGGGTCTTAAACCAACCCCCGCTGGGTTTTCAGGCCCTAGATGTAGAGAAGAGATTGAATCTTGCTGTGACATGCCAAAACATGCCTCCACTAGCTCTTCTCCTGGCTGAGTAAGAGCATCTACCCTATGCTGTGATGCCATGCTGTCAGTCCCTCAGATGGCTTGGAGAGAGAGAAACTGCTCTTCTTCAATAGGGATGAGAAGTGCATGCTTCAGTTTGGTGGGAAAATAGACAAAATATCCTTCACGTGCATGTACTGTCCCAGGGAAAGCCCTGCTGGATATGCTTTGCCTTCTTTCGGGTGCTGCATTAAGTGGGAAGGGGTAAGGGAAGGCTTCTGGGATTTAGAATCTTCCTGTGAGTGCTTTAAAAGGGAAATCATATGGATGGGCTCCTGTCTCCCTGTTTCTTGGGGTGTACCCAGCTGAAGAGTAAAATGTTAACTTACTTGTGGAGACAAGTGTCTGTTTAAAGTTCCTCTAGGAGATCTTAAGTATTAGCCACCAACCTGCACCCACTTTTTTTCCTATTTGGTCTTTAATAGAAGGATACAAGTGATGGAAAAAATAGAAATATTCGACATTTTGTTTGAATAAGCTCTCAGTCCATCTAATTTCTACTCATTGCAGGATCTGGAAATCCTTACAGGTAGTACAGACACAATTTTAACATGCTATTAGCTTAAAAACCAAATGCCTAACTAGATGTTTTTTTCTTCTTTAGGAAATGTCCCACAGTAGGTAGATAGACTGAGAGAATATTTTGCAGTGCTTGAAAGTGATTGGTGCTCTATATTCATTGTTCCTTGCTGCTACTGCAGATTCCTCTATGTACTTATTCTCCATCATAGGAATAATTTCCTTACTCCTACCACTTGCCCAACATCATATGCACATTTGAGATATGTTCATTTTGAATCAGTTTTACTACTTACTTGGATTCCTTTTGGTCCTTACTTTCAGTAAGCAGGGCAGCAGGGCTACTGCAATTCTTTCCCTGTGGCAGATGATCTGCCGGGACAGTACTTACACTCGTGAGCCTTCTAGGGCCACTGGCCTTCAGCTTTGGCCTCATTTCTAATATAAAAAAGAAGAAGTTTATCTGGCATATTTTGCCAATTCTGGTGTGTCTGTGTGGTGTGGCAGCATTGCCACCTCTTTGTGATGGCAAATCTACTGCAGTATGTGTAGGTTCTGCTGAACTGAGACTTTTATACCTATAAATTTGTACAAATACACATCCTGTTTCTTCATCTGTATAGCTGTATGTTATGGAAGGAATAAGTGACTTTATATATTTTACAGTTGTATTTAAATTACTTTCTGACAGACACTTGCCTTGCAAATGGAACAAAACCCAAAGAGTTAAAACTTTCCTTCATTTTCTGACTTCTTAATTCTTGTGTACATTTTGTCAAGCACCCTATTTTTTTCTTGGCTCTTACATGCTGACGCAGCACCAGTTTTCTTGTCTAATTTTATAAACTGTTCAGCCGTGCCATTATTCACTGTTTTCTTTTAATTATGTATTCTTGTTAACCTCTTTATCCTTTCAAAGTTGCAGATTGTGATTGACATGTAGTATTAATTAAGGCATATAATTTATGGCATTGGAGCTTGAAATTAATAAGTGACAATACAATTACATGGTTTGCTTAATTGTCCTTCAGTAATATAAAGATTGACACTTACCACAGCATTCAAAGTTAAAAGCTCTCAAACAGATAGTACAGCTGAATGTAATCACTAGCAAATCTAAAGTAAACAGATCCATTGTAAGGAACAGGCTGTTGGGAAAAAAATTCAGCTGTGGCCTTGTTTTATTAAATAAAAAAATCTATGTGTATGGGTCAAGCTCAGAATTAAATTCAAAGTATAATTTTTCCCTGACTTTTAATTTCAAATAACTTTTTTTTTTCTTTAATTTTTAAATTTTTTATTAATTTCAAATGAACTTTTCATGTTCATTGAGGTTTCCCTTTCAAATCTCTACTCCCATCTGGCAAAGTGCCAATATGTCCAACAGTAACACTTATCATTGTTGGTCCTCTCTACATCACTGCAATTTTCTTTATACCTCTGTACAGTCACCTAAAGATTGGCAGCTTACTGTTTATAAGAACAACAAATCACTCTTTTTTAATAAAATAGATTATGGTCCTGTAATTGCTGAAGAATATAAGATGTACGATTTGGGTGAGCATTCTTATTAGAACTGGGACTTTGAAACTTAATTTCAAATGTCATCCTTTTCTTTAACAGCAAGCGTTCCCTTGAGATCAAAATTTTTATCACCTGGTCCCTTGACACTGTGATAATGTCCATAAAATTTTAACTAATTTTGTGAAAAGTATAAACACATGCTATATGCAGATGAGACTTTCAGGTTATTCGACTTGAAATCCCTGCAGGGTTGTTTTAAGGAAATCCCTGGTATTGTGTTATGTCAAAGAAACTGGTGAGCTGCAGTACATACTTCTGTTTTAGACTTTTAATTGTTAATTCCTAGAGATAAGAATATTAATATTATAAGAACAATTTCAGTCAGAATGTTTTGACAGAATTATTATTTTGTTAAATAAAATACTATTATCGGAATTTTAGTTTACTGCCAAATATCAGAAAAAATACTTTGAATGAGGAAAGAGCCAAAGTGATTTCCCAAATACATTTTTATGTAGTTGAACTATTAACACACCTCGGAATAAAGTGCTTAGAGAAAGATCCACCCAGATCCATTACCTTAATGAATTTGGACATAAAAATCATGAAAAGAGAAAAGCAGATTGAAAAATCTTACAGTGTACATCTCCCTATTTTCCTGTCTTTTACTCTGAAGTGGTTGAGCACAAATTATAGATATATGAATCTGTGCAAGCCCTGGGGAAGCAAGCTAGTGAGTGAAAGAAAGTGGTGACAATGGGCTGAGCTGTGCTCCCCACATTTTTAGTGCAGATGGGTAACAAGAACGGACAAAGTGATAGCTGATTCCATGACCTTGTAAATGCTGGGCTGCAGCACTATGAACATGGGGACATGAATGGCTCTGGCTCCCTGTGGGAAGGCTCACGCTGCTGCATTGCTGCTAGGCTAGCAAACTTCTTGCAAAGCAGAAAATTGGGACAGTGTGCCCCAGGCCCCTCAAAAATGTTGCCATTCCCCCAGAACTGTGATTTGCTGAAATAAGGTGGAACTGTGGAAAGGCTTGTTTTCCACTAGTTTTGAATCCTTGAAATTACCTTTTAGCTGCATTCCTTGCAGATAAGCAAATGAAAAATAACTCCTTAATAAAAGCTGAAAGTCTTTCTCAATGACATATATTGATATCTAAGGAAAACACCAAACATTACATTTGATTTAAAAGCAAATAGCATTCATGACATGTGATGAAACAGGAATATGAAACAGAAGAATACCATTCTCTGGGATGACATTCTTATTTCCTGAAATAATTCAGAATGGATTTTAAGAACTTGATTTTCAGTAGTCCCTTTTATCCTTTTATGCAGTTTGAAACAGCACTCAATGAGAGGTTTAGCTAACGGTCATTTGGAAAATCAAAGTGTAAATTACCAGGCAAAACTGGTGCAGAGATAGCAGGGTGTTTTGTTAAATTTACTGAAATCTCTCTTTTTAAAGCATATTTGTAACAATTCTGTTATTTGTTTTTGAAATCCAGCAGGAGCAACCAAAGGTAAAATGGGAGATAAAATTGCCAAACAAGTAATCTCAGAGCAACTATTCTAAAAATTTAGAAGTCCTAAGAATAAAAACCAACATAGAGTTATATAATTATAGAATATTCTGGGTTCGGAGGGATCCACAAGGAATATTGAAGTCCAGTTCCAGGACCTGCATAGGACATCCCCAGGAGTCACATCATGTGCCTGAGTACATTGTCCAAAGGCTTCTTGAGGCCTGGCAGGCTTGATGCTGTCACCACTTCTCCAAGGAGCCTGTTCCAGTCCCCTCTGGGTAAAAAACCTTTTCTTAAGATCCAACCTAAACCTCACCTGATGCAGCTTCATGTCATAACAACATAGCTTAAACCAAATCTCTTAATGATTTTTGTTCTTTTCTTGGGGGGTGGTGTGTGGAATGTCAAATTTAAGTTGCAGAAGAATTTTTGAAGAATTCGGCATGCCCATATCTTTACTCACTTATTATTCTGCTGCAGACTGACAGCCAGCAGAAAGCAATTGCAGGGCTCGGAGTTTGGACTGGAGACAGGGCACAGTTGGGCTGCCTTTGAATAGCACTACACATCTCAATAAATAATTCTTGATTTCATTGTCATTTCATTGCAGTAGTTAAGGAAGGGTGACTTGGTTAAAACAAATGCAGCTTGATTTGTCAAGCAACATGCTTCAACCTTGGGTGCCTATGCATTATGATCAATAATGTTTACAGTCTTTCTCTGTCCCCTCAAAGAGAATGTGCCTCCAGTTGAATGGAATACGATTCTCTTCTGCCAGTGACATTTTACAGCTGTGGAAGCCCATTTCTGGAAAGCCTTTTTGTTTGATGTTGGCACAGAAATAAAATTCATCAGACATGCAAGATGTGAATGGTCATGTGCATAGACCCTTTCTTTTATAATAGAAAGAGCAGAGATCGATAAAGCTCAGAAGAAGGAAACAGCTGTAAGCAGCCTTGTACTGGGGGTGTAATCCTGATGAATAATGTTGCTGTCATAACAGCAGGGATAATTTAATGCTGACACTTAGCAGCTTGATAAATAGCTTGTCAGACATAGGCAGTGACAGAGTCAAGTGAAACTGCCCATGACAAGTTCTGAAATATTAATCTTCTACTAGACTGTGACTGTGCTGAAGGGGCAGCAGCGTACAGAAGACTTGGAGGGGAGACACTTTGTAATATAAACAAATGTACTTTAGGACAAAATGCTTTTATTGTGCAGAGAAATTTTCCTTTACAAGGACTATTATTTATACTATTTTTGAACAAGACTCTGAACATTTATGCTTTGCAACAGTGTATTTTATTTTTCCAGCATGTACTCTGATAGAATTTCTCTGAAACATTTTGCTTCTTATTGTTAAGAGGCATTTGTGTATAAAGGACTTTTTTCTGGGAGAAACATTAAAAGAAAATTTGTTTTCTATTTTTTCCCTCTAGCCCGTACACCCTTCTTCTAAGGAATTTTTCAATTTACCAGGATCTTTATTGTGAATGTCACACAAGCAAGGCGACAGGGTTTCCTATGCCAAACACCAATTGATTTATGAACTGCTTCTCCATTAGAGATGACCTAGAGTGATGGTGGCTGTAACAGGCACTTGATATTCAAACCAGACTATTTATTTAGGTGTAATTTGCTTAATAAAGTACTGTGCTATTTTGATCTTCAGGGAGATGGAGTTGTCAACATGCTGCTCTGAAAATTGTGTATCAGAGACTCCTGCATCCCTTTTGAATACTATTTTGATAACCAAGACTCCTCATGACAGGCAAATGTTCTGCCTTCATTCAAGATCAAGGCTGAAATCAATAAAATCTGAGAGGCTATGATGGACACGCACTTGTTGAAGATAATGGCAGGATACAGTAAGCCCAGTAATAATGTTCAAGATATTGTGCATCATAGAGAGGTGTGAGTGGTGCCACTTCAATACTAGCAAAGGTGCAGTGGTAACAGTAGTGACAAATATTTTCTAAAGTGCACCAGTTTGCAATAATAGTTATCATATGTCTATGGTTACAATCTAAAAGGTTGATTGATCCCATTATAAAGATACAGGGCTTAATTTTTGCAAATGTGTATTGTTATCTTTAAGGTAATAGTAAATAGTACTCTAATTTCTGTCTTGAAGAGACTGTAAATTGAGTTGCCAGTGGAACATTGGCTCAAAGTCTGATTTATTCATCGATACAGTGGGGATGGAGTGAGAACGCTGCATGTTTTGCTCCACAGCCAGCACAGTACCTAAAAGTCTCTGTATGTACCCTGACAACTTATTGCCTTATCAGCATTGAAGAAAGGTGTCTGAACAAGGTCTGAAGTGGCTGAAGGAATGCCAGTGTTTTCTGTGGTTTCATCTCCAACATGTGCATTGGTCAAAGTGCCAACTCGTGCTGTGCTGAAATCCCATAGGGAACGAGTACAGTTATGTGAAAGACCATGGCTAGTTGTTTGTTAGAAGGCAAGGTGAAGTCTGCACAGAGTTGAATTACAGTTCTTAGTATAAGAACCATTTCTTTGGGTTCAAGGAAGTATGATGAATACAGATTACATCGGATCAGATTTCAGAGCAAGTCAAATGAAATGGGATTCTACCTTGGAGCAGAGGGGCCCAGGCTACTTCAATGCTCTCTGGGAAAAGAGGAGATTGTATTCTGGTTCTAAAAGCACCACAGTATGTTTGAGAAATACAGCTCTCCTGGTACCTATATTTTTTGAGCTTTGTTTTTATAGTATGTATGTGTAATATCCTAATAATTCTATGCTTTGGGGTCTAACTCAGCCTGTGGATATCGATAGGTAATTAACCTACTCACGTGAAACATATTCTGAAATTATCATAGCAGGATACTTATGCTTGCCTTTTATGTAGTTGCTTTTGTCTCCAGAGGTGAAAAGGTGACCTGTTTTGGGGTCAGCTCCAGTATTAAGAGGAAGATATTTATACCCAGCAGTCACTGTTATGAGCTCAGTATGATGGGACTTACTTGTTCTTGACTTTGAAATGATGTCTTTTCTGTAAGTGCACACAAACTTACAAAAGAGGTTCAATAGGAAAATTCATCTAATGATTCCAAGAGAAGCTTAAAATTTTGCTTAAAAAAGTGATAAATATAGCTTTTTACTTTTCTGATGTATCAGGTTTTCTATATTTAATACAAATATACCATAGTAATTCAATTAATATTTTCTGTCATCTTTTTATGTAATACTTTAATCTGAATATTGCTGTGTTGAGTTTTGGGATTTTTACTCATTTTCCATGTATTTTGTTTTGGTGTTAGTGTTTCATTAATACTTTTAAACTGCACACCAAAAAGAGATGTTTGGTAAACAAATTTTCAGCAGATAGAACCAGGAATCTTATTCTTTGTCAAGGTGTAGAAGCCAATACCAGGTGAATTTTCATGGAATTTTTAGTGTTGTCTATTAAACAGTCATGAAAATATATTTGCCAAAGCTTAGGGCTAATGAGAATTAATAGTGGTTTTTTTGTAGTTTGATAGTTTTTCTGTACCTCTGAATTATTCTTTTCATGGTAATAAGGATTTAGCATAATTGGTGATAAGACTGATATTCAGCTTGCTTTCTTTTAAAATATCAAATCCACTTAAAATAAAAACAAAAATCAATTTAGTTAAATTTTTCTGAAGGAGAAATCCAGGTATTTTTAAGAATCCCTCTTAAGTTTCTTACAACATAGTAGTAACACTTCGAAATTGGATGTAACAGAAACAACTTGGGGGTTTTTTGTTTTTTTTTCTGAAAGGAAGGGAGGGAAAAATTAGTGAAGTAACTAGAGTAAGATTATGAATGAGAAGAGCATGATGAACCTTCCTATACCAAAGCTAGGACAATTTTTGTGTTGTGTTACCAGTTTAGAGGGATTTACTTGTCATCTCAGACTCAACCAACCACTGAAGTCCCTCTGCTCTCCTCCACCATGTAGTAAGAGATACAAAATTGGGGAAATTTGAATGTGAATTTTTTCTATTCTGGGAAGCACATTTCCCATTCACTTTGAGGGTAAACCACTTAGAGGCAAAAAGAATTGTTTTGCCAGAAACATCAAAATGTGGAGTCAAAAGGCCACATTAACATATTCATGTAGGATGTGAGTCAATGAAATCCAAACTACTTCCTTGCTTTAATTAGCAGACTATAAGGAATAGTCTCTTTTCGACCAATAATGAACCAATAATTTGAGTTTGCTTTTGACCAGTAACTCCATCTTTAACACAAGAAACCTCTCGAACTAAAGTTTTTCGAAGCAAGTAACTTTCTGTGAAGGGATCTGACTTTGAGGAAGAGAGTTCCTCACCAGATCAGTTAAGCAGGAAATAAGTAATTACATGTAATGCATAGTTAATAAAGCAATTTTTCAGCTTCTTTTTGTCTACCAAGCTCTTCCTCTT
Organism: Falcunculus frontatus; assembly: GCA_013398115.1. Classification (NCBI taxonomy): domain Eukaryota; kingdom Metazoa; phylum Chordata; class Aves; order Passeriformes; genus Falcunculus; species Falcunculus frontatus. Next base: position 432,608 of record VZRV01005195.1, read on the forward strand.
ATGAAGTTAAAAACTGAGTTGTTGAAACTAACTGGAAATAAAGGGAAGAGAAATTGGTATAATAAAACCATAATTTTAATGATGCATGGCAGATGCATGACAGGGAGGATTTTTCTAAAGGTACAAAAACTGAACTTCCTTCAAACCTAGAGAATAAAAATGATTGGGTTCATGTTAGGGGTGAATACTGTTTCATCTGATGTCTGTTTAGCTTGACATAGCTGCCTGTAGGACAGAAATTGTGCACAGACAAAAATCTCTGTGAGATTATATCTGCACAATATTTCTCTTTTGATTTCTTACAGACTTCTTAGATTCACAAAAGAATTGATGTTGCCCAGTGCTAACTCTTAATGGGAAGTCTGCCCAATCCTTGAGGGATTCTAACATCCCGGGGTTCTTGTTAAAGGAATTCTCACTGTTAATATGGAACTCTATTCTCACATTGTTTTACCAAACTCTGATTCCCCTACTGCATGATGGCTCCACAGTTTATCTAATAGTTTTCACATAAAGACTAGCAAAAGTAACAATAAAATGTCTTTAAAGAAAGCAAAACGAATTGCTATTTTTGTATCCATTCTTTGTTGTATTGATGCTTTGGAAAGTTAAAAAAAAGTCAAAGTAATTTATCTTATCAGAAATATTAACACCCCCCCCCCCCCCATAATTNAAAAAAAAAATTTTATTTTTAAAAAAATTAAACCCCCCCCCCCCCCCCCAAAATTTTGAATTATAAAAACTACATGAAGAAGTTATTTATTAGTTCAGAAGAATTGTCATGTTTTACATTTGAATATCATGAAAATCCCATTCCATGAATGCTGGGATGAATGCCATCTGGTCTCTTGGATCATCCCAGCTGAAAATAATGTGTGCTTCTTGCCACCAGTCAAAACTTCACATTTGTTAACTTATTAAAAAAAAAAAAAAAGAAACAAACTCCATTTTGCCAACATCATGGATTTTCCAGTGAATGAAAGATGACAGTGTATCCCTTTTAGCATTATTTTATGGCTGTTCTAATGATAGTGGTAGTTTTGCTTAGTGGAGCTCATTTATCTTTGTGTACTGTGCCAGGTTATGGGGAAGAGATGTGTAATATTCTGGAACTATACAGCTGTCAGCTTCCTGGGCTTTTCCTTGTAAACAACTTGATTAAATGAAACGTCGTTAGGAACACTTTTGCTGGGCTTTTTCTTTCTTGTAAGACTTGATATGTTTGTTGGCAATTTCTCATCTGGGCCTCTCCCCCAAATGATAGCTTTGGAAAAATATGTACTATGGCATTTTGTATAACAGGAAATAAATAATAAAGTTGAGAATCACTATTTAATTAGGGTGAGCCACACCTGTTACCTATCTGCATCTCCTCAGTTTTGCATTAAAATGTTAATTGAGCACAGCTGCAGGATGGGCCCAATCCTCCTGGTTTGGAGTGTCCTTGACACTAATGTCGATTAGTACAGTTCAGCTAGGAGGCAGAACTGAGGTTCACACACACACCCCCTTCTTTTTCCACCACTGATAGGGTAGCAGTACTTCTATTGTAATGTCAGTTGTACAATTTTTAGAAATTTAATCTTTTAATTTGTGTGTAGATTCTTATTTTTTGCCATTACATGAGCAAGATAAAACCATAACCAGCAGATTTCAGAGTTCAAAAAATTAGCATAAATGTCCTCAGGTACTTCCCACATATTCTATACCTATCGGTTCCCTATTTTCCTTCCCTTTCTCTGTACCACTCTTTGTACGAAACTTCTGGGAAAGAGTCAGACCGCTTGGCCAGCCACCAGGGAGAGGAGAGAGCCCCAGAGCAGTTGTTGCTCAGGTGGCCGGGCGTTTCGTGCGGCCTGGAGCCTCCTGTTCATCTCAGCCACAGTCACCTCCTTCTCTGACAAGAAGTCCCTTGTGTCCCTCACTGCTTGTCCCCCCTCCACCCCCTTGCCCCAGTGCTGAACAATCTGCTCTCCCAGCAGGAGGGAGTCACAGAGCAGCAGAATAGTCAATATTTATGTCGAGGGAACTGTCCTTTTATAAAACATTGTGGAAAAAAAGCACTAATAAGGATATTAAGACATAGCACATAAAGTACACAAATATAACTTAATTTAGTTTTTGCAGGTATAATTTTACTGTTTAAGACTAACATTTTTAATAGACCAACTTATAAAAGACTAACCATGTATTCATCTGTTTCCCTCTCCCACCCCCCCTTATCTGAATAAAATTGCAGCTGGTGTGGACATCATCTCAGCATAGTCTTTAAGGAAAGCTGGGAAAAGATGTAGTTGATCTTTTTAAGATAATACATGTTCAGTTGGTTCACTTTGAAATGATTTGACAAGGACAGCATGTTTTGTCCCTGCTTAGAAAGATTGCAACCTGGGTACGGAAACCTAAACTGATTTGATTTTGAACTTCCTTATCTGAAAATGTTTAGAAATAGGAAATTTTTATGATTTATTACTTGAAAGCCATCAACCTTCCTGCTGGCAAAAATGAAATAGGAGTACAAAGCTGTTAAGCCCATGTTCTGTCAACTTGTAAATACAATCATTATAGAATTTTACATGTGGGAAATTTATTTTAGCCATGTTCTAAATTAATACCATGTATACTTTGACGTTTATGCAAGAAGAACAGATTTAAACAGAGGACCCAGTTATTGTCAGATGCACCTCAGTGCATGGTTCTCTAGTGGCAGCAGATTTACAGGTTCTGGTTTCCTAGTGGCATCAGACTTACAGGTTCACAAGGCCTTTAACAGAAAGTCCTCACAAGAGATTTTCAGAGATACTGACTTTCTCAGAGCTGTCTTTCAAGAGTACCACTAAAGTTTACCCAGTGTACAGCAAGCCCTCTACAGGTGAAGGCAACCAATGAAAGCCTCGAAAGCCACTGGTAAGATCCAAGGAAAGCTAACAGAGATAATGTTCATCAGTTGGTGCAAGGGCTGTTTGAAAATGAGAGCTGGCCTATGAACAGCCTCAGCTGGTGTTGAGTCTGATGAAGTCTTTGTGAAGAGAGGAATGACTTGACTTGTCTCTCTCAACTCTTTACTACAGAAAAGGAAGGTCTGCAATTCAAGAATAATGCCTGTTCTTTGATGTCTTCTGTGCTGTAAAAGCACTGTATAGTATTCACAACATCAGGAAAAGGAGGAAGATCTATGTTACACTATAGCTGGCTTGGAAAACGTAATTTCTTACAGGAGTCTGATTGTATCCTGGGACTGCCCTGACCAGTAGTAACCTTCTATGACCAGAAAGTTGTCATCAGCAGCGCACAGTATAGAGATGTTTTACTTGGTGACTGTCACTTATGAATGTAGTGGGGGGAAGGTCTTTTTGCAGCAAGATATGTGGATGAATTTGTTCTTCTGTAATGGATTGTTGACATATGTTTTTCAAACGTGTGACCAGTTCTTCTTTGAAGCTGGTGATCAGAGGGAGGACATATTAGGTCAGTTATTTAAAATCTTGGGATGCAGTATTTGTGGCGTGCTGCTGCATCAGTTATGTTTTCTTGTTGCTG